>OZ010798.1:10248280-10848280 GCA_963932465.1 Maratus speciosus | reverse complement strand
GATTTAAGAATAAAAATATAACTGAATTAAATTATTAGGAATTTAATTTTAATTAAAGTTTATTAAAAAAGCTAATATATACAAAAATGTTTATTCAACATTTTTAAGTTTATTCTTAAAGCAAAAATAATAAAAAATTTCTTATAGAAAGTAATTATTAGAGTTAAATATTTCTGATTTTTTTAGAATTCAAGTTTTGTGGAAGACCAATTTTACCAATACAGAAAAAGAATGTGGACCTTTTAATGTTCTATTGCATTAATTATACACAAACATTTGGTACTTTTCTGTCATACCAAAAACATGTAAAACTGTGCCATTTATTTAAACCTTGACCAGTGCAAAGGATTTTTATTCCAAACCATTGAAAAATTATGTCTCGCTATTTCTTAAACGTGAATCAATTTTTTAAAAATTTAATCTCAACTATGCAAACACCTTAATTTTCTATTTTTAATACTGAAAGTATTTTTTTATTAATTTACAATTTATATCGTTAGATGTTGCTGAGATCAATTTCACAAAAGTGCAGTTACCTGTTGATGCGGAAGCGGCAATAAAATTGTTTCAGGATTGTGGAACTGAACACAAAAAAAAAGCTACATAAAAAAAGGATACTACTTGGTTATCACATTGACCAAAAATCTATCGCCAAACTATAAGACTAAATGTCAATAATGGTTGATCATAAATATCACAGTCACTTGACTTTAAGCAAGTTACAAATTACGTCATCAAGTTATTTTTATTTCGACATTTGATTTGTATTTTTATTAATGTTATAATAATTTATTTGTTCTTTCATTATTTAAAATAAAAATTATGTCAATTTGTATAATTTGGCGAAATTGGTCGATGGGATAACTAAGTAGTACCAAAAAAAAAAAATAAAATTATAGATGAGTTCAAGAATTAATGAGCAATAGAGATGTAGCTCACGATCATACCAAGAAAGTTACTTTAAAAATACAAATAAACATGGTTTGAAGCACCCCAATTATCTTTTCTTAATGAATTGAGATTTATATATTTGTGGCACAAGAGCTGATTTTGATTGAGTTTTGTCAGTTTCAACTCCAAATGATACAAAATATTCCAGTAGAGTGGAACAGCTATATATATGAGATAAGTTTGTGCGAATGTTTTGTGTTCACTATCTTAAATGAAAAAAATTAATGGTCATTTGATGCCTGGTGACAACGGTCTTTTGGAAAGGTACCATCCCTTTTTTTTAATCAAAATTGAGAAGAGCTACAAATGAATTAAACAAAAGTGATATAGGGACCATTTCATGATAAACAGACAAAATGTCTCACATGTGACACTTATATAAATACCTATATTTATTAAATTATAAGTTGTTAAAATATAAACTATAGGGGAGCTGGGGGATGAATGGGACAAGGAATGGATGCAAGGTTGCCGGCTTTTAGCCACGCCAAAAAAAGCTGGCCGGCTTTTTTTAGTTTTAGTCACTTAAAAAAAAGCTGGCTTTAATTGAAAAAAGGCCGGTTTTTATCTTGAAAAAGTTTACAGCTGATTCATATTAAATTTGGATGAAATTATTTTAAATATTTTGGATTAAATTATTTTAAATATTTTCTACTAAGTCGTAGAATGAATAATGTTGAAAGAGAAATTAGGAAGGATATAATATTTGAGGAGAGGTAGTACATAGTACATACATGTATAAAATAAAGAGAGCAATTAAACAAACAACCACAACAAAATAAATGAATTAAAATAAAATAAAATTTGAAAATTTTATTGCTATGTAAAAGAGTACATATTCATGCATATGCTATTCATATACTGTTTTTAATATTGAGAAAAGGTGTTTTGATTATATGACTTTATGTATATGATTTTAAATGTTTTATGAGAAATAAAGTACATTAATAGCTCTTAAAATTAGTTAAGCAATAAAACATGTAACTAAGTAACCATTGTCCTCTTTAATTGTATAAAGAAGTAAAAATGGGGGTGGGGAAGGGATTAAAGGTCAGTGTAAACCAGATAAAGCAGTTGGTATGTCCTTTTTAAAATTTAGCTGGCATATTTGCAACTCTGACTACAAATCATTAGCGGCTCCATCTATGTGTTATTCCAGTATCCATGTCCTCATTATTGATACATTGGGTTATTTATTAATTCTAAGTCAATTAAATGTCACTAAAACCAATTAAAAATGTGTAGTTTATAATTTAAATGCTTCACTATATAAAAGCCAATTATGGCCAAAAAAAGCCACCGGCGTGGCTTTTTTAAATTTTAGCCGGCTTTTATGCAACCCTGGATGGATGGGACATTCTAAACATGTCAGGTAATAAACATTTTTTTAAGTTGCTTCCTATTCTCATATATGGCACTACCATAGCGTGATTTAGAACCAAAAGGAAAACCACGTGGCTGTTTTCATTTTTCTTCAAAGTTGCATTTCCTGAAACTCTGCTTAAAAGTAATTTTTTTTTTACATTTGAAGTTGTCAAATATCTTATACAATATAAACAATTAAGATATGCTGTAGTTATTTATTTGAAGGCTCAATTTTGTTAATTAAAATTAATGAATATTAACCATTGTAACAAAATAATTTCTGAGGCAAAATTGCTGGCAATTGAATATATACATCATGGGGATGATTGGGACATTTGCAAATGGAGATGAATGAGACAGTTTCGTTCACCACTAGAGATGATAAAAAATTTATGTATTAACTAAAAAATATTATAAAGGTTGATAAATTAATAATTTATGTTATAATGTTAAACAATATTCGTATCATATAAGGTTGTTTATTATTAGAAAATACATTGATTATTAAAAATTATTTTAATTATTGTATTGTAATAAAGGTTAAATATTTTATCAAAAAAATTCTATTTAAATTTTATCAAAATAGATAAAATTGTCAAAAGTAGTATATTTTATAGATCAAATGCGGGGAAGTTATGTTGAATTTTGCTTAAATAGGCTCCACTCTCCCTAACACAATTTCAGTTGTGCATGATATCTAAGATACATTTAATTAATACTAATTAACAAGTTGTGAATGAAAATTATTAGCTACACCGTTTTTCAAAGAAAAGTTTCACTTTCATTTCATATCTAAAATATCTCGTAAGTGGGAAAAAGGAACAGGTAGACAGCCAAAGTTTGCATTACAAGTTAAAACTGCAGCAAAAGAAATGATAACCAACACTGAGATATAACAGCCATATTATAAGATCATATGTAACAAATATAATTAATATAAGTTTATAATTTTAAATTTTTATTAAATAACGTTGGGAACAGATGTTATAAATTCCCGGGGCCGCCATCTTGGAATTTTTCTTGGCGTGAAAACCCATTTTCCACCAATTAGTAAATGTTGCCAAGCACCGGTGTATACACATGTTAGGGTTAACGAAAATAAAATGTAAATAATAAACAAAACTCGTAAAAGTGACAATAACTAAATGTCGTATGAGAGCTAGGCGCTCATTAACCAAAGAAAAAAAAAATCACTGAATTCAGCAGTTCTTGCTGTGTAGCAATCTCAAAATGTACAAGGCAACAAAATATACATAAAATTATCAACATACCTTAACAGACATCTGCTTTCTTGAAAGCTCAAGCACGAAATACTTGATGGCATCACCGTCATTTTCCAAAATAGGCTTATGAATACACATTGTAAACAAACCTCCTTTATTCGTCAAAATTCTCTCATATTTCTTAATTACTTCAGCAAGAGCATTTAAACGGACTACAGCCCTTTATTCTTCTACTTATTCCGACTCTTTTGCAGAAGCTAAGTTCGTCGGTCCCCAGCCACGTCCCGAATATATGAGATTCTAGCGGAAGCAGGTTGAAAAAAAAAAAAAATCAAAAATTGAAACCAGAAAAATTTAAAAGGGAAATTGCACAAATTAAAGACACTGAAAACCGGGAAGGGAGGGCTCGGGGCGATGAAGGTACCGAACGACTCCTACTTCGAGCTAGCTACTACTACTGTTCCACTTTTCAGTTCTGGTTAAACTTATTTTTATAATTCTTTTGTTGGATTAATATTCATATCAATAAAAATGCCACAGTTTTACTTAAGAATTTTCACGAATCCTCTTGATAACTTGAAAATTAAAAATGTATATAAAAAAAACAAAATTTCTTTTGCTGCTACAGAGTTTTTTAAACATTTCCGATTAGTTTAATAGTGTACCTATTAATCAGTTGTCTCAACTCGGAATGTAGGTTTTTCGAAAGCTATCAATTCTCAATTAAACATTTTCACATTCAACAAACATATTTTACAGTCAAACGTGATAAATTTACAGCACTAACACTAAAATTAATATTAGTATTATTTTGTTACTCTTGCATGCGTAAGTTCAGTTACCCAGCTAAAAATGTCTAATTGAAAATGCATCCAATAAATTTAACATAAAAATAATTGACAGAAACATACAACACAATATCACATGCAAAAATAGCCTTCTCACATACTCCCAACACAATCTCGAATGAAAAACGCGGTTGCCAGACAACGTCATGCGAAAACACACACGTCAAATGGGATTCCACATATCGATAAAGATCGCCAACATATCTCAAAACATCCAAGATGGCGGCCATCTGGGAATATACAGCATCTAAGCCACTCTTTTTTTATTTTATATTTTACTGTATAATAATAAACTAGAATAAATATTGTGCATAGATGTAGTCAAATACCTTAGGTGTGAAATGTGATATATAATATCGATAATAAATTAAAAAAATTATTTAAAATAAATATTTTTGAGAAAATGTCCCATTCATCCCCCCACCTCCCCCACATTAAAATTGACAAAAAAATCCTATGTTTTCATATTAGAATAGCTGTTTTAAATTGAGGGTACAATAGCATTGTTAAAACAGCAGTGATATGCAGTAAAGCAGTTTCCACATGTGATATGTAATGGCCCTTTAAACCTCCGAGCGTCTTGAGGCTTTCCTGCATTTTCATAAAAATGCTCATAAAAATGCTCATAAAAATAATCTTAATTAAAATTTTCGGTACTTCTTAGCTATCCCATGGACCAAATTACTGTCGCCAAATTGTAAGATTAAATGCCAATAAAACCATTAATTCGATGTTTTATTTGTATTTTTATTAATGTTTTACTAATTTATTTGTTCTTTCGTTATTTAAAATAAAAATTATGTCAATGAGTATAATTTGGCGAGTGGTTTGGCGATTTGTATAATTTGGCGAAATGGGTCGACGGGATAACTAAGAAGTACCAAATTTTCTTTCCTTGTTTGTTTCTAAAATACATTTCAGGGATCACTCTAGAAGAGTTTTGGAGGGGAGGGGGTCTGCCCTCATGCCCTTTTTTACATAAAATCCCACCCTCCTTGCCCTTTTTCCAGGTAGGATCACACCCTCCTTTCATTCCTGGGTAGAATCATGCCACGTTTACATTGTATTCTACTTTCGAAAATAATTTACCCATCTTTTCTTTTTAGAGCGCTTTTTAGCAGGAGGAAATCTCCCCTTTCGCTCCCACCCTCTCTATTCCTCTGTGAAATATCCTAATATGTCTAATTTTAGACGTTGAGCGATTCATTACTTCCACTGAACAAGACATAAAGGGCAACTAAGGGTCATTGTTTCTCTTCATTTTTTCTATTGAAATAGTATTGGATGAGACATTCTGGCCTTCGACCACATGATAGATAACTTATACAATTGCTATTAAAAAAATTTAGAGGTAGCTTTAGAACTTTTATTTTGTAGTTTTTGCAACATGTTTTGCAAAAACCAAGAAAAAGTTACCTGGTGAAAAAAGTTTTAAAGACCTTCTAAAATTTGTAGGAAAAGGGGGGAGAAAATACCATAAATATAGAAAACAAGGTAAAAGACTATTTTAGAAATAAAAATGGAGAACGTAAATATAATTTCACTATTTTTAATGCTTTTCATACAGTAAAGTTATGTAAATTATAAATATTATTACCGTAAAATCCCGTTAATCCACCCTTCCCGATTAAGCGCCCCCTCCCACTTTGTAAACAAATTATTGGAAAATTCAAGAAATCCCGAGAAAGCGCCCTCCCCGCAAAAAAATTTCGGTGCGCACGTCAAGATCAATTTCAATCATTTCTTTACTTTTTCTTTTCAACTAAGTCTGTTATTCTACTTACCTTTGATTTCATTTATTTCTTTCAGTTTATTCAAATCTCCTTTCGGCGTTTGCCTTTGTCTTTGAAAACATTTTGTTTTCTTATCGTCGTAAACCTCAGAGGAAGCCACAAACGCAGTTCAGTTATTCGTTTTACGATTCGATTAAGAATCGATTCACGTCATCGAGCTATCGATCCGTACTTCCATTCTGTACAGCTACGTAACTTCATATTTATACGTATAATTAATATTTTTCATAATACTATTATTACTCATTTGATGATGCTGAAAAAAAAAATGTTATTTTCTACATTAAATTTAAAAATATTCTTTTATTTACAAATTGGTATGATAGATGGAAGCACCACACAATATCACCAAAAAAATTAATTTAAAAAAAATTGAGATTTTTACATACAAACGCCCAGCGTCATCAAATAAGGACGGTTTAAAAAATATGGTTACAGTTAAAAATTTTCAAAATGCTTTTGAAATTCTCTTAATTTATGCATTTCTACCCATATAATATCAATTTCAAGGAAAATTTTCAAAATTTGTTAATTTGGGCATTAATGGGTTAAGCAGTTGCCAGACTCCTTTTCCTGGCAGTATATTGGTGTATGTACTTAATACAAAAATGCACTTTTTATGAAATGTGCCCTTTTCAACAAAATTGCCCTTATTATGTAATGTGCACCCTTCCCTTTTTTATGTTCTAGAACAATCCCTGGTGACACTTCATGCCCCTGTATTTGATATTCATCTTGAAATACAATTCTGTTTAAAATATTTTTTCTATAATTAGATGAAAGTTGTTTTTGAGATACAGAAAAATACAGGCAAACCGCTGAGAGGGTTAATAGGTTTAAAAATCTCCACATTTTAAACTCTAGACTTTAGTAAGCTGCAAATTTTTAATAGTGAATAATAAAAATCTTCACATTTTAAATCCTAGACCTAAGTAATCTGCCCGTTTCAGGGTCATTCCATGAAAAACTGACAAAATATCCTGTGCACGACACTTAGTACATAAATACCTATATCTATTAACTTATAAGTTGTTAAAACTAGAGATGCAACGAATATTCGGCCCATTCGGCCTGTCTGCCGAATATTCGGCTTTGGCCGAATATCAAGTCCATTATTCGGCCTTGGACGAATAATACTGTAATAAATGTTTTTATATTTACACAGTATAACTTTTTAATTTGACAATTTATATTCATTATGTATAATGAAAATTTTATTTGAAATTAACTAACACTTTTTTTTTGATTAACTTTCATACTGCGAATGGATTTTATCTATCTATTTTTATATAAGAGGCTAATTTAGGAATCATGTTAAAAAATTTTTATGCTGTATCAGTAAGTACAAAAAGTATCTGTAATAAGCTAATATTAAATCTATTCAAAATTTTATTAATACAGCTGTACAAGCTAATTCAAAATTTTTTCATCATAATGGGAAGTTTAACATTTATCCCTTGTTACATAAAAAAATATTTCTTTCAATAATATTTTGAATTATACCTATAAAGAACATAAATATATGATTGATTAGATATAGATGTATAAGATATTTAAGTCGTATATGTTGATACTTAAGGGTTTTTTTTTAGTAAAATACGCTTAAAAGTTAAATATAATTTAAGTGATTTTTTTAAGTGTGTTACTATTTCTTATTAAATAATGAAAGAAATGTAAATACTAAATTCTTTTAATTAGTATGCATTTAAGTTTTAGATTTTTTTTCAAGAATAGCATTGTAATGTTTATATTTGCCTTAAAAAACAGTTAAAATGTTTTCAATAAACGTAGATTGTAATGCAGAAATAATAATAATAATTCAGCATTCTTAGGTGTTAGTCTATTTTTTTTTTTTTTTTTTCCGTAAATGTTACCTGTTTCTGAAAATAATCTCTCACTATATCTGCTTCCTGGTGCAGAAAGTTACTTTTCAGCTAATTGTGAAAGGTTTGGAAAGTCTTCTGAATTTTTCGCCCACCACTCCAAAGGACACTGTTGTCTTTCCAATAGTGGCTGGGAAAGAAAATTACTAATTTCTATTACTTCTTCACATTGAGGGGCACTTTCTATAGAGGCTTCACTGCTGACAGCAAAGAAAAAAAAATAATAAAGAGAAAAAAAAAGTTTTGTTAATTGTGAGCTTTATAAAGTCTACAATGATTTATTTCCACCATTTTAAAGGATATTCCTTTCACCCTTTCTATCAGTGGTTTTTCTTAAGATATTAAGATTTCTTATTTTTTATTTTATTTCATCTGAAAGCTGAAACTTATGTTTCCTAGTACTTTTAAAATTTTGTCATTATTTTAAAATGTAAAAACAACACACATAATATCTATTAAAATATTAAAATGTAACTAGACAGTACCTGATGAGGAACTTTTGCTAAGAATTTTTTTGGGGGGTGCTGAATTATATTATTGAGGCAATTTTTAGGCCGAACATAACCGAATATTTTTTCAAAGTAAAATAATGCTTTAAAAAAATTAAAAATTTGTATATAGGGTAGATGCACCAGTTTTGGCCACCTTTAGAAAAAATTTGAAATAGGAATTTTTCAGTTCTTAACCGATTGAAGCATATTAAATCATAATAACATCATTCTTTAGTAAATTTAATTGTCTTTCTGTTAACTATAATGACTTTCTACAGAATATTTTAGATTGTGAGTAATAAATCATCAAGTAATTTATTCCGATTTGTACCAGTTTTGGCCACCCCTACACCAGTTTTGGCCATCTCTATGCACCAGTTTTGGCCACTCCAATATCATGTAGTTTAACAAACATTTTAATCGATAATAAGTAAAAATAAAGCATTTTTATGCAACATCTATTTTACCACACATATATTTGTTTGCTGTATTAAGAGAATTTTGCAAATTTCTTAATGAATTGATAAAAACATCAAGTAAAATATACTTACGTTGATTTTAACTGAAAATTTCAATTAAAAAACAAAAAATATATTTAAATTTGATTCATAAAAGGGACAACAGTGCCTATAGGACATAAAGATTAACTATTTAACAGTGCCTATAGGACATAAAGATTAACTATTTAACAGTGGGGTTGTTCTCTACAATACTTGCAAATTTGGCCAGCAGTCTGACTTGAATGATGCATATGTAAATTTTCATAAAAATTAGATAAATGGTAAGAAATCAGTCAATTATTGAAGATTTTAATAGCAACAGAAATTGTTTTAAAAATTTGACTTAACAAAAAAAAATAAAATAAAAATTTGTGGAAAAAATAAAATAAAAAATGTGAGGGAATGACAAGTGAGGGAATGATGAAATAAGACATTTTTACTAGTTGTAGGGGAAAAATGCAAAATTATGAAGAAATCCAAACTGTTTCCTTTAAGAGAAACACTTAATATATAATGTATGATAAAATTAAAATTTTTGATATTTACAAAAAAATGAATATTCTGTGTGAGGGAATGACTGCTAATAAAAACGCTTCCGGATATACTGACTAAAAAAAAATTCTGTAAAATTAACAAAATCTTACACCACCAATTTATGTTGCTGGATTGACAAGTGCTCAAAATAGCTTCTTCTCTGTGAAGGATGCTAGACTGCTACTGCTCATTAGTGGTAGATATTTGAGATAATAGCAATGTGTGAGGGAATGATGGTCTGACATGGGGAAACATATAATTGATTGAGTACACTATATAATAATAGTAAAAATTAATATTTTTATTATTTTTTGTAATGTATCAAATAAGAACTTTATCTTGCTTAGGGTATTTTTAATTATTTTTATTTCTGGATGGAAAGAAATAGGCAATAAAATATGGTAGTACAGGTGGGGGAAAGGTGAGGGAATGATGTTTGCATGATATATATTATATTTTTAAATACTAAATTTATTTATTTTTAAATTTTACTTTCTGCCCCTAATAAACTATGTTTAGATCTTCTAATAAAAATAAAAATAAATAAAAATGTAATAAAATTAAGAGCATTTATATGGCTGGGAAGCACTTTTTGCACTATTGCAGAGAATAACCCAGTGCCTATAGGACATAAAGATTAACTATTTAATCAGTTTTATAATTATTCATGGATTATGGCTTGTTCAGAACACTAGAATCTTCATCAAAGAGTTATATTTCTTGAAAGCATTTTCTGATTTTGGTTTGATTTTCATCAAAAAGTTATACTTCTTGAAATCATCTTTTGATTTATATTAGCTTGTGCCTTATTTATGTATCCTGCTTCTTTGCAAGTTATTTTAGGATGTGATTTCAGAAGCGAATCATACCATTTCATACCTGGTCTTCCATCTTGAGATGGAGTTTCTATCTTGCCGGCTACAATTTTCTGGACAGAATCTTAAAAATTGTTCCCTTTTTATAGGAAACGGTATTCTGACAATATCTAAAATCCACTTTTCTAATTGATTTTTAAATTCAATTCCTAGTACCTAGATCTACTATTTGAGATTCAACATTATTAGAGAAAAGTGGTGTCCATCCTGCAAACTTGTGATGTAAGGTAAGAACGGGTTACTCCAAAACTTTGCTAGCTTGTAGTGCTGCCGTTACAATTTGAATGGCCTTAATTTTACTTCCTGTCTTAGAGCAGTGTTCCCTCTAGGCCATTTTTTAAGAGCACAGAATCTCTTTTAAACTTGGTAAAATGAATCCTGTTCTTTTTAAATAATGTGAAATACATTCTTACTTGTATTTAGATATCTCTAGTAAAGATTTTCACAATATTTAGTATTTCTAAATCCGTGTGCCTGAAATATTGTGGAACTTCTTCATTTCTCTGGGAAAAACACTAAATTAAATCATGCTATAATTTTATTGAACTTTTTAATTTATAAGTTGTAAAATCTTTCAAAATTTATGTTTTAGTTTATTTATCATATCTAAACATTACATATCACCTCCCCTTTTGTTTTATCAATGCTAAACACAATACTATATTTTCTTTAGCAATGTCATTCTTTAGTGACTAACACAATGTCCTTCTTTCTAAAGTGAATTATCTATTGGACAGAGAATAACAAAATCTCTTTTATAGAACTGACATTAGCCTTGCTTTTATTATTATTATTGAAGTCATTACTATATAAAACAAAACTAAATTGATTTTGATTTATGCTAAGTTCTTAAATTTATTAAACAGCTAAAATTCCCTCTATAATGAATCATGTGGCCAAAAGTGGAACATATGTTGTACCCTTTTTGGCCACCCCCATGGCCATAACTGGTACATATAGCAAATTTAATGCACCAGTTTTGGCCACCCCCCCATTAAACTGTTAAAATAATTAATTTAAATGTAAAATTGCAGTAGAGAGAAAGCTTACCTCATAAAACCTAATAGCAATTTGTTTCAGAACAAATAGAACCCGATAAGTGCCTAATGTTGAAAGATTTTGAAAACTTGTCAGCTTAGCAAAAATCTTAATGCATGTAAGCACACACTACAGTTTCACACATTTATTTTTTTTTGCAAGTCACATTTTATCAAAAAATAAACAAATGATACTGTAAATGATAAAAGAGAGTTTACTTAAAGTGTAAAAATGCATATTATTTGCTAGCATCAATTCACAGGCTAAATATTGGACAAATTAATCCAATGTGGCCAAAACTGGTGCAGTGGCCAAAACTGGTGCATCTACCCTAAATAATTTTTAAAAAGAAAACTATACATTTTAATTGTGAAATATACACTAATTGTGCATATAGTACATACTATATTTTGTTGTTAGGCAAAAATAAGTTCATTATTCGGCGGCCGAATATTCGGTATTCGGCCAAACCACTATTCGTTGCATCCCTAGTTAAAACAAACAAAGAACTCTACATTTTCATATTAGCGTGGTTATTTTAGTTTGAAGATATAATAACATTGTAAAAACAGCAGAAATATGTACAAAAGCTGTCCCACACCTGACATGAAATGGCCCTATAATACATTACTGATTTTTTTCTTAATTTTAGCAAATATAAAGGGGTACGGACATCGGGACAGGGATACGGAACAGAAGAAATTTTATTTTTTTTTCTTGGAACCAAAATATCTTTAAATGTAAATTCTGTGACATAAAAATAAAAACTCAGTATACCTTCGGAAAAATTGCAAGATATTTGGCCATAATTTGAATATAATATTCTTTAGATGTGACATGCATGAAAGGTTAAAATGATTTCGCACGTTAAACTCTAAAAAAATTCTCAAAAAATCTATATTTTGGTAATTTAGTCTAAACTACAGACGACTTTAAAGAAATCTACAAACAAATTACTAAATGCTAGTCTAATATACTAACAATGTAAAGATCGACCTACTTTTATAACTGGGCAGAAATAACTCATTTTCATATTGATAAGACTTAATAAAAAATCAAAATTTCATCTATTCGAGAACATATCAATCAATATCAAAGTACAAATAACGTAATACATTTAGATAACATTCCATACTTTCCGCTTAACAAAATGGCACAGTTATTCCCGAAAGTAGTACTTCGATTAAAACTCTTCTTTCGATTACTAATGACTTACGGGTTCTGTCATCTGCTGTCAGATATTTTATGTTTCAGCCATAAAAATAAAAAGAACATCCTTTATATATATGTTTATGATAAAACTTTATGTACAAAACACAAGAAATAAATGTTCGAAATTTTGTTATATTTGTTATATATTATATTTATTATATTATATTTATTATTATTATATATTATTATATATATATTATTATTATATTATTATATTTATTATTATTATGTTTATATTATATTATATTTTTGTTATATTTATACGGCATCATAGCACAATATTAACCAAGCTAGGATCTTTAATCGAAAAGTATCGTTGTATCATCGCGTTTACGGGGAATTTAATCGTAAAATGACGTTGCCTAGTTTACGCAATTTTCCATCTGTAAGGAATGTTGCAACTTTCACGTGGAATTTTAATAATTTTTGCTGGTAATAGAATATTTCTTTATCTGATTTAATTTTTTTCTCTTTTGATTACCAAAGACGAGTAATATTAATAATTAAAAGAATGTTGCAAATTATAATGTAGGTATGCTTATTGCTGATTATTTAAACATTCCTTTTCAGGTAACTTATTTAAAGATAAGGTGTTTTATTACTGTTTTAATGCAATGCTCGGTTATTTTAACTACATATTTGTGGTAATTTTAAAATTTCAAATCTTTGTTCATTAAATTCGTTTTTACTTTAAAAAAATGGTATAAATAAGACTAGGACTAAGACTTATTTTCAATGCATAAATTACGTTTTGTTTTTGTTAATGATTTATTTTTTTAAATATCGTCCTTAAGACGTAAAGTATTTATGCTCATTTTGCAGTATTTTACACCTTCTGTTATTGGAATTTATATTATTTAGGTACTTCTTAATTATCCCGTTGACCGAATTACTGTCGCCAAATTGTAAGATTAATTGCCAATAATGGTTGCCATTAATTAATTAATTGTAAGATTAAATGCCAATAATGGCCAATCAAACCATTGATTCGATGTTTTATTTATATTTTTATTGATGTTCTACTAATTTATTTGTTCTTTCGTTATTTAAAATAAAAAATTATGTTAATGTGTATAATTTGGCGAAATTGGTTGATGGGATAACTAAGAAGTACCAATTATCTTATATTGTAAAACACGTATGTTTTAAAATCGAAGAGAAATTGTGAAAGAATTGGAAGAAAAAAATGACATTCATGTACTGTTTATTTGTCAGGAAGGGACTAAAGTAAAAAAAATAATAATAATAATAATTCAATCTATTCAGATGGTGGCAACACAGTAAGAATAACTCTTCTACTCCTTTTGATTTAGTGGCCGATCATTTTCAGAGGTTGTAAACATACAAGTTTTTCCTAAAATCTTGCAACAAAGCTTCAAGCGAGATAATGTAATCAATGCAAGCATTTTTTTTTTAACAAAAAAAATCCTAATCCATTTTTCTATCAGAAATAGAATACATCCATTCAAAAATACTGGGTGTGTCACTACAAGCCGAAACTGAATTTTCATTCACAACTTTATCTATAATGAAGGTACTTTAGCAAGGTTTGTGTCATATTAATCTTGCTTATATAAAATTTAGTGATACCATTGGAAATGACTGAATTTTGGTCAGCGATGCAGTATAGGTACTGTCAGCTTCATTCTGAATAAAGGAATATCTAGCTCAGTATTGTTTAAATATGAAGGGTGGGAATTTCAAGCTCCTCTTGTCATGATATCATAATTCACAGAAATCAAAGTAACTGTTGAAAATGTAATTATGATGTCTTCATTATTGTTATAGTAACAAACGGAAATCC
This sequence comes from Maratus speciosus, assembly GCA_963932465.1. Classification (NCBI taxonomy): domain Eukaryota; kingdom Metazoa; phylum Arthropoda; class Arachnida; order Araneae; family Salticidae; genus Maratus; species Maratus speciosus. Next base: position 10,833,763 of record OZ010798.1, on the reverse strand, counting down.
AAGTTTGATCTGAAGTGAGATGGGGGATTGACGAAATAGTCGATTCGGTATTCAGTGATTTGGCAAGTAAATCGAATATTCGGCTTCGGCTGAATACTTAAAGGTATGAGTTCAGAAACTTTTTCATTCCTAAAATAGTCTACATGGCAATGAAATCAAAAGAACTGTCTACAGTTGAGAAAAAAAATTAAAGAAGATGGGGTTCTTTCACTTATCATTTAATTTTAATTATTTCTACATTAGTTTCTTTAATTTAAATTTATTTATTGTGTATTTTCTTTAATATACACATCAAATAAGTATATCAGAGTCCATCTCTGTATATATAAGGTGTATATTAAAGAAAATACACACATCAAATAAATAGAACCCTTGCCTATCCTATAGCTAATTAAAATCACTCAAATTTGTTATCTTCATCACCACAATCTTAAAATATTAATCAAAATATAAATATCTATCAATAATTTAACAGAAAATAGTTAAATGTATAAATTGATATGATACCTTTTGTATTTGAAAACAGTCCTGTTCAATCTGTTTATAATTAGACACACACGCACAATCAGTAAATCAGTTTAACGACAACATTGTTTCTTTTTATTTGAACGAACTTTTCTTTTTCTGACAATCTTTATCCTTAATAATAGTCTGTATAGTTTAATAATTTCATGGGTTATTTTGGGTGATAAAATAATAAAAAATGAGTGATGGTTTAATGAATTTGTGAGTGGAAAGAAGTCATTAAATTTTTGGCTGAATCACAAAACAGCCGAGACACTTGGCATCGTTCAGTTTGGCAAGGCGATAAATGGATCTTTGTTGTTACCAGTTCGTTTCGTAAATTCTTTCCACGCCTTCAGTTGTGTTATCTTGAATTTGGATTGGTTGATTTATTGTGTATTGGATGGCTGCGCCTACCTTTGACAACTCAACTCCGCATGTTTTGTAATTTGTGTACAACGACGTTGCATGACGAGGTGTAGAACACAGACGTTTTGTAATTGTAAAATTAAATGACGGTAAGGCTAGAGTATGTTATTGTTAATATATTTTGTATTTGTTCATTTTTTTTTGCTGGAAAGTTAAATGAAGTTTATCGACGACTAGAAATTTACGAAATTATGGCAATTCAACATTTTATAGAGTTGGTTTTCAAGAAAGGAGATGTTTGTTAAGGTATGTTAATAATTTTATGTATTTTTTAGTATAGTGTTTTATATTAGCCGTTTATTGTATATTTCTCATGTATGCTGACCTTACGAGTTTTGTAAATTTTGATATTGCTACGCAACGTGAAATGCTGAATTTTGATATTGCTACACAACGTGAAGTGCTGAATTTTGATATTGCTACACAACGTGAAGTGCTGAATTTTGATATTGCTACACAACGTGAATTGCTGAATTTTGATATTGCTATGCATTGAGAACTGCTGAATTTTGAGATTGCTGGTAGCGAGAACTGCTGAATTTTGAGATTGCTGCACACCGAGAACTGCTGGTGACAGTGATGTTTTTTTCGGTTAATGAACGTGAAGCGTTCATACATCTACGCTGATTGCCGCTTTAACGAGTTTCCTGCGTTTTTCAGATTGCTGCAGAACTAGGTTGCTGTATTCAGTGATAAATATTATTTTTTTATTAACACGAAGCATTCATACTTCTTTAAATTAAAAATGAATTGTTCAATGTTTACTATAATATAGGCACGTACTTTCAATATTAAATGACCCCATGATTTTTTCTAAAAGTTGTTGAGAAATGAAAATTTTAATCATTATATCGTTACTCTGATTTGAAAAGGTACTTTAAAAATTTCTTATTTTCAATAAACTTATGTTGAAATTGTTTGTTTTATTTTGAATCTCATAAAAATCAGCTTTCCTGTGTTTTCTAATACGTCGTTATTTATAAATGTTCTATTTCCCATGATTCCAGGGTGATGACGTAGTAAAAAACAGTCTGGAAGCATTCAGGAGAGTGGACCAATCACATTAGTTTTCAGGTTGCCGCATTTTAGATTGGCGCATGTGGGTTAGTTGGCACTTGTCAGAAAAGTCGCCAAATGGGGTGTCTCGGCTGTTTTGGGAATCTGCCAAATTTTTTTGTGTAATTAGATTTAAAAATGTAACTGAATCAAATTATCAAGATTTTAATTAAAGTTTATTTAAAAAAAGCTAATGTATGCAAAAATGCACATTAAAAATTTTTAAGCACTCGGTTGCCGAATACCGAATATTCGGTATACACTTCGACCAAAGCTTTGGTTTTCGGCAAAACTGCTGCTTCGGTTAATCCCTAAGTGAGATGAGATACACTATATATTTCTGACTGAATTTGTGGATTGCGATCCTCATCTCTCGGATTAAAAATTGTCTGTCCTGATGTCTATTATCAACCCTGAAAATTTTTTTCAACTTTGTTTACAAACATCCTTTTTTTGTGAAAATTATAGTTAAACGGGTTATTTACCAGACAATGTTCTGGAACTTGTGTTTGTACATCATTCATTCGTATGATAGTAGTTAACCGCCACGGCGAGCCTCTTCGTCCGCAGCCCCTTATCCTGACTCTTTTGCGGAAGCCAGTCTTATAGGCCCCCAGCCACGTCCCAAGTATAAGAAACTCTAGCGAAAGCAAGGATAGGAAAAAAAAAAAAAATCAAAAATTGAAACCGGACAAATTTAAAGGGGAAATTGCACAAATTAAAGACACCGAAAAGCGGGAAGGGAGGGCTTGAGGTCCTGAGGCTACCATAAGACTCCTGCTCCTTCTAGCTTATTATTGTTGTTAATGGTTACTATTTATTTTAAGTGTCACTTTTCAAACAGAAAATAACAATAAGGTAAAAAATTCTGTTTTATTTAAGAATGGTTCTTTTTATAATTATTCCGAATATCTTTATAAATTGACAATTAAAAGGGAAAATTATGTAAGGTTTATAAAAAATGATATAATATTTGTTAAAAAATGATGCACTTTCTGAAATATTTGGAGAGTGAAACTAAATTTAAATAATATATTATAGATTTACATCAAGTATTTTAATTTATTTATCTGTGATAAGATAGGAGATTATTCAGTCCAATAACTTTAAATAACAGCTAAACTTTCTGGTCTATAGAAAAACAAATTGTCTATTTTTTTTCCTTTCACTTTTCATTAAATATTTGAGCATGCAAAATGTCCTATCTAAAACTACTTATCTGCAGCCAAAAATACAGTAATTTTATATTAAAAAATAAATCGCAATGTTTATTTGTATTTCAATTGTTGTTAAAAAATAATTGATAAATATTTCAGCTGTAAAAAATAAGAGTCTGGTTGGGATTCAAACTCAATTAAAAAAATAAAAAATCCAACAAAGAAGTAAAATATAAATTTGTAAATTATAACATAAACTTTGAGGCTTAATTTTTCAAGACCCCCCTGAGTATTTCACTTTACAGCTTTCATATATTTATATAACTATGTGTACTCTATCGATACATAACCATTCACAATATTCTATTTTTCTAAGTTTAGAACCTCTCCTTGTCAGGAGAGGGGGAATTTTTTCCAGGGAGAATTTCTAAATATGCATGGCAAAAACAAGAATTTTTCTCGTTTTTGCAGTTTTGTTGCTCTCAACACTGAATCATTTTTTGTTTTAAAATAAATAATGTCCTTTAAAATACGTTTTCTACTCACATGAACAAGAAAACAAGCATAATAACAAACTACAAAAAAAGAGGAAAACTCTCTATCCCTCATGTCTAGAAATTTCTCTTTTTTTTTTGAGGATGGGGGATGGAAACTTGAGGAAAGAGTTAGATGTTTATTGTTGCTACAAATTAACAGGAATAATTTTTTTTTTTTTTAAATTTTAAATATCTTAAAGTTTGTGTGCTTGTTATATTGAAAGAAGAGATTTTTGTTTTTTGTGTGTTTGTGTGTGTGTGTGTGGGGGGGGGGGGGGATAATTATTTAAATATTGTTACAAGAAAGTTACGATAGAGCAAGACACAGTGTAAGTTTTTTTTTTTTTAGATTTTAAATTTGTAGTGTGCTGAGGGTGAGCAAAGGTAAAAAAAAAAAAACATCTTTTTAATTATTTTTACAAGAAAATCGCAAGTAGAGCAGAAAGAATTTTTAATCTCGGAGATGCAGTGAGGAAGGTACACATCTGGAGATGAGCAGAAAGTCTGAGAGGAAGGGATAATTTAGGTTATAGATTATTTATTTATTGTTACTATATAGTGAATTAATAAGTCAGGAAAAGAATTAAATATTGAGTACTAAAGATTAAAATTCATATTTTTGTACCAGAGAAGGAGGGGGATTCACATAGGGGAAAGCAGTAAATTGGTGAATGGGGGGGGGGGGGATTTATGTAACTCATTATCTGTTGCTTCAGTAAAATGACAAATAGAGCAGAAAATTGGGAAAAAATAAATGTTTAAAATTTTGTTTTCTGGGAGAGAAGCAAGATATTTTTGGGAGGATTTAGATTTTTTTTTTTTTTTTTTTAACGGAAATCTGCTGAAATGTGTGAAGGCTATGGCCCTTGTGTTTACCTTTTTTTCTTTATTAAATTTAATCCAGAAACAGTTTTTTGTGTTTAAAAAAAAAAAAAAATCTGAAATACTCTCTGAAATCGCACACGTAAACAATGGAACTTTCAGTTCAGATGCAGATGCAAAATTACAGAAATTTTTAGATTAATATCATTCCGTATGTATTTTATTACACAATTGTCAATAATGTGACTTAACTCGCGATTTTTTATCAAGTATAAATTTATTTCAGAAAAAAATCAAGATATTGCTGATATCACTGATAATCACAATCTTTTTACCAAATATATTTATGTATTAATGAAGATTTTTTGGTTATTCTGTCTAAACGAAAACTTCCTTACTTTATGAGTTTCACGTGAATTTATATTAAAATGGTACCTTTAGGATTGAAGCTTCATTGAATAATTCAAGGAAAATGTACCTCATCTTTATTATGCATATTTAATTATACATTATTAATTATTTACTTTTAATAATTTAGTTATTTCTAAAATTATTTTACTTTTTGTTATTTTAGTTTATTACTTTATACTCAATTATTTTAATATTTTACTATATTGAAAGCATTCATTATAATTTTGATTGCATTATTAAATTCAAATTACTGTTTAAAAAATGTAAACAAAGCAATGACCAGAAATCTGCACAACCTCTGGTCCCAAGCTGTGTGGATTTGAGGGAGTCTACCGTACTCGGGGTTTGCCCAAGTAGGTCCGACCGAAGAAACTCACCCAAGTTTTTTTCGGCGGACCTACGTGAAAAAACACCCATTGTGGGTTTTTTTCAAATTTTCTCTTGCTTTCAAAACTGTATCATTATTTAATCTAAGTAAAATAATGAACATAATTTTTACAAATGTTTGTTAAAAGTAGTTTATTTGATTTTTAATTAAAGAATATTTTTAATTAATCAATTCTTGATTTAATTAATTAAAGAATAATTAATAATAATTAAACATTTATATTTGCATTCTCTAAAAGAGAATGTAAATATAAATGCCAATTTAAATATATTTCAAAAGAACCAGATTTAAAGGAATTTCTAAGCAGAGATAAAATGACCAAAAAAGAAATTAGCTGAAAAGAAGGGAGATTCTCATGCCTGTAATCTAAAATGCATCCAAATGCTTTAAATCTTAATTCATGCCTAAAGATGGCAGTTGAACACAATCCTGATTACTTGCCAGGTGTTATAGCTTTTAAGATAAATGATCCCATTTATTATCCTGATTCAATGTTCAATGAAAGTATACAGGAGTTTTCAACACAAAAATGGTGGCAGATAAGAGTGAAGAAGATAAGTTTCCTCCAGCATTTTTTCAGTTTTTCTTTTCTTTACATTCAGCACCAGCTATCTCTGCTTCAATGTAACAATACTTTTCTACATTTAGTCTCTTTTGGAGCAAATTACATAATCATTTGGAGTTGATAAAGCAACAAAGCTAGTTAAAGTGTATCGCCATTTGTAATCTAAATTTACAGATACCACTGACACTGACTTCTATTTCTATGACAACCTAATTTAACATTTAATACTATTGCAATATATATGTAGCAAATTTTGCTAAAATTATTTTCAAAAATGTTATGAACCCCATTTCTTTCAAAAAAAAAAAAAATGTTGTCTTCAACTGATTTCTGATTTGAAGTGAATTAAAGAAACTATATTAATTTAGCATGTTTAACTTAAGGTAAGAATTATATTAAAAAAATCCAATTGTAGTTGGTTTAATACAGTCTTAATGCAGCAAACTAGCCCCATGAGATACAAATGTACCTTTTAAATTAACTTAATTTTATATATAGGGGAGGTGGGGGATGAATGGGACATTTTTACAGAAATGTTTATTTTTAATACTTTTTTAAGTTATTATCAATATTATATATCACATTCATACATTAGGTATTTGACTACATCTACGCACCATATTTAGTCTAGATTATTGTTATACAGTAAAATATTATAAAATTTAAAAAACGTTACTCTCTGTCCCAATCATCCTTATAGCAGGGATGAATGGGACACTAATAGGGATGGATGGGACACCAATATTTTTCTTTCTATATTCAATGTTACCTAGTTAGAATTTATAATTATTAACTTATAACTATTTATATTTGTAATATATCATCTTATAATATGGCTATTATATCTCAGCGTTGCTAATCACTTTTACTGTGGTTTTAACTTGTAATGCAAACTTCGACTGTCTGTCTGTTCCTTTTTCCCACTTACGAGACATTTTAGGTATGAAATGAAAGTGAAAAATGTCTTTGAAGTACGGCATAGCCAATATTTTTCATTCACAATTTATTAATAAATATGAATTCAATGTATCTTAGATATCATGCACAAATGAAATGAAATTATGTTAGGGGAGGTGGGAGTGGGAATTTATTTAAGCACAAGTTTCAATTTCAATATAATTTACCCCATCTGATCAATAAACATATACTACTTTTAAAAATTTTATCTATTTTGATAATGTTTCAATATCAATTTTTTGATAAACTATTTAACCTTTATTACAATGCAATAATTAAGATTCAATATAATTTTTAATAATAAACAACCTGTATAATACGAGTACAGTTTAATACTAATTATTAACATAAATCGTCAATTTATAAACCTGTATAATATTTGTTAGTTAATAAATAAATGTTTTAACATATCTAGGGATGAAAAAGACTGTCCCATTTATCTCCATTTAAATTGTCCCAATCATCCCTATGATACATGTAGATTCAATTGTCTGCTATTTTGCCTCGGAAATTATTTTGTTACATTGTTTAATATGCACTCATTTTAATTACCAATACTGAACCTTCAAATAATTAACTACAACATATCTTATTTGTTTATATTGTATAAAATATTTGACAACTTCAAATTTTAAAAAAAAGTTACTTTAATGCAGAGTTTCAAAAAATGCTACTTTGCAAAAAAATGAAAAGAGCCATGTGGTTTTGTTTTTTTTTGCATTTATCTCTTATGCATTTGCTTTTGGTATATATATTTGGTGGGCTTTGGGCCATATATGAAAATAGAAATCAACTAAAATAAAAGTTCATTGCATGAAATATTGAGAATGTGCCAACCATCCCTTGTCCCATTATTCCCACAGCTCCCCTATATATTTTTTGTTAATTCATACTTAATTAATGCAAAATTAACCCAGGTTTCATTGATAAATGAAGAAGTTAGATATTATGTATATGAAAATTAGACATTTAAAGTATTCTCCAAAAACACTCGATAAACTTGGGGAAGGTTTAAGAAGATAGTAAAAGGAAAGCTTGACAGTGCCTGATCACTACTTGGCGAAACTTAATTGCCACATCTGGCGATATTACACTCATTTTGGCGACATAAAATGATTTTATGATTGCGCTTGATAAAGTCTTTTTCAAGCAGTATTTTTTTTAATTTTCGTCTTCTTTAGAAAAATTAAATATAACTGGTTATTTACAATCTATCACGAATGCACATTATTTAAATAGATAAACATATGTCGTTTTTTAGGAAATTTTGATCTTGGAAAGTAATTGGGTATTTAAGTATTTTGAATTGAAAGAAAAAAAATTGTTGCAATTTAACATTACCTATAACATTTTGTTATTTTCTTAAGCACAGTCATTTTTTTCATTCAGAAATGGTCTTTTAAAGTAATGCAAATCGCTTTCTATATTAAAAAAGTATTTTTATTAGTTTGTTCTAAATTATGAATTCAGTCACATAGTCATGTTAAACTTCTGTATCTGTACTATATAACATAATTATGCCATTTGTTCCAATATTTCCAATAGACATAATTAACGATATTATATGGGCATTGGGAGTACGAACAGGGCCGAAACTAGCCTTTTTTGCACCCGGGGCAAACATGAATTTTGGCGCCCACCCCCCTTCCTTCCTCAAAGTATATTTACAAAGAGAATTTTACTATTTTTCTAATGGCGGACTTATTTTAAAATTTAAAATATGTGATCATAAAATATGTAATACTGAACTACGTAAATTGAATGTAACTTTTGTTGCAATTATAGTTCGTTTACATAAAAGAATTTGCATGTATTACCGGCTATTTACAGTGTTTGCTTATACAGTAGAGTTCCGATTATCCGAGTCCCGCTTAACCGAGTTTCCGCTTTAACAGAGTTATTTTCTTCTGATGGACTGATAATTTTCATTATTATGAAACGGCCATTATAAATGAAGTGTTAGGTGAAGATGAAAGAGCAGTCGTAAAAAGTTTGAACTCTGATTTTCTGGTCAGAATGGGGAAAAAATGGCCATAATTTTTTTTAATTAAAAAAATTATGGCCATTTTTTTTCCCATTCTGACCAGAAAATCAGAGTTCAAACTTTTTACGGCTGCTCTTTCATCTTCACCTAACACTTCATTTATAATGGCCGTTTCATAATAATGAAAGCCATCAGTCCATCAGAAGAAAATGATAGATTCCAAAGGTATAATCTTTCATTTGGCGCCCCTTGGCTCTTGCGCCCGGGGCACATGCCCCCTCTGCCCCCGCTTAGTTTTGGCCCTGAGTACGAAACCCAGGGAGGTAGGTTTTAGAACGGATTTGACTACGGTCCGCAGACTTTTTTAATGAGGATTATAAAAATAAAATAAAATAAACAAGAAAATAATAATAATAATCAAAATTTCTGTGCAGGACAATTTTGAAAACATATCAATATAAAAACAACATAAAAATTGAACAATTCAAAAATAAATTTCTACTAGGATTAAAAAGAGAAAAGACGGAAAAAAGGATGAGAGGGGGAAAAAATGAACAGTAATGTTTATTTTCGTTAAGGGACCCCCCCCCCTGAACTGGGATAGTTTAAGATATATTTGAAACAAATCAAAGTAAAATAGATCTAAAAAAATGACTACCGCATGGGGAATTCAAGCGACCTACAGGGGGCAGTGCCCTTCCCTGCTTCACCCACCCACAGATACTTTCGTTCTCCTAACCAGCGCTTACAGTGCATTGCATCGATCTGTTTTTCAAATATACAATGAGCCAATAAGAAAATATTTTAAACTTTTGAAAAATATTGGGTGGTGTGAAGGCGCCTACCTTCACATATTAATATTAAGACCTTTCCTCTTTCCCCCCTTTAAAATTACTTTTTTTTTAATTCTTAAATTTAATTATCTGTCTGCATTCGGATTCAATCTGTTTTTAGCGCTCTTTTCCCTTCATAAATTAAGCATTCAATTCTCAGTCTCTTTAATATTTTAACCGCAGCGCACTGCAGTTAAAAGAAAAGAAATCATTTCCTTTTCTCGCCTAATAACTGGATTCTAATTTTCATCCTCCTGCCTTAGTTAGATGATATGCAGAAATTAGTCAGACATATTACTTCTACATTTTTAGCCGTTGGTCCAGATGTTAGATAGATGTGTCATTTCAGTTATTAACCCTGTCTTTATTTTATTTATTTTTTTTTAACGTGCTCTTTCGGCTGCTTCAATCCCATAAGAACTTTAGCAACCCCTATACAATGTCTTTCACGGTTTATGAGCTAGAATTCCTACGCAGCCATTGGCGTTAAATATTTCTTATTACTCTTTTACATTCCCCATTCAATTTCAATTATTGTACTTTGACCACATGTCTTCCTCTCTTTTTAATCTCGCCATATAGTATATGTATTTGGCGAAATTGTGTATGTACGTTTGCCAACACTCAAGATTTCGAGAAAGTGTATTTTGAGTCAGACTAGCTTCTGAACTCGCATGATGTGAATAAAAAGAAATGTAACTCTTCGCTCCCTTCTCCAACATTGGCCGTGTAATTCTCGGCGGTGGTGGAAACGATCCCGGTGGACAATAAAGAACTTCAGAAAATTTCTGCCTTCTATTATCTCAGCAGTTCCTTGCCTCCTTCTTAAAATAATTAACAATTGATTTTTTGCCTTAGAGTCAGTATTGAAGCTTAGCAAAATGAACCACCTGTGCAACAACAAGTAACTACTTTACAAATACTTGGTGCATCGGCCGGGAATCGAACCCGGGCCGCCCGCGTGGCAGGAAGCCGGCATTGCCGAGGTTACATTAGGAGAAGCGGAGCATGTGATATATATATATTTCTTATTCAAAATAATTACAAATACTGGATTATTACAAAAAAAACTGTTCAATTTCTTTAACAAAAAAACTGCAAAATTCATGGACTATCAATTATGGACTATGTTCATTACAGTGGCTGTTTGCACGCTTATCTAGCCTGAAATGTCCACTACCCCGGTACTGAGACGCAATAATTATGACATCTGTAGTACCCGATTAGCCAGTTTGATCTTTGGGTGTGCTATCCAAAACAGATGTCTGAAACTATTTTCTGCTATTCCAGAACAGAGGTTCAGTGAATGTTGCCTGCTATACGAAAAAAAACTGGTTCCCGTGATCCTGAATTAATGTGAAAATGAAAGACGCCCTCGTACAGCACTGTACTGCAGATTTCCTGGTGGTCATCGGAAAATCCATGCATCCCCTTGCCGGGGGATTCCGTCACAAAGTCTGCCAAACACCTCCTTTTTATTTCCAGCAAGAAGAGAAAGGAATAAATTATTCAGGATGATTCAAAGTATATTTTTCTCTCGCCGCCGAAGCAAGATTTTTGTTTTTTTTGTGTGTGTGTTGGATGGATGCGCCGTTTTACAAACTTTCAGTAGTCGCAGCCTTTTTAATTATTCATCGCTTCTGTGCGTTGTGTTTTGAGACATCTGCAAATGAACGAAGAAATTTAAGCAACTGATTGATTTCACAAAATTAACATGAACGTTTATTGCTAAAGAAAAAAAAACTTTAAATACAAGTAAAATTCACTGGAGGCGCACACAAAATAAATAATTTTTTCTTCTCTATTTAATATAATGTGAAAACACAAGAAATTAATTACATAAAAAAAAAATCATTTTTCTTGTCTTTAGTATAACAGGTAAGCTATTCTTTTTTTTCCTTTTACAGTATTCAAATCATGTTACTCCCATAACTACATTTTATGGCTCCTATGATATAGAGGCATGCTATATTTAAGTAATTTAAAGTGGTATGAACTCTTGAGAAATACATCATATAATTTTTTTTTTAAAAGGGGCAATGAAAAGAAATTTGAAATATTACTTTTGGTTCTTGTACCTGTATTTTCTTTAAGGTATAAAATTTGATAGTTAGATGGCAAGTTTTATATATATTTACAGTGTAAATTGTAAAGTATTTTTTTTCTTTCTTGCACTTTTAAAGGTAATGTTTGCTCTCTCCTTACCAGTTTTGTGGTTGTGCTAAAGGCAGAATTATACTTTTATGTTGATTCCTAAGTAATACAGTATAGATACTGTTTGATTAAATTTTTTTTGCTACCTTTTAACAGTGGATATTGAAAATATTAAAGTATTTCAAATAATGATGTTTTAGTTACGAGGATTGATTTTGCTATATATATATTGAGATAAAAAAAAATATGTAAAAAAAAAATCCTCATGACAGGATTATATTGCTCTTTTAATATATATCTATATATATTAGTTTTGATGGCTTCTTACTAAAAATTAAGCATTTATTTTTATTAGTAACATGCTAAGATTTTGTATATCTAGGGATGCACTTCATATCCAGTTCAGTTTCAAAGTTTTTTTAATTTAGATAAAAGATTGTCCAAAATATTTTTTTTCTTTTCACATTCCCGATTCTTAGGTGGGGTCAAAATTTTTGAGTACAATAATATACAATTTTTTCCCCCTTGGTGTGGAGAGGTGTTCGAGACAGGAGTTAATGGCTAAAAATAATTTGAAGTCAAAGGATGGTTTTTCTACATAAATTATGAAATTATTATAATTTAACTTTAATTAATAATAAATGTTATTAAATTATATCAACATAAGGTCTTCCTTATACAAAAATTAATATTTATTATTAATAGCATAAAAAATGCAAACAACTAAATGTCAAGAAAAACATTTTGGTCACCTAAAGTGCTTTATCGATTCAAGACACTAAAACAGGTGGCAAAATATATAGGAAATTTGTTTTCGAGAAAAAAATATTTTTAGATCCGCTGAAAGAGGTTTCAGAGTTCCTGTAAGTCTAATTGATGTCCTTACTATTTTAAAAACAAAATCATTTTGAGAACGTTAACAAAACCACATTCTATTTCAGCAATTAAATGAAAAAGTAAATGAATAACGAAATAAATCAACGAAAATTGGGCATATGGAGAGATCAAATTATTGGGTGGGTGGAAAGATCGAATTATTGTGTGGGCCGCGCCCCACGGGCCCATATGAGTTGGCGCCACTGACATGTACTACAAAAATATTCTAAATTTTCAAAAGAATAACACAAATAATTTACGAAGGAAAAATATATATATCTTGATTATGATCTAATTAATATATTTGTAAACTGAATTTGATTCTAATTTGAGAAATTTACAAGTATTTCTCATGGTTCATTCTAAAATCGCAAAACAAACCTATTATTTTTTAATCAAATTCGAAAACATTACAGTACATGAAAATTAACATTTGAAGAAATTTTGAGCAGTAATGTGTGTGTGTGTGCACTTTATGTACTATATTGTCATAACTATTCATTACCTCCCTTATTGCTTTCTTCTTCTCCGCCCCCCCCCCCACCCCCACATACATGTTTTAAAAAAATCATTCCCAGAGTCTAATTTATTTTGCAGTGTAATATATAATTTAATATATTATATTCAAAAACACTATAATTCAATATGTATATATTTTCTAAAAGTATTAATTTTGTGAAGTCTATAGGCACAACGGTGAGCGGGGGAGGGAGGGCGAGTTCTCGCCCGTCCGTAATAAGGTTAAGGTTACACTGGTTTTATAGTAGTAAGCAATGTTAGAGAGTGAAAAGTTGTTTTACGCGAAAATAAAACTACGTTTTACACTTTTAACGCAATAATGAGAAACTTTAGAGTACCTTTAAATAAAATTATCATGCAACGAAATTGCAACTATGCAATATCAATTCAATCCGCACATAATCTTTTAACATTTGTATTTTAAAAATTTGTAATTTAAAAATTCTTACTTTTTTCAAAGGTTTAGAGCCCTCCCCCCCCCCCCCTCCCACCGCACATACCCATGTTTCTGTTAAAACTGACTGGGTGCTGCCGAAAGAAAGATTCATGTTACTGAGAATTACCTTTTTTTTGACAACCTCAGCACTATAAATAACCACCTTACCACTTATTTTATTTTAGATTTTTTGTTTGAAATATTTTATTGTCATGTTTGGTATGTATTTAAGGTGAAATTTCTCGAAAAGTTTGAATCCACAAAGATTGTTTCTCTATTTTAAATAGTTTCAAAAATAAAAAAATATATATTCCAGATTTAAAACCACAGTCTTCAAGTAATTATCCGAACTTAGCAGAAATGATGGGGACGTTATTGTAAATAGGTTTGCAGCTCCATGTGTGACACCTGTTTACTGTCGCCAAAATTTCGCCAAGGCGAATAGCTACATCTTTGTGTAAAATTAATATAAATATATCATACCAGTGGCTTATTTTAATTTAAATCAGTTTCATTTAATCAGTCAATCATTTTTGCATTCAAAAATTAAAAAAAAATCAGATACCGAGAGAGATTTTATTAAAATAGGCTCTGCACTTCTTCTCGCGGATGCATAATGTTCGAGTATATACTGTACTATCAATTTGCTCGTTCCCCAAGTATAGTGGGCTGGGTTTTTTCAAACCCTGAACGTAGTATATAAACTTCTGTCCCACATTTAACTGCTTTTCCTTTGGAAACAATCTGTGGGGAAATATAGTCAGGATTTTGTGTAATATATTTTTGTCTTTTTATTCTTCTTTATGTATTATTTTATAAATGTCTCTGTAAAAAAAAATTCTTTCTGTAATTTTATATTTCTTTATCTTTGTTTTCCTCATTTTTTGTGTTTTGCAAAATCATCATCAACTGGCATGAATCTGGCATTTTCTTTCAAACTCCTCGTCTTTATGCCGTACATTTTAAGATAATTCAGAGTTTTTTTGTAGACAATGTTCTTGAATATTTTTATTTCTCTTTCTCAAAGGTTTTGCACAATGTTATCAAATACACATAACATGATTATTTATTGTTGGAAGTTCTTCCCCACCCCCTTTGAATCAGGGTTGCCGGCTTTTAACCACTTAAAAAAAGCCGGCTTTTATTTTTCAAAAGGGTGGTTTATAGATAATTCATATAGAATTTGGATTAATTTAATTTTAATACACTTATAAATATTTTCTACTAAAAAAATATAAACTTCTATTAAATTTTGTCAAATAAATAAGTCCTTATAACTGCTAGAATGCAACTGTGAAGGCATTATGTCAGAAAAAAAAAAATTATAAATATTCAGACGAATACATTAAATAAGACTCTAAAGTACTGGTTTGGAATTCTTTATTATAGCTCTACACATACCACACATTTTAAAGATTATATGAAAGAATAAGAAAATGTCACACATCAAAATAGAAACATTCTTACATACTGATATTTACTTTTAAAATTGATTAAAACTAAATAGCATATATGTATTTAATAACTGAAATTATCTTATATAATACTTGAAACAAACACCCAGTAATAAGCAATTGATATTCTAACTTATAAAAATGATATATGTAAAAAGTTTTTCTACTACTAAGCTGTTATGTAACTTATTCCAAATATGTCCAACGGACAGATTAAAATCTTAGAATGGACAATGTTGAAGGAGAAATTAGGAAGGATATAACATTTGAGGAAATTTTTAGTACATGTAACTGCATAAAATAAAGAGAACAATTAAAAAAAAATCTCTAAATAATACTTGTTGAATTAAAATTTTGAAAAGCTAATTGCTATTTAAAATAGTGCATATATTCATGCATAAATTAATGCATATGTTATTCATAATACTGTTTTAATAGAGAGAAATTATGTTTTTATTAAATGACTTTATGTGTGAATTTAAATAAATGTTTATGAGAAATAAAATAAGACTTGTATATTAATATCCCTTAAAATTAGTTAACTAATTTTCACTCTGTTTATTTTTACGCCTTCAAGCCAAGTTGAATAAAATATCAGCAATTCAAAATTACTATATAGTCGAGTAAAAATATTTTACAGATATTTCCAAAACTATATTATATATATATATATATTCCATTTCATCGAGGCTGGTTTCTCTTTTGTTTCCTGCTTGCATCAGAGTTAGTGACTTAGGAAATATATTCCATCGTTTGCTGCGGTCGCAAGAGATAAGAGTGAGATGTGTTAGACCTGGTATCGTCCAGGTATCTCGGCTGTAGAGCATTGGTGCATAACGCCAATAACCCTTGTTTGAATCCAGGCTTTGACATTTTTTCCCTCCGTTGATTTTTATGCCTTCAAGCCAAGTTGAATAAGATTTCGACAATTCCAAATTACTAACATTATAGGCATGTGAAATGGACAGTATTCTCGTGACGTCACAGTGGGAATCACGTGACCCAAAAGTTTGCGTGCTCGCTTGTTTATTCCGTTTGCACTTCGTTCAGTTAGCGATTGTTTTTATCAACATGCCATCATATTGCAGTGCTTTTGGTTGTAACAACAGCAACAAAAAATATTTCTTTCCATTCATTTCCGCCGAAGAATGATAAATTGGCAAAAATTAAAAGAGACAATTTCACGCCAAAGACGCATACTAAAATATGTTCAGATTGTTTTGTTTTTGAAATGTTTTCAAGAAGAAAACGTCTGAAACCAGATGCAATTCCCACTAAATTTTCCTTTATTACAGAAAAATCAAGAGCTAAGAATTCTAATCAGTTGAGGTATGTATGGAAATTTATACTTAGTAACATAAAGGATGTTTGTTAATGTTAATTTTGTATAACTTTGTAGCTTTTACTACTGTAAGCATATTTTTTTGATACAGTGATACCTTTGAGTGTTTTCACTAAATACATGCTGTTAATTTAAACTGTTATGAATACTGTATATATTTATCACTATTTGAATTAAGCATTGTAGCTTTTGTTGTAAGGAAATAATTTCGATATTTTGCTTCAGTGAAAATGTACAGTTTCAGAAATACAGCTGTCAAAAATGCATATTTAATGTATTTTTAAAACTCTTTTTCTCATAATGTTAAACTAAGATATTAGGCTTATGTTAGAGGGAAAAAAAGTAAGATGAAATTATCAAATTGTAATCAAAATGTTATTTGATATGTTCAAAAAGTGGGCAATTTGCATGCTTGAAAGAAATTCATACATAATACTGGTCTAATGTAGATATCCATGTTAGTAGTTATCAGATTTTTTTTGTTTATTGCAGCCAAGGTTAAAACTGCCAAACAACTTTTCTTTCGCATTTAGCTAAGATGGCTAAAAAGTATTTTAGATTTTTCTTTTGTGGGACAGAGGGATTATGTCAAATCTGACTCTTAAGTAGGAATGTCATTCTTCTTTTCAATGCACATTAATTTACACATTTTTGTGATAAAACAATACAGCTTACCCCCTTTCACATGTAATATGCATTTCGATATAAAAAAGGAAATTTATAGTTAATATTTTAAAGAAATTTGGCAGCAAGAACTTTTTTTTAAAAATTTAATCCTTTCTTCCCTCTGAACTATAAATTAAACAATCTATATACTAATAATAATTAATTGAATAATTAAAAAAATATATGCTAACTTTTTATCAAGATTATTTATGAATGGGCACTGTATATACTACACTTTTCGTGTAAGTTGAAAGATAAAATTTCCAAAACTAAATCAGTCAGCGGTAGAATTGATAAAAAAAAGTCACTTGTCCCAAGCACCAGTTAGCATGAGAGTTTACTGGCCCGCAGTCATCAACACTGGCTTGCTACAAAAAATTCTATTAAGTACTTTTAATCCTTTGAGAATTGTCTAAATTGTCAGAAAAGATTTTTAGAGAATTTATGTATTTATCAGTGATGCTGTTAGACTTTTGAAATCCTGGGTCACTGAGACTCGGATACTTCTAAGAAACTGGGTCCTTTTTTACAAAAGTGGGTCCTTCTTGTTAAAATAAAACAGATTCTATGTATTTAATGCAAAATATGCCACTTAGTATATAAATAATATTTCAAGAGGAAAATTACACATCCCGAAGAATACCCATCACTTTTTTTTTATTTTTTATATGCATCCTTTCTCTAATTTTGTGCTTAAATGATGCACTATAGTACATCCACAACATCACTCTTTGACTACTTATTGTAAAAAAATACTTTTTAAAAAATAAATTGGGACTCTGTACAAAATTGTTTGTTTTAAAAAGAGACCATTCATTAATCTTTTTCAAACAAAAAATGGACTCTTCACAAATTAATCATCTTAAAATGAAATTTGATGCGTCTCAAGACAGCCGTAATCAACAAATGCAAATTAATTTGTAAATTAAATTTGCGTATTGCTAATAGTGCTTGCTTAAGAAACATAGGTTTGTCCAAACTGTGTTCAGGTGACACTATAGTTAGGGATTATATTTATAAATCTATTTCTGTAAAATAATGCATGGATGGCATATTTTTGTGGAATAACAGTGTTCTTTTGGGCATAAATGTATATATTATATATTGTAAGTTTAGAATTTACAAGTTGTAATAATATAAATATATAGGATACATACAAGTTATTTAAAAAAATTGTATAAAATTAAAATGATTATAAGTTAATTTTATTTAAACACACACTTCACTTCATATTGTAAAATGGAACAAATACAATAATAAATGTTCTAGGCTTACAGAGGTTATGAATGAGATCTACCAGCCTGTTTTCATGTGCAAGGCTTGTTGATAATGCAGTCTTCCTGAATGTTGCTTGTGAATATTTTGAACAGTTCCATCTGTCTCAAACTTACGTCTAATTCTAGCCATTGTACCTCTTAAACAATCCCTTCACTTCACCATGTTTTCAAACTTCTTGTAAAACTGTACAATAAATTTCCTTTGATCAAAACTTAGTTTGGTTTCGGTCAAAAAGAAAAAAAAAAGCAATGAGCCAGTTATTAGCAAATAAATTGTGTAATCATCTCTAATACTTGTACTATTTTCGTAGTTAACACTTGAGTCTCTTCTTTTATGTTATTGTGGAAGTGATGTACTAATACTATCATATAATCTCAGTATGAGATCTTTGATCTATTGGGAATTAATTTCATAAGGAAAATTAATAACAATATTAACATAATTTTACTAATAGAATATTTTACTGCTATCACTGTTTTTCTAAACTCAAAAAATATTTTGCTTTCAAAATTGTACCGTCCCTGTGCAGTTTCACATATAGATTTCAGAAAAATCTAATTGCTTTCACTTTTTGAATAAGTTTGAAATATTATTTATGTTACATTGTTTATGCATATCTCTTATTATGTAAATTCATTTTCTTTATTGCAGAGATGAGGACTGTTCCAGGGATGAGGACTATTCTGAGGATGATGACTATTCCAGGGAGATGAAGAAAATGATCCACACACATCAAATAAAAAAGATGCATCAACTGACACTGGTGATGATTATGTTAACGCCATCTTAGACACTAATGCAACATTGAAAAAAGAATTGAATGTAGCTAAAGCAAAAATATCACAAATACTTTTTAGGTATGAAAACATAATTGGAGATGAAATGCTAAAAAGTGTTACTGGATTCAGCAAACCACAGTTTGGGGTCATATTCAAACTTTTATGCCTCGAAAGTAGCATATCACAAGATTGCATACTCAAACCAGTCGACCAGTTCTTTATGTTTTTAGTGTATATGCGAACAGGCATAGCTCAAAACTTTCTAGCACATATGTTTCAAACACAACAACCTACAGTCTCAAAAATATGTGCTAAGGTATCAGACATTGTCTATACAAAGATATAAAAAAATTCCTATTTGGACCTCAAAGCGTCAGTTACAAGAAAAAATGCCTCCTGCTTTCTTTAAACTTTATCCAAATTGTAGGGTGATAATTGACTGCACTGAATTTAAGATCCTGCATCCGTCTGATCCTGATACACAGCAAGCTACATTTAGCTATTACAAAAATGCAAATACGTTGAAAGGAATGGTTGGGATCACTCCATCTGGAGCTGTATCATTTATATCAGATCTTTGGGGAGGTTCAATTTCTGACAAAGAGCTATTTTTAAAATCTGGTATGTTAAAAATGTTAGAAAAAGGCGACTTGATTTTAGCCGATAGGGGATTCATTATTCAAAAAGAGTTGGGTAAAAAGGGGTGCTCATTAATTACTCCACATTATTTAGCTAATAAAATTCAGTTCACACACTCAGAAAGAACAGAAAATAAATGTGTTGCACATCACCGTGTCCACATTGAAAGGGCAATTGGGAGGATTAAAAATTTCAAATATTTTGAAGGAGCACTACCCAATTGTTCCTTAAATTCTACGAATAAATATTTTTATATTCTTGCATTTTTTATTAATTTTAGTACACCTCTATTTGAACCTAAATAAAAACGTTGAAACCAATTGCTTGTATTTAATTATTTGAATTTTATTTTATATTTTCATGCGTTTATTATCAGGGCCGAAACTAGCTTTTTTTCAGTTGGGACAAACATGGATTTTGGTTGCTCATTCTCCCTTCCTTGAGCATAAAAAAAATTTACAAAGAAAATTTTACTAAGTTTCTAATAGCTGACTTATTTTAAAATGTGTAATGGGGTCGTGAAATTGTGACAAGGCGGTGGGAGGGGATAAGAAGAAGTGTGACATCACATATTTTGGTTAAACATTAGAGGGCTTACTATCCCCGAGGGTGAGAGTGACATCAGAATGCCTGTATATTCTATGGACGAGCCTATATCTCCTCCAAGAGAAGAAGAGTCGTAATAGTAAATGATTCAGAGTAATTTCTATTTTGTGATTTAATATGTAATTTTATAAATGTTCATATTAATGTGACAAATGAAATGTGATGGCAATTCCACTAACTAAAACTAATATTGAGGCTTCTTCTTCAAAATCAATTTGTTTTAAAGTATTTTGTGTTCATAAAGTAAATGTAAGATTTAAAACCAAATGTATAATTCAATTTCAAATTCTAAAATACTACTGTTTTCAATTGCTCTTTCATATTAATATTTTATTACTATTGTATAAATATGTTTTTTGTTGTAAACCTTAATCTTATTTCATACAAAAAAGTACACAAATCATTTTTATTGTTATGCTCACAAATGTCGTTAAAACACATAGCTAAAGTTCAAAAATAAAATTTGAAATAGGATCTATAACGTAGTGCTTTGTTTCTGAACTGCAAGTATATGTTTACATAATATAGCGTGACATGTGACAAGGGTAGGGGATATGGTGAAGTGTGACAAAGGGGAGGAGGGGATAAAAAATATTGAAAAAAAAGTGTGATATCATTTATGGATCACCTTAATCATAACATGCGTAATACTAAACTACATAATCAGCTTTGTCATGTATTAATTTATTAAAACCTTGAAAACGGAATAAAAAAGAACTGAAAAATATTTCACTTTAAACAAGTTTCTGCCTTAGCAGGTATATTGTTGATATTCTCTCTGTTGAAAATTTTTCATTTAAGACCAGACTCCATTATAGACGGATTTTATGGTAGTCGTATTAGTATGATTGAGGAGTTTAAAGTCACAGTGATACGAATTAAGAGACTACATTAGCCATGCGAAGACGTTCGCAAGCTAATATTAACACCTATGTGAACATTCTTGACAAATATCTCGCTTGCATTTTATTACTTTTAAATAATTTTTTTCACGGGATACATGAGATCAATATCTAATGTTGTGCTTTTGTACTTCTTCATTTGGTTACATTTTTTTTTTAATATTCAGACACTTTCATTTTTTAAAAACTGTTTCGAACGAGTTCTGAAATTTAAAGTATCCTCATATAAAAAAGTACAAGCAAAATCAAAAAAGTATTAATGCACAACACAATGTTAGGTTTTTATAGGTACCATATGAAAACAAAATTAAAATTCAAGCGAGAATTCTGAAAATAATGCTCTCATAGGTTTAACATTAGCGTGCGAGTGTTATCTCGTGAAACTACACCAGCCATGCAGAAGAACTAAAACACTGTTGTTAAACCTATGGGAGCATTCTTTAAAAAATTTCTTGCTTGTATTTTAATAGTTTTATTTATTTATTTATTTTTTGCTTAAAATAGCTCTGGTTGAATTCTGACCGGGTTAGTATTTACTTTTTCGATTTTGGTTACATATGTTTTTTTGTAAAAGTTACTTTTACTTTTGGCTAGTTTTCCGTTTGGATGTGAAACATTTTTATCCAAATTTCATATATATACATTTTTGTATAAAACGAAAAACAAAATCTTCATTTGTCGTCTTCTTGACCTGTTGTTCTGTCGCCTGGGACATATGCTCCCTCCTAGTTTCGGTCCTGTTTATTATTAAACCATCGGATATCAAAGTGATTTATTCTGTAGCTCTTAATATACATTATTTAAAATGAATTTAATATAAAACACATTTAGTAAGAACAGCGTCCAATTCCAGGTCCCCCCCCCCCCCCCAACCATAACAAAACAAACTCCTTCAAAATGTTCTGAATATATTTTGCTATATTTACCAGATATGAAATTTTCCCATTTAATTTTTGTAAACCATTCTTTCAGCATTTTAATATTAATATTGTACAAAGGGAAAGAATAGTTAATGATAAGAAATATATTGAAATGTTACTATATATTTTTATTATCTTTAAAAGTTTAGCTTTTGTTTTCTACAAAATGTACAATAAGCTAAAACTATAATATAAATTTGTATAACTTAAAACTAAAATGCTTAATTTTCCTTGTTAACTGTTACTCGTTTGTATGTATTTTGATGGATGTATAAATATAAATTTTGTGTTTTGATATAGTATATTATTTAAAATAAAATTAATATAAAATACATTTAGTAAGAACAGCATCTGATTTCAGGTGTTTGTTTTTTCCCCCCACCATAACAAAACAATCTCCTTCAAAATGTTCTGAACGTATTTTGCTATGTCTACCAGATATGAAATTTTCCCATTTAATTTTTGTAAACCATTGTTTGAGCATTTTAATACTGTTCAAAGGAAAAGGATAGTTAATGATAAGAAATCTATATTGAAATGTTATTTTAAGTTTAGCTTTTGTTTTTACAAAGTGCACAATAAGCTAAAACTATAACATATATTTGTATCTCTCTATTCTAAAAGAGAGCTCGTAGCTCGTAGGGGCAGAGCCCCCTAGTAACTTTAAACTAAAATGCTTAAGTTACCTTGTTAACTGTCACTCATTTGTATGTGTTTTAATGGATGTATAAAGTTTGACATCAAAGATGTTTTTTCAAAAGCTTACTGAATAATAAATTAAAAAATATCATTTTTACTTGAAACTTTTTAATTGAATTAGCATTTTAAAGTTACTAAAAACTTTTATCTCTAAATTATGTTAATGTATTTGTATTATAATTTATATACCCATTCATGTTTTGATTTTATAATAGTATATCCTGATTTTTTTCAGAGAATCATCTACAAATCAGCTAAATATAGTAAAAAACAGTTCAATAAAGTTTTTATTTTTATTTAACACCTTCAGTTACATTTTTCTTTATTTCATAATCATAATTTGTAATCAGCATGTATATATTATATTTCAAATGTTAAAAAGAAAGAGACTGATTTTGTGACCTACACTTCTGAATTAATTTTTGTTTGGAAATTGGATTGAGTTGGGTTGATTTTTGACGGCTGATTATCAACTCAAGGGATATAGGCCCAAGGGGGAGTGCCCTCCGTGGGGGTCTTTCTAAGGGAACCTAACCCATATTTACGCATGGGAATCCACGTTTTCGAAGAAAACTTCGAAACGGTTAGGCCGACGGGCACGATTGAGTTCGAACCCAGCACCTCCTATCTACCAGCTTCGAGAGCAGAACCTCTCAGTCACTGGTGGGGCCTTGGAAATTGGAAATGCATAAAATTGCCAGGGGTTTTTATTCAGAAACTATGCAATTGAATGGCATTTATTTTTTGGTAAAGGCAGAAGATCTTTCAGAAAATGCTGCTGCTGTTCTGAACTGAATTTTCAGACATTATGGAAAAGGAGTGAAATCATTTACAACTCAATAAGTAATTTATTTATCAAAAGGAAAAATACCATTGGATTTCAAATCACTTCAAAGGTCAGACCTATCAATTTTATGCCTTTACATTTAAAAATGTGTCTGAAAATTTCATGATCTTGATCAAGGAATTTGAAAACTGCTTTAATTGGGGGGGGGGGGGGGGGCGAAGCGAACAAATGAAAAGAAAATCTGTATATTTATTAAGATTTTAACATGTTGCACATATATTAATGAGTGTGGTAATTTAAACCCTTGAGGGTGCAGTGTGACATATTATATCCCACCTAATTTTAATCAAGATTTGCACCAGAAACATTTTATTGTTATAATTTTGACAGAAAAATGTAAAATTATTTTGCATTATTCCTTATTTTGAATTTTCCTTATCCCTTATTTTGAAAATTCCGGTGTGAATTCAACATCAGAAACATAATTACTTGCACCCTAAAAGAGTTCAAACCTTGACTTGCAACTACAAAATAATAATAATCTCTTCTGAACGATTCCCGAATAGGTACAAAGAGACATGACATTTGTTTTTCCGCTGATAGTGACCGAGTCCGAGTGCATAAGCTGAAAACATTTTGGACTTTTAATACATTTTTATATGATATATATTTGCCTGTTAGCAATTTGCTACATTTTATTTGTGCTTTTTCTAAGAATTTTAATGATGAAAACAAATATGAATACGCAGAAAGATAGTAAAAATCTTTAAAAAAAAACACACACATAATTAAATTAATAACTTATTAATTACTCTAATTATTTAAATGCTAAAATTAATTTAATATTGCAAAGCTTTATGCTGATTTAAACACATCAAACATTTTCTATTTCATTGTTCAGAAAGATATAAAATGACAACATGATTATGAAAAAAAAAGTATTTTTTTGGTGGTGATTGCTTTTTTAGAAACTTCGTTTAATTCTTGCAATAAAAAACAAAGAATTGAGACTGGAACTGAAATTCAATGAAGAGAGTTATGAGCTATGGATCTTACAGTCAGTCATGCGATTCCTTTATTAATTCTACCCTACTTTTTGCTGAAACTAAAATTGAAATGAACGATGCTTTGCTCATATTAGCCGTAATCCCACTTTTATAGTTCATAAGCAAGAAAATCATAATATAGTTTAAACAACAAAGTTTTCTTAATGTGCACATTGCTTGTTTTAACTGTGTCCTCATATTAGCCGGACTTGTATTAGCAAAGTTCGACTGAATTAACACATGGCTTTTTGTGCGATAATATCAACAATTATTGATGTTGAGGATATTGACAAAATGTGAAAGATGAAAATGTCGAATTCAGTTACACCTTTTTCACTAAAAGTGAGCAGAGTAATTTCCTCAGTTCACTCACTTTTAGGGACTTCATCTCTTTTAGTCAAAAAAAGTGACTAAAAATGACTTTTTAAAAAAAATAGTGACTAAAAATGACAAGTTAAAAAAAAAGTTAACAGTATATTTTAGTATGCTATATGTTTGCAAGCCAGAGCATACATAACAGCACTGTTAATAATCACTTCGACTCATTAGACTCTTAAATACAAATAAAGATTCATTAAAAACATCAATCAAAAATATTTCTCTAATTTATTAAGGATATTTCCAAATTTTCCATTACAAAAAGCTCATTATTACTACTATTATTTTTACAAAACATATTGCTTTCCCGAAGAGGCTACTTCAGTCAGGTGAAAACACTTGTTCGCTAATATTAATTAAATGGGAGAAATTTTTTAATATACATTTCCGATGCAATACTTTTTCTTTTTTTTTTTTTTTTTTTTTGCATTGCATAGCTGAGGTCGATCTCTACAAAGACTGTTTTCTACTTTTCGATTTTATTTTAAGGATTTTTTTTAGGAGGATGCTATCACTTTCAAATCTGGTTCCGAAAGTAAAAATCTAGCATTGGATAGTGCAGCACATTTATACTTATCCTCACTCCAGTCACGTCCATTGAAAATTGTTCGTATTTTATCAGCTTACTTTGATACTTTTAAATTTCTATGTATAGCCTGTCGGCCCATTTATTCTTTTTAGGGGGCAGAAGAAAAAAATAAGCGGGATGGGCCCATAATTTTTTATTCGGGCCGACCTGGCCTGTTTATTTAATTTTTGTCCTGGCCCGGTCTGTTAGAAATTTTGACTTCATTTCCTCCGACCCGCACAGATTTCTAGCATGAATATTAAAGAATTTACGTTTAGTGAATTTGTCCATTTTTCTATATAAAAATGGGAGTTACAGATATAATTGTAGATTACTTTTCGTAATTACAATAAAACACTATTTAGTTTCTTTTCATTTCGGGTTGAAATATGTTGAGTTTCGGAATTTTTTGCCGGGTTGACTTCAAATGGAGTTCTGGGGTTACCCGACCCACGCAGGACTCTGGATGAGACATTTCATTACAGTTATTGGACAAAATTTATGAATGCGTAATAAATTTATCATGCTTAACAGTTTTACTTTTCAATCTTATTGTACACTTATTTTTCAGCAGTTGCCCTAAAGGAAAAAAAAAATCAATGAACAAACTATAAAAAATTAAGTTTGGTTGAAAAAATTAAAAATGAGTTTGGGTTCTTTTTTAAAGAGCCCGACTATTTAAAATCGGATCCTGAAAAAAATGTCACCAGAGCCTAACATCCAAAATGAGCAGTTAGATATTGTTAGTGATAATAATAATACCGTATTTTCGGGCATATGAGCCACGGCACATACGAGTTTGAAAGTATAAAATATTCTAAGTGCGGCTCTTATGCCAGGGCGGTGGATACGGTGATTTTTTTTTTCTTTTACAGCTATGTCTTATGGCTTTTTTTTTTTTTTGTCAAACCGATATTTTATGACGCCATTTTCTCCCCTTTGATCAATAGTTTCACGCTCTCGAATTGGTACCAAGATATTAGAAAATGTCCCTCAACCGCAGATGTCCGAGAAATGTTATTTGTTTTGTTTATTTTTAAACAATCAGCAGGATGAATAACATTTGTCTCACCGGTTCTCAAGTAAAAAATGATTACATTTTCCTCCCATCTGTCAATAATTACTTTACCCTCCGGATACTGGAATGTACAGCTGTCGCGAGCTTTTCTTCTAATAAACACCCTTTCCTTCCACTTGCAAAGCAAAATTGCTCACTCTGTGAAATTACTGGTCTCTAACTAGAGAAATCTCAAATTCCGGCATAGAACTTTTGTGAAATGGGTCTCCTAATACACAGTAAAAACACAGGAGAGCAAAATTTTTTCTTTATTTTTTTTTCAGTACCGGACTCTATAAACTCGGCCCCTAAAATAGAGGCTGTACCCCTCGATCAGACAAAATGAATTCAAACTTTGAAACCAGCCGGGTCAGCAGAATTAGTACAGTTTTTTTAATGAGCCGGGTCGGGTGATAAACAAAATAAACGGTCCTGACCAATATAATAAATTAAGTGGGCCGACTTTCGCGATATAAATATTGGGCTATTTTGTTCACGCAAAAACACCGGCTCGTTAATGTAAATCCTAAGAAATAATTTTTTTTTTTATATGTCGTTCGCATTCCATTATTTTTAAATGATCTTTTTTGCATTGGATAGCTGAGGTCGGTCTCTACAAAGAGTCATTTTTACTTTTTCAATTGTGTTTAGAGGGTTTTTTTTTTTTACTAGAATACTTTCACTTTCGAAACTAATTCCGAAAATCAAAGTATACTACGTAAAAACATCTGTAAACAAAATCGAAAAAGGGTCGAGATCGACCTCAGCTATTCGGAACAAAAAAAAAAAAAAAAAAAAAAAAAAAAAAAAAAAAATCATTTAAGCATATTGAAATGCGAACCATCTATTTAAAAAAAAAATTCTTCCATAGGATTAACATTAGCGAACGGCCGTTTACCCTTGAGTGAAGTAGCCGATCCATAGGGGGGGAAAATTCGGTCCGGGCCGGCCCGTACAAAAAATTAATTAATTAATTAATGGCCCGGCATAAAAGCTAAAAGCTGGGCCGGAAAACATTTAAAATCTCGGCCCGACCCGATTGAATTTCTTCAATTTTTACGCTGATATGGTTAAAAATTGTTTCGTACGAAGAGTTCTCAACAAAAATACTTATTTTATATTTTTTTTATGTTTATAATCTTTATTTTTAAAGAAGCGCCTAATAAAATCACTCAAGTACTCATTTATAACTAAAAAACAAACGTAATTCTGTTATCTCTTGACTCAACTAAGAGATAAACACACTTGATTTCAAATTCACTCCTTCTCCTCGCTCCTCGGACCGAACGTTATGACACATTACCCTTTGACCTTGACGTGTAGTTGGCTAATAGTTTCTGTTTCGTTTCTTTGAAAAGAACTTTGAATGCAGTAGAAAAAAAGAGATTGAGATAAGAGATTTTTTTAATGCAAAGTGGATTCGTGAATTTTCTTCTCTTTCCTTAAACTTATGATATATATCTTCATAATAATTACCATCATAATAACTTATGATGAAAAGGAAAGTCTAAATTCTGAGCAAGAAATATTTTTAAAACTTACAAAATTATTTTTAAAAATGAACAAGAAAAGATGCGTATGTAGCAAATAAAAAATAAAATCTGCCACAAACAGAATCAATGAAACAGTTATCAAAAGGTGAACTGCTAAAAAAAAAGAAAAAGAAAAAAGGAGCATTTCTAGTTATCCTAAAGTGTTCTCGGCAGTGTGAGATCTGCAGAGGCTGGCTTTTTGGCCCAGGCCATACTCTTTTCTGAAGGTTCTGTCCGGGCCGGGTTAGGGCATTACTTTTTTCATGAAACATCGGGCCGGGCCGGACCTAACTTATTTTTTCTGTACAGAGCCGGGACTGGTTTCATTCCTAGTCTTCACGATCCAAAATTTTCAGTCCTAGTTTTGAAAAAGCTCGTATGAAATCATTGTCTCGCCGTGACCTGGTCCGTTCAAAGGTCAGTAAAATTAGGCCTGGACCAAAAATGTTTGCAAAAAATGCATACATTTTTAAATCGCCATTATTCTACAATTAAACATTAAAATCTATTATTTTTAAAGAGTAGATTTCATACGCTTATTAAAATATAGTAAAACGAGTGAAAAGAACCTGCCTATGACAGTATCCTGTTTTAAACTGAACAACGTGTTGAAGATCTTGTCTATAACGCTTTTTTTCTTCTTTTTTATACAATTCTGTCTTAGCAGATTTTACTGTATAACATTTTTCAGATTTTTAACACTTCAATACATAGAATATGGATTAACAAAAGTAATGATAACTGAAACATTTACATACAAGAAATAGAGATTCATTTAAAAAAATAAATATCACAGCCTGCGGCACTTCATCAATGTTTTGTAGAAATTCAGTCGGGCTGGGACGAGATTTTAACTTTTCCGAGCCAGTCTCGGGCCAAACTTTTAGCTGTTATATCGGACTGGGCCGAACTTTTAAATTTTTTACCAGGTCAGGCCAATATTTCTTTTGTACAGGGCGGACCGAACTTTTAATTTTTGTATCGGGCTGGTCAGTGCAGAATTTTTTCTGCTAGTTGGGCAGTCCCAGGCCGAATTTTTTTCTACAAGTCGAGCAGTCCCGACCTAAAAATTTCGGCCCGTGCAGACCTCTAAGTGTCTCTATACGATATTTCAAGACCTCTAAAATCTGGAAAAGCCGCGGCCGAAACGATTCCGGAATTTAGATTGTACAAATATAAGTTCCTTGGGTGCGGTGCTTATGTCAATAAACTTTTTTTTAAAACAGATTTTTATTGGTGCGGTGCTTACGGTGGGTGCGGCGGGTATTCCCGAAAATACGGTAATAAAAAAAAAAATCCAAATAGCATTTGGCATTTTTTTTTTTTTTTTTTTTTTTTTTGTTAAAGTTTGTAAATAAATAAAATTTTCATTTTGAGTAAGCTCAAGCCAATCTCTGCACTACTGTAAAATCCAAATCCAGTTTTGATGTACAAAGTTTGATGAATATGTGATATATTTATGCAGCCATAAATTTTCAATTAATTGCTACTTAAAAAATGAGATACATCTTATTAAATGAAGGTATAAATATATTTGTATTATTCACTAAAAAGATGAATCTCATGAACCAGAAAATATGGAATTTTATTTATACAGAGTTCTCAGCAAATTCTCTGACCTAATCTAAAAAAAATTAACCAAAAGGGCATACAACGAAATTTGCTACTTATTTTCGCAATCCTTTATCAAAATTTGTGATTTTTTTTCTGCAATCGTTCTTCAAATTTCTCTCCCCTCCCCGATTGATGAATTTTGTGATTTTTTTCCCCCAAGCCTATTTGAGGAATTTCTCGTCATTTTTCATCCAAGACTTTTTAGAAAATATTTTGAAATTCCCCGACTTTCCATGATGCTGGGAACCCTGTTATAAAAAACTATTTCAGCAACTCGATAAATTATAAGCATAAAATAATTAAATTATGCTTTTGAGCAAATTTTAATATATTGGATTGTTTTAAGAGGTAAGAAAAATTTTAAAACTATGAACTCTGAAAGATATTTATTCTGGGTTTAAGCATGATTAATGAAAAAAATATTTACAAATATAACAAATATTATCAATTACAAAGATTGACATTATCGAATAAGACAAGCGTGTTTATTACAGAATGAAGTGTTTCAAACACTTGAAAATGAGAAAAAAAAATATAAAAACACTCTTTCTTATAAATGAATAATAATCAAAATAAATATTAAATTTTAGGACGTGCCTTAAACAGCATTTATACAAGAGTTATTTTTAGCTCAATAAACTATTAACAGGAAGAATTTAAATAGTATTTTTCGCTAAATGTTAATGTAACATGACTATTTTTTTACATTATTAAATAAGCTAAGCATGTTTATTACAAAATTAAATGTTCCAAATACTCGAATGAAATTATAATAAATATACAATGATACACCTTTTTAAAAATAATAAATGAATAATGATCAAGGATTGATATTATCGAATAATTTCACAGTTAACAAACATAACATAATCGCACAGATTTAAATATATTTCAAACACTTAAAAATTAGAAAAGACTATAAAAATACTTTTTTTTATAAAAAGTCAATGGATCAAAATAATATATAAATGTTAAATTTTAGGATGTGTCTTAAACAGAAAATAAAGCATTTACATAAGAATTATTTCAACAGCTTAAACAAACATTTGAACATAAAGATTTTAAATAGTATTTTCCACTACTTTAAAT
The DNA here is from genome assembly GCA_963932465.1 of Maratus speciosus. Lineage (NCBI taxonomy): Eukaryota > Metazoa > Arthropoda > Arachnida > Araneae > Salticidae > Maratus > Maratus speciosus. The sequence goes on along the minus strand of OZ010798.1, from coordinate 10,802,780 downwards.
ATAACATGGACTATTATTTACATTATCAAATAAGCTAAGTGTGTTTATTATAGTACTAAATGTATTAAACACTTGAAAATTAGAAAGGAATATAAAAACACGTTTTTTAAGTAATAAATGAATAATGATCAAGATGGTTACATTTAAATAATATGTGTAAAATATAAAACCGAAGATTGCTTTTTTTTTTTTTTTTTTTTTTTTTTAACAAGAGAGGGTAGATAAAAAACTTTTACAAACAATTTCTGGGTCTTATACACTTCATTCTAGGAATGATTGATTTTGTTGAATGACAATTTGTTTATTTTATGCTATTTACTATATACATAATATACATGCTGCATATATATCACAAATAAGAGACAAAAAATAACAAAAGAGAAAATTATGTGTAAAGTCAGGTTTGAGGCATTTTCACAACATTTACACATTAATTCTGTAAATTGTATTATATTTAATATTAAATATATTTATAATTAAGTTTGTAAGATGAAAACCAGAGTTTTGCCAGATTTTTTTTTAAATAAATGTATTGCACAAGAATAGTATTTACTAGCAAATGAAAAAGAAACAAGAGTTTAAGATTTCATTACAAAATTGCAAACAAATATATCTTTTAGTTTCAAAATAAAATAATTTTATATTAAATTTAAATATAAAAAATCACTTTTAAAAGAATAATCTTTCTTTACTTTTATCATTTTAAACCTTCTGTCCCCCAATTTTTTTGCATCTCACCTATCTCTAAAATACAGCATGCATTATCTTTGTACTTTTTCAACAAAAATTCTCGTTGTCTCATTTATGATATATACCTTTTATTTACATACATAGTCAACTCCCTCTAATCCAGAAAGGTTGCAACAGATTATAGCTGTTACAACCTTAGAGAATTGCTATATTTAGTATAGATTACTACTATATTTTTCAACTACAAAATGAGGTCCTTAATGTTAAAATATAAAGTTAATTAATTCAAATAAGTTTTGCAATAAATAAATAATAAAACTTTCATAAAAATTGGAAAAAAAAAAGTTTTAGCATTTTCTTGAATTAGCATTCACTATAAGTTTCATTATTAAATAATAAAACTTTGTATTAATCATTAGAAAACAAAAGCACACACAGGCTGCATTTCAGGCTGGAAATTTTAACAGCACGTCATCAACAAATGTAAACAAGTGTCCATAAGGGAGACAAAATCATGAATGAACAATAGAGGCAGAGAGGACTTTACAGGCTGTTAAAATTTCCAGCCTGAAACGCATCCTTTGTGTGCTTTTGTTTTCTAATGATTAATACAAAGTTTAAATATTAAATTGCGAGTTATCACCAGTTTTTCGGTGTTGTTTCATCTATAAGTTACACTGTTTACATGTGAATATATAATGGGGTCACAGAGAGCTGACTGTATTTAAAATTAAAAATAAATGTAACTCAATATTTTTTTTCTTTGCACATACCATTTTGATAAATTTTTTTGTTGAAATTAATATATGTAGTTGAAGTGGACTCTGAAACACATTTTGTACACATTTTCACTCGACTTAAACACTGATCGATAGAAATTAGTAAAAAATAAACTGACTTTGAAAAATATAGATAAGTTACACCTGAAGTTAAATTTAATTTTTAAACATTATGCTGCATTAAAATAGGCAGGTATTGGTTAAAATAAAAATTATTTAATTTTGCTTTCATTTTAATCCAGATTTCGACATCAAAAACAATTTCTTCGGTATATACTGGGTTTTGTTGTTTGTACATTATAACTAATAAACATTTAGTCAAGTTTGAAATAGCCAGTTGTCCTTGAATTTGGTACATGTATTTATGTTTTTTTTTTTTTTTTTTTTTATTTAAAATTTTCATTTTCAAATTTCAGGCAAAAGTTTTTACGTTTTTGACATAAATCAAATAAGCTTAGGTTCTTTGGGTTAAAAATGCATTTAATCTCAACAAGAAAAGTGCTCTCTAAATTATGTAGCAAACCATCAGGTGATGCGCCTAGATGGGGGAAAAAGGGATTTATGACCAAACCTGTTTTACGAAAAACAAATGTTTTGTATTTGTGTTTGACAACATTCTGTACTAGAGGTTCATTTTCTTTGCCAAACTTAATAGCTGGTATGCCAGATAGATCATTATTATGTGACAGATAAATTTGTTCGGCCAACTTACTATCCGAACGGTTGCAAACTTCAAAAAAGTTTGATGCTGTTATTCGGTTTAACCTGTTGTTTCTCCACATTTGGCAATCACTCTGATGAATTGTTTCCTTTTCTAGAATAACAGCATCTTCAAATGACACTGAAATGTTTTGGTGCAAAAATAATATCTTGCCAAATTTTAAATTTTCAGGATAATCACAATATGGTACATTTGTACACACAACCAAGGGAAGTGGCACAGTCTTTACATAACTAGCTTCGTCAATATCAAATAAAGATACATCTAGGACGTCAAATATTGGCGAAGTGAATGGCAAGTCCTTTAAACAAGAAAAATCGAGAGCTGTTGAAATGTTAGATGTGCTGACAGTTTCACTGAATTTTTTAGGTGACACTTTAGTTGGTTTTACTTGGTGCCATCTCTGCAAGGTTTCTGTCGGAGCGGCATATAATTCTTTTTGACTATAATTTTCAATAGCATATAATAGTGCTAGGCAGTGTTTACAGGCAGAAGGCTCTACACCTCCAGCACATTCACAAGTTGAATTTCTCACCTGTAAATTGAAACAAATATTTTAGATAGCATAGACATTGCAAAGAACAAATGATTTTATAATCATTTAATGGTTTTAATAATTACTTTGTATTTTCACAAAAATAAATAAGACCAACTTGATGCAAAAAAAATATGGTTGGATAAAAATATAACGATATCAAAAGATAACCCCCTCACCACAAATTACATAAAAATATTTAAAACCTGATTTAACTATTTTAAATAAAATTGTAAGCTAATAAAATGTTAAGTTATTAAAAATGAGGTACCCTACGCTGTTCAGAAAACTTTGATTAAAGTTAGGTCAATGAGGCACTATCAAACATGACAAAAGTAGGGTTTAAGACGGGTGCGGCAGTTACAATATTTTAAAGCTTATTCAGACCAATTTTGAGAAGTGGTGCATTTCTTCCATAAAATACAGTAAATAATTTTTTTTTTCCTTGGCTAAAGCTATTGTTATTTGGCTATTAGCCAAAAAGCTAAAAACCCCTTTTTCCTAGATTAAACCCTAAGTTATATACAGTTTTATCAGAAAAGAATCTTTTCTGATTTTCGTTCAGTTGAATTTAAACTGCACAGCATGTTAGGGAGTACAAAATAAAACAAGTTTACATTTATGCTAAAATCTGTCAATTGAAAAAAATATTTTGTATTTAAAATTTTGCTTGATAAATTTCTGGATTGTTTTATATTCCAAACTGAATCCTATAGTTTTTTTTTCTTTTTTTAATAAGTGTATAAAGCAAACATAGAAAATAGTGGATATTTTTGAAAATATCATATTTACAAACCCTGGTATTGATGAAGTATATGCATACTTATTTTCCACAAACAAAGGAAAAATAGCCTTAAAATTTTGTTTTTCACATTTTTCCATTTAGAAATGAACAATAATTTTTTTAATTTGGCAAATTATTTCTTTTTTCAATCGATAACACAAATAAATACTAGGGTCAGGTGGGGTGGAATGGGTATAAAAATACAAATTTTTGAAATGATTATGGAATCATTCCTAATTGGAAAGGAATTTATAGAAAGCAATGGTTCAGTGTTTACATTGCATTTATAGACATCACATTTTCATTGTAATTGTTTTTCAAAAGATTATTTATTAATGTTAAAAAAAAGTTTTTCTGATGACTGTTTTTATACCCATTCCACCCCATAGGGTGGGGTGGAACAGGTAACCAAGTTTAAAAGGCATTTAAAGCAACCAATAACCCAAATTCCAGTGTATTATATATTTTATTACATTAAATTATTTATTGACAATTATATTGGCCAATTTTTTTCTCATTAAATACATAATGTCCCTGATTATTAAGTGTTGGTTGGCTAAGCTTTCTGAAAGTTGTTTACTGTCGATTTCTACCTTGTCATCTTTGTTAGGAAAGGTATAGAAGTTTCCTATTGATGATTTATGCAGGAATTTTACAATGTAAGTACAAGAATCTGACGTTTCAATCACTTGGGCATTAAAATATTTTTTAGATTTTTTTCCTAAGCCTAATCATATACCCATTTCATCCCACTTTACATTTTTAATTATAACTTTTAAAAAATAAAGAATTTTTCTTACATGTTTGTTTCAGTCAATAAAAGACACTGCTATGGACAAACTATGCAGTAAAAAAAATTATTTCTGCAATAAAATTTAAAAAATACAATAAAGTTAATGTAGCACTAAGTGGCATTGACATTCACCATGTGCCTTTCAAAACTGATTCTAAATGGGTTAAATGTTGCCAATATTTTTTTTTCTAAACATAAAATGGAAGTTGAATGGTTAATAAATTATATACATGATTTACAAATTTTTTTTTGTACATAGTATGGTTTTAACTAAGACACAACACAGTACTACACATTCCACCCCACCTGACCCTACTGTATTACACAACATTTTAATAAATTATTTATTAACACATTAAATATAAATATTTACATTTTTTTAAATTTAAACATTTTAAGAATGCAGGGTAAAACTTTTGCTTCTATTGCCAATATCTACTACAAAAGGGAAAAACAAATCTATACTAATAAAAGAAAATTTTGCTTGCTTTGTGTGTGTGTCAGTGATGGTTAGCAAAATCTACCACACATGACACAATCCTTTCAGAGTGACTAAATTTACATTACCTAGAAAAATTTCTAAATGCTTGACGATACATTTTTTTTTTTTTCAAAATAAATTAATGCATGAAAATTTCAATGCAAACTCTAAAAACTGATGTGTTTCAGTATGGTATCACCACCTTCAACTACTAGTGCATATTTTTTATGACATATTTAAGAGGGTTTAAATAGTTATATTTATAACTTATTAAAATTTCAGAAAGTCGGATAATTTCAACTATTTTTTATGCTAACGGAACCAATACAAAAACAAGAAAGAAAAAAAAGTGAGAAGAACATTTCTTCTTAAACTGGATATCAATTTCTCTTTATGAATTTTTGTCATGAGGTGCATAACTGTCATATTTACAACTGCTGAAAATGTCAAAGAGTTTGGACAACAAGAATTTTTTTTTTGCTACAGAAAGGAGGTTGATCAACATTTTTTTTTTTTTTTTTTTACTACAGAAGCAGACAAAGTAAAAAAAAAAAAAAAAAAAAAAAAAAAAAAAAGGCTTCCTACGAGCCCTTTTACCACTAAATATATCAATACGTTTAAAGATTCTTTCACACAGGCTACAAAAACATTGTGTTTTTAACTGTTAAATATGCAAATAATAAATGTATATTATTCCAAACATATGAAAAGAAAAAAGAAAATATTATAAACAGAATTCTTAGACACTGATAACGATATCATTAGGAGGGGGGAGTCAAGGAATGATGTTAATGTATGATATCCTAAGGAAGGGGGTGGGGGCCAAAATTGCCAGAAGTTGATAATAGAGATGCAATGGATGTCAGTTTGGCCGGATACCGGACACCACTGTGTAATTTGCAGCCGGATATCTGGCCACAATATGTTTTGATCTGTCCTTTTGTAATTTTTATTTACCTTTAAAGAAATTAAGCATGCAAGTTTAAAAAAAAAAAATTAAAAGCATCATTTTGATGGTTGCAACAGCAGATGTTTAAATTTAACTTTCATTAAATTTTACTGCAATTTCTTTTATTTTAAAATACAATGCATTTTCAATTTTTATACCATCACACTGGAAAAAAAATGTTCTTTCTAATGCAATTTGTTTGAAAACTATTTCACAGTTTACTCATTTTTATTGTTATTATAATAATTTTCAATCATATGTTTTTAACCTATCTGTCATTTTCAGACAGACTATTACAAAAGATAAATCTGTGTCACCAAACAGAACAATAGGAAAGTTTAACATAAATATCCAAAAAATAAATTAAAATACTGAAAATTCAGTTACCTCATTTGTTTTTGATATTGTCACAGATACATTGTAGACCATCTTTTTTTTCATCTGTGCTCTAACCTTAGCAAAAACTTCAAAGAAATCATCACTATCCAGAAATTCTATGTTGCTCACATATCGGTCTTTGAACATTTCTGCAGCTAATTTGTGTGTTTTAGTGAAGGTAAATCCGGCGAACATACTGTGCTTACATGATCACAAAAAGACATAATGCTGTCAATTCCAAAATCTGTTAAATATAAAGGCTCTGTAAAAATTGATTGTTTATTTTCTAAATTCATGGCTGAAAAAAGAAAAAAAAAGGAGAGGAATAAGAAACAATTTACAAAGAAATCATACAACTAATCTACAAAGTTAAACCTCATGTAAGATTATATAACAATTTCTACTCTTAAGAGAGCAGATCCACAGTTCAAATTTCAGGTTGCATGAGGAAGGGCATATGTACATTAAAATTTAACATTCTGGTATCAGATTTTATATACAGTATGAAAACATGCAATATGACACATACGCTTAAAATTGAAATGTGTGCAAGCAGTTGATAGCAGAAAAAGGGTTAAAACATCACTTAAGATATCTAAATTATGTTGATAGAAAACAGATATAGAACAAGATAGATAGATATTGCTCCTTAAATGAGAAGCAAAAATGTCTTATTCTACAGTGATTGTTGCGGCTTTTTTGTGATTTTTAAACAGAAAAATTATGCAGCCTGAAGAACACATAAAAATGTATTTAAGTATCCCTCCTTTAATTTTTTGCTTAAATGATGAGTCATAGTACATCCCCGGTAGTGATGCAACAAACAATAGTTTGGCCGAATAACCGAGTACCATTTATTCGGCCGCTGAATAATGAACTCATTTTTGTCTAAAAACAAATTATAGTATGCACTATATGTACAATTCTTGTAATATTTCACAATTAAAATCTATTATTTTCTTTTCAAAAAATTATTTATGAGCAAATCAAATTTTTTAAAACATTATTTTATTCTGAAAAAATATTTGACTATGTTTGGCCTAAAATTGTGTCAAAAATATAATTTGCCTCCCCCTTCCCCCCCCCCCCCAAAAAAAAAAAAAAAAAAAAATTCTATTCTAGCGATATTTGCAAATTTATGTTGGTGACATATTGATACGACACCACTTAAGAGACTGAACGGTGAATTTCCTTTAAGTTCGATTTTCTTTTATGTCGGTAGAATAATTTTTAATTGGCTGCTTTTAGAATATTTTTCTTCAACAAAATTACTATCACATACACAGAGCATCATAAGAAAAAGCAGATATTTCAGTAAATAAATTTATTTTAATTTTAGCCAAAACGTATAATCTTGTAAAATTTATACATGAGGAGTCAAAATTTCAATAATAAACAATAACAACATTTTTCAATTAAGAGCCGTGATTAAAAAGTTTTTAGTTGCTTTATACATTTCATATAAACCAGGGCTTAATTTCTAACAAAAAAAAAAGTACCAAAGGTCTAATATTCTGCAGTAATAACAATCGTAGTGTATATTTCTCTCCCTTCCATCCACATATTTATTTCTCATGTATTATTTGCAAAATTTAAAACAGGTTCGTCTTCAGCAAAAGAAAATGATATATTTATTACTATTAGTAATCAAAACACTGTTCATAAAGATTATCAGGGTATCAATGTCTCAGAACCGCCGCGGCGAGCAAACGATAAGCAACGATGGAAAAAAAAAAAAAAAAATCAAAAATTGAAACCGGACAAATTTAAAAAGGGAAATTACTCAAATTAAAGACACCGAAAAGCGGGAAGGGTTGGGCTCGGGGGGATGAAGCTACCGAACGAGTCCTACCTGCTTCGAGCTCATTATTACTCTCGGTCGGCGGTCGGGGGTGGGCGGGTGAGTCAACCGCCGCGGCGAGCGGCCCATCTTCGTCCGCAGCCCTTTCTTCTTCTACTCTAGTCCGACTCTTTTGCGGAAGCAAGATTCCTAGGTCCCCACCCACGTTCTGAGTGAAAGACTCTCTAGCGAAAGCAACATTGAAAAAAAAAAAAAAATCAAAAATTGAAACCGGACAAATGTAAAAGGAAAATTACACAAATTAAAGACACCGAAAAGCGGGAAGGGTTGGGCTCGGGGCGATGAAGCTACCGAACGACTCTTACCTGCTTCTAGCTCATTATTAGTCTCGGTCGGCGGTTGGGGGCGGGTGGGTGGGTCAACCACCGCGGCGAGCGGTCCATCCTCGTCTGCAGCCCCTTATTCTTCTACTCTAGTCCGACTCTTTTGCGGAAGCAAGATTCCTAGGTCCCCAGCCACGTCCCGAGTGAAAGACTCTCTAGCGAAAGCAACGTTGAAAAAAAAAATCAAAAAATTGAAACCGGACAAATTTAAAAGGGAAATTACTCAAATTAAAGACACCGAAAAGCGGGAAGGGTTGGGCTCGGGGCGATGAAGCTACCGAATGAGTCCTACCTGCTTCAAGCTCATTATTACTCTCGGTCGGCGGTCGGGGGTGGGTCAACCGCCGCGGCGAGCGGCCCATCTTCATCTGCAGCCCTTTCTTCTACTACTCTAGTCCGACTCTTTTGCGGAAGCAAGATTCCTAGGTCCCCGGACACGTCCCGAGTGAAAGACTCTCTAGCGAAAGCAACGTTGAAAAAAAAAATCAAAAATTGAAACCGGATACATTTAAAAGGGAAATTACTCAAATTAAAGACACTGAAAAGCGGGAAGGGTTGGGCTTGGGGCGATGAAGCTACCGAACGACTCCTACCTGCTTCTAGCTCATTATTACTCTCGGCCGGCGGTTGGGGGGTGGGTCAACCGCCGCGGCGAGCGGCCCATCTTCGTCCGCAGCCCTTTATTCATCCACTTACTCCGACTCTTTTGCGGAAGCAAGATTCTTAGATAATAAAGCTAACAAATTTATATAAAAAATTCTTAATTAAATATATATACATGCAACTACAATATATCATACACATTGTATTAAAACAACTTAATATAAAAAAATTATTAAATAAAAAAAAAAGAATTACGACATATGATTTAAAAAATCTTTTTAATACCATAGATCTATTAGATATTCATAATACAGTAGACTCTCTCAAATCCGCACAGCATGGGACCAGAGGTTGTTCGGATTTTAGTATTTTGCGGATTTCTGGTCATTTATTTGTTTACATTTTTGAAACATTAATTTGATTGGTAGTTAAGCAAGGGAAATTATAATGAATGCTTACAATAAAGTGAAACATTAAAATAAGTAAAATATTAAAATAATTTGTTAGTTTAAAAGAAAGTAATTATTAAAATAATTATGTAAAATAAAAATTTAGAGAAATATTAAATTATTACGAATGAAATCGATTCAATTCGATTCCAAAAGTCCTATGCTGCCATCTAGTGGTGGCAAGGAGAACAGTGTTAATGCTATTATCAGTATATATAGCTTATTGTGCTCACTGTAACTTTTTTCATTATTATTTAGAGTCTTTAATGCTTTTCTTGTACTGCTTTGTATGTTTAGAAATAAATTTGTCTATAATTAAAAAAAAAAATTCTGCGAACAATAATTTTAAAATAGCGTTCCGGTTCATGGATTTTTCCATTTCAAACCCTGGAATTTTTGATACAGATATGCTAATTTATGGGTTATTCTCTGCAATACTGCAAAAAGTGCTTCCCTGTCATATAAATGCTCTTAATTTCATTACATTTTTATTTATTTTTATTTTTATTAGAAGATCTAAACATAGTTTATTAGGGACAGAAAGTAAAATTTAAAAATAAATAAATTTAGTATTTAAAAATGTAATATATATCATGCAAACATCATTCCCTCACCTTTCCCCCACCTGTACTACCATACTTTATTGCCTATTTCTTTCCATCCAGAAATAAAAATAATTAAAAATACCCTAAGCAAAATAAAGTTCTTATTTGGTACATTACAAAAAATAATAAAAATATTTTTTTTTTTACAATTATTATATAGTCTACTCAATCAATTATATGTTTCCCTATGTTAGACCATCATTCCCTCACACATTGCTATTATCTCAAATATCTACCACTAAAGAGCAGTAGCAGTCTAGCATTCTTCATAGAGAAGAAGCCATTTTGAACACTTGTCAGTCCAGCAACATAAATTGGTGGTGTAAAATTTTGTTAATTTTTCAGAATTTTTTTTCAGTCAGTATATCTGGAAGCGTTTTTATTAGCAGTCATTCCCTCACACAGAATACTAATTTTTTTGTAAATATCAAAAATTTTAATTTTATCATACATTATATATTAAGTGTTGCTCTTCAAGGAAACAGTTTAGATTTCTTCATAATTTTGCATTTTTTCCTACAATTAGTAAAAATGTCTTATTTCATCATTCCCTCACTTGCCATTCCCTCACATTTACCATTATGAGGGAATGACAAGATGAGTGAGGGAATGATGTGCTTTCTGTTTAAATGATGGATTTAGTTTTCCTGCTTAAAATTTATACTAATAGCATGTTATTTTTTAAATTTATGTGGCTCAAACTAACCAAAACATTTTATTTAAACTGTTCTTGGAGAAATTTATAAAATACACCAGAGTAGCTTAGTGAAAAATTATGCATATATGTAGAACAGTGTTGATTAGCATTTTACATTTTTTATGCGATTAAAATACATTGAGTTAAAAAAAATCTTAAGAGAGAAAATGAAAAATAATCCTTTGAAGCTTGAAAAACTGAAATATTTAAAAGAGAAAGGTCAAGTTAAAAGTGTAAAGGAGATGAGTTCTAGACAACGATGTTAAAAAAAGGAAACAGTGGAAGAAAAATTAAAAAAATTATAGAGAAAATGTTAAGAAAAATAAGAAGATTGAGCAATTTCTTTCTCCCCAGACTCCATCAAATAGTGGTAACACAGATTCCGCAAGTTTTAGTGGTTCTGAGGCTGAACGTCCTCTTTCAAGGCAGTGCTTGGAGAAAAGAATTAGACGTGGCAGATCAAAACTGTTTCGAGAAAATCAGTCATTAAAAGTTCAACTGTAAAGTTGCAAAAGGAGATAATCAAAATACAAAAAGTATTACCAAGCCTTACTTAAAAAATTTTTTTAAACATCTAAAAGTTAACTCCTAAAAGAAAAAATAACTGGAAATAAAGACGTATCATCCAAAATTAGAAAAAGCTTTTATTTGGAGACGTTCTTTACACAGCATCGGCATCAACTTTTAGCAATATGGGAAAGAGTCAAAAAGGTAGACAAATGTACTACAGAATTTTAAGGGAAGTATTTTGAAAAAATACAGATTGCTACATATGACAAAAAATATATATATTCTTAGATATCGAAGCTTGAAGAATATTGCTAGCAACGAAGATTATCTCTTTACTTATCGTAAGAGAGGCAATTACCTATTTAATAAAGTTAAACAGGATATATTAAGTTTTTGCTAAAAACTTTGTCCAGGAAAAAAAAGATACCTCAAAAAGCAAAATAAAGAAACAAAAGAAGGCTTTTATGAGAGACACATAAATATTTATACAAGAAGTTTCTCAAAGAAGTTAATTATGTTTTGAGTTATTCATCATTCTGTTGCCCGAAACCACTTTAGGTGAAAAAGCTAATGTTGAAGAAAGAGATACAGCTGCTTGTGAAGCTCATTCCAACATAAAAATAATTGTATTAAAACTTAATGAAACAGGAATAATAAATTTTAAAACACCTGATGTATTACTAGAATTATGTGAGAAAAACAATATAACCTGCCTTCAAAGGAAGTGTGAGAATTGTAAAAGCAACTTAATTTTATAAACTACTGAGGATGAAACAAGTTTATTAAAGCTGAAGAAATGGATCTGGGAAACACAAACTATAATTAACCAAACCAAAACTAGTCAGATGTGGCAATCCCAAAACTCATACATGTTAATACTTCCTGAAAAATGCAGCTTAGCAGCACCATCGGTTAGGTGATTTACATTAAAATCTAATCAGCAACAACTTATGTCAAGTCTATCTTAATCTGAAGTGTGATGAAAATCTGTACATTAGTTTTTGAGATAGAGCTATTCCAGAAATCATAAAAAATTCTGCGTATCAGCGCCACCTGTTGGCAGATTTACGCCAAAAACTAATCAGGACCAATTTATATCAGAGACTAACTGAATCTTAAGTTTGATAAAAATGCGAGCATTAGTTCTTGTGATATAGTTATTGCAATAATCATGAATAATGTTAGCATATAAGCGCCATCTGTTGGGTGATTTACCCCAAAAAGTAATAAGCACCAAATTATATCAAGTGCTAACTGAATCTGAAGTTTCATGAAAATCCAAGCATTAGTTCTAGAGATATAGCTATTGTGGAAATCACGAAAAATGTATGATAGCAGCGCCACCTGTTGGGCAATTTACACCAAAAAGTAATCAGCACCAATTTATATTGGGAACTAACTGAATCTAAAGTCTTATTCAATTCCCTCCATTAGTCCTTGAGATAGAGTGCCCACAAAATTTCTGTCACATACAGACAGACAGAGACTTTGTAAAATAATTTTTTTTTTCGGGATATCTGACCTCTAAAACATGTAAATTCGTCGAAAACCGGAATTCGAAAATTTTCACGAATCCAATAATTTCTTCTTGTAAAGATAGAAGAAAGTAAAAAGATGAACATAATTACCACACATCTTATGGGGAAAGAAAGACAGAGCCCCCTCAGCCATGTGATAATAGATCATCAGTTTTCATGTTTTCATCTATTTAATTTTATTTTATACTATTATAATACTATTTTATTGTATCAATTCATATTAAAAATAATGTGTTAATTAACTTGTTTGTAAACAATCATTCCCTCATATCTGTTTCATCATTCCCTCACTCATCATTCCCTCACCATCATTCCCTCACTTTTAAAATTTTTATTTTATTTTTTTGTTAAGTCAAATTTTTAAAACGATTTCTGCTGCTATTAAAATCTTCAATAATTGGCTAATAGCTTACCATTTATCTACTTTTTATGAAAATTTACGTATGTATCATTCAAGTCAGACTGCTTGGCCAAATTTGCAAGTATTGTAGAGAACAACCCTTATATCAAAATCAAAAGTAATGTAAATTTATTTAGCAATAAATCAGCTGTAATAGCCAAAAGAGAATGATTAACAAAAAATTTAGTAAGAAAAACATTGCGATAGTCGCTGATTTCGGCGCCATCTTGAATTTTGTTCCTGCAATTTAACTGCAAATTTCATTGTTTACATCTGAAAAAAAATACGCGGATTTTAGGGTCGCGGATTTAAGGGAGTCTACTGTACAATAAATACGTTATTTTAAAAGTATCAACATCAATTCACTCTACCCATACGTGTTGATGCACAATATTTTCAAACACTATCTAATATCTTTACATATAAACATTATATTTTACAAGCTGATAACTTTCATCTGCAGAATGTAGGAACACCACAATGTGGATGTTCTTCCAGTTTACTCTCAGATTCATATTTGTATCACTATGAGCGTACATTTACAAATAGCAGTATCGTTGTATTGATGATATCAATTCCATAGATTTGACGAAGCTATGATTTCTCAAATTCCAGTGCATTCTTCTAATTTAGAATTAGCGAAATCTATCAGATAATACTATTCACTTTTTAGATCTAAAACTTAAAGTATAACAAAATTGAAAAGATAACAAAGATACTAAAAAGATTACTGAAAACAATTACTGACATTTATAGCAATGGTAATATCCATCTAAAATCATTTCTTTAGATATTAGTTAACTGTAATACACTCCTTAATCACATATTTAGAATAAAGAGTTTATAATCTTCTCATTTTATTAACAAAAATATAAAACAACTAATGTACGATGCTTTATATCTTGATTTCTCTAAAAAAAAATCATAAATTATATATTCTCTAATATATAATTACAACATCCACGATCTAAACAATGGTTTGTTAGGTTGGTAGATGTTACACATAATTAACTCAATGCGTATATGTTTTTATTATTTCTACATAAAAAAAATCTTAAGATAAAATAAAAAAACTAAAAAAATAGAAAAGTTAATTCAAATTAAAGTGGTATGGCTTATACCATAGATGTTAGAATACGGAAAAGGCCGATGTTTGTTCTTTGAACCTAACTGTTTACCGATACCGTTTAAAATAAAATATAATTTTTTTTCAATTTTCTACATAAATTGACTGTAATTATTTAATTTAAATTATTTTCAAATGAAGTTATACTACTTATATATTCAACAATGTCTATTTTTATCAATAAATATGCATGTAGGGGAGAAGGGGGGCACATGTAAACAGTATATATTTCACTCAGTTAATTTGAAATAAAAAAATTCAAAAAATTACCAATTGATGATAGTATTGGTACCATCTTTTGGCTGAATTTTCAAAACAATAGGCCATTTTGATTTCTGGTAGTTGTAATTTGCTTGTTTTAGAAGGTGTGAAGTAAAAAAGTCTTCTAAGTTATTGAAGTAAAAATTCATTCAAGACATTTTTTAAAGAAGAATATATAAGCATTGCATTCTATAGTGGCATTAATTAGGTAAGTCTACAAAAAGTTTTGTTTCCTTATTTCAATTTAAAATATCTTTTTTTTATAAGTTAGGCTGAAGTTGGTAGATGGGACACTTGTGAACAGAACATATGGGGACAGATGTGAACAGTTCACAAGTGTATTTTTTAAGTCTGTGAATGTATTTATTTATTTATTTATTTATTTTAGTTTAAAATTTAATTATGCTTGTCAAACATTGAGCTATATATTCAATGTTTTTAAGATTGCTTCACAGTTTTAATTTACTGGAAGTTAGATAACAATTAAAATTGACTTAAAAGGAGTAGGCATATTAGTGTACAATTTTACGAATAATTTCTTGTATCTATGTTGACACATTTATTGATTTATTCACACAACTAGAAAGAGGGCATCTTTCTAGTTTTTAATCACACTTTTTATTCACAAAAAATTATTTTTGTCTTATTTATGCATGTGTTCACATGTGCCCCAGCTATGTTCACAACTACCCCTCCGGCGGGGCACATGTAAACAAATTTAGACAATTTTTAGAATGATGATATAAGTTAGAAATTCTTGAGAAATGCATCCAAAAGTTTCACCAAAAAAACAAACAAATTCTAAATATTCATATAAATCAATTTTTGGTTCAGTAGTTCATAACAATTTTGAGAAATAGTCAAAATTGTAAAAATTGTTCACATGTGCCCCCCCCCCTCCCCTATATGTAATACGAACAGATTTTTTTTTAAAACCCGGTTCAAACCAAAAAAATCGAATTTTTTTTATTTTTTTTTTTTTTTTGGGGGGGGGGGGGTTGAAAAAATCTGATTTTTTGCCAACCCTGTTAGTTTTATCGTTTCACTTTTCTCGCTCACTTTACAAAATACACAGCACTACACAACACATAAAAAAAATGAACTTATAAAACATAAATACAAATAAATTTATACATATAATACTTTAGATTTACATAAACAAACTGCTATCCGATATACACATATAAGAACAGTCACGTGTGTTTGTTAATGAAATTTAACGAAGCATGTTTAAAAAAAAATAGCTTTCAAATGGAAAAGGAATACGCAAAAATAACTGAATTCTGTATTCAAAACATCGGTACAGATCAGTGGTGTAGTCGTAAAAAACACAGAGGGTATACGCTCTAAGCAGAGGGTATACGCTCAGGGCAGAGCGTATACCCTAGAGTGTATTTTCTGTAGCTTTCTTGAGAAACAGAGGGTATACGGTGTTCCTTTAAAAAATCCAGAAGGTATACGGCGTATACCCCCGTATTCCCTCCACTACATCCCTGGTACAGATGTCATATTCGCCCCATATTGGCGCGATTGTTTTCGGTTGCCAATTTAGCGAAAACATCAGCAGCATAAACAACATAATCCGGGTTACCACATCAAGCAAAATAACGACACTTTGGCGCAAGTTAAGTAAGTACCTGTTGCCTATATGATATTGGCGACAGAAAAAAATCGCGCCAATATGGGGCGAATATGACATCTGTTCCAAAACATCTTTAGACTGAAGCAAACTTGATTTATGTCGAAAATAAGCTACAGATATTAAATTGAAATACCAAATGCAAATCAACTTTACGCATACCGGACATTCATCACATACACGCTATATTACATTAGCTTTAAATTAGAAATAAAATGAAGAATATGCATGAAATTACATTAAAATAAAGAAAGGAGTTCACATGTAACTTTTACCCGATTCTAAAATCCCCAAATCTCAGTATAAATACATAAAATCGTACGTAATTTTTTTAAACACAATGCTTTGCAATGGCGCACTTTTCACTGTTGTTCCCAAACAGCTGGTTTCTCATAGCCTCGAACCCAATGGAAGAATAGGGTCCATTATCTAGAAATTTTCTAAAATTAAAAAAAAACTAATGGCGAGTATGTTTTGATTAAATGTAATTTTGTGAAAGGACTTATTTTATTAAGAGCGATTTTTTCAGGTTTCCTACGCCACTGGAAAACAGGGAATTGTCAGGAAAATTGACATGTGCTCAAAAAGTCATGGGAAAGTGAGGGAAAATTACAGTATTTTTCTAAAACCTGGAAAAGTCAGGGATTTCTTTCTTTTATTTTATGTGCTATCGTGTGTCAAGATTCTCCCGAGGTCCGAGGTCCGTCCGCAAAAAAGTTCCACTTTTTCCCCAGCAAGTAGAATTTTCGCTAAATTAATATTTAGGCGATACCTCTGCGAAAGCAATGTTGAGTCATTTTAAAGTGGCTAGGATGACATTTCATGAATATTTAAATAAGAAAAAGAAAGAAAATTATGAAGCAAGTAAATAAGAAACATAAAAAAGAAAAGCTGTTGCTCAAATTAAAACATGTAAAGACAAAAAATTAAGATATAAATTTTTAGTTTCAATTTTATAGGCTATTTTTATTTTCAGATGCAATTTTGCATTTATTCTTGTTAATGGATGAATGTATTCTCTTTTGCTGTATAATTATTAAGATCGAGAATTGTAATTCGTATTTCTAAAAATGTCGTGAATTGTGGTCAGGGAATTGTAGGAAATATGGTCTGGAAAACCTGGAAAAGTCAGGGAATTTTGTTATTCACATAGAGTTGAATGAACCCTGTTTTTGAAGGGGCCCTAAAATAAGTGCAAACTTTTTCCTTGGTTGATCCCATATTTGGAAAAATAATTCTCTGCGCCTTGGGGGAGATTTTACAAAATATATCAGCTTCTGTTCCTACAAAAATGATATATTTTTCTTTTTACTAAATGCACAAGTTTTAGTGCCTGGAGACTCTCAAAATTCATAACATTCAGAGTTTCATAAATCGGTAAGATTGATCCTAAAAGAATGGAATTTAAACTCTTTCTTAGATGAAGGTTAACATTTTTCTAAATATAAGTTACAGGAAAAGGGAATTGTATAAAAAGTAAATCTCAGATTTTAAAGAGTTCAAATCCCCATGATAAAAAAAAAAAAACTTAAAAGTTAATAAGTGGTTGATTTGTACTGCTTTTTCTAATCAGATGTATTTTTCTATATCATCAGCGCTGTAAAAGGTAATCACATGAATCTTTATTTTGAATCCCTCAGAATGTGAAATCTATTTTTAAATTTTCAAAAGCACAAAGTAGATTAATGTGTGTAGGGTGTCAGTAAATATCTAATTACATTACTATGAAACTGTGTTAATGTCTTAACTTAGGAAATCTTCATTTGTTACATATTTTTTTTTTAATTAAAAATATTTTACTGCTTGTCTTGTCTAAGGCAGTACAATCTTGCTTTCTATGCCAAGAAAATATCATATTGGATAACTAAAAGTATTATTGTTTTTTTAATACAAGATGTATTCCATAAAAATTAGAAAACAATTAAAATTACTAGCACAAAAAATTCTTTATTCATTACAAAAATAATGTCCTCCCACTGGTCCCATCATTCCGTCCGTTCTTCGCAGCAAGAGATATGATTATTTTGTGAAAACTGGTTCAGGGGGACCTTATACTGCTGATGCAATTTCATTATCTGCATTGAATTTCCTTCCATTGTGCCACTTCTTATTGTTATTAACTTCTATTAATACTGGTAAGGCAAACTACGTACGTGTACCTGATCACTGCTGATCATCACACGGTGCACCAGGAAAGGGCCACCACGGCGTCCAAGCTACCGAGGGGACCATCTTTCATATGCGTTCGGACCCACCCACAAAGGGTCGCTCTGTCTGTAATCACAAAAACTTTTCACACCAAGGGCGTATAGAGACGCGGGAGGTGCCAAAAAAGGAAAACAATTTGGGGAGTGCGCTCTGTCATGTTTCCTAATGACAATGGCGGATCTAAGGGGGGGCGAAGGGGCGATCGCCCCCCCCCCCCTTGGGCTAATAAAGGGTTTGCAAAACGACATAATGCATCCTCACGGGAAATGACTTGGGGCGAAGCTCGAGCACGGCGCGACCCGACCCGAGTCGCGTCCGTTTAAATCCACTAGACTTGGCCTGGGTCAGGTCTTCTCTCGTTTAGACCCGGGCCGTGCCCTGATCTTAAACTTTTTTGTAGATTCGGGTCGGGCCAGGCTTCATTTTGTTCTCCAGGTCGAGCCTGACCTGGACTTCGTTTTTCCTAGAGGTCTGTACAGGCCAAAATTTCCTGGTCGGGGCTCGGCCCGGGATAACAGTTAAACGTTCGTTCCGTGCCAGCCCGTATGATAAGACTTATTGGCCCGACCGTGACCCGTGGACTCCTCTAAATTCTCCCCCCCCCCCCCGGAGTCCAAGTTGGTCTGGCATCTTACTTATTTGCCATTCATAAAAATTATATTTATGTTGTACATTTATTTAGCGAAATCTTTAGAAATTTAATTTGATTTGATAGGTTACAGAGATGCATTTTTTAAAATCTACTTTTTTTCTTCGTAGAGCTTTAAAATTATCATTTTCTTTTATCATCCGTTTCTTTCATTCTAAACTGATTTTCTTACTGGATTTTCATTTTAATGTAATTGTTTAAGTCATACTACTTAGTGTTTACGTTCATAATTGTCTAAATAGTCATTAATATTATTGTTTTTCAGTAGTCATGAATATCGAATATAATCTGAAAATAAAATATCAGCATAAGTAAGTGTGCTTTATGAATAATTTTAATTGCAAGATGCAGGCAGGGCTGGAGTCGATTTTTTAGCTTTTATACCGGGCCGAGCCAATAATTTTTTTTGTGTGGGTTGGACCTTGGCTTAGCCCTGGAAACTTCAACCCGGGTAAACATCTCACTAAGATATCGAAGCCAACTTTAATTTTTTTTTTATGCTTCTTTGAGCCATCATCCCATAGCTGGGGCATTCTCACAATCTTTTGACTTTTGGGAAGAAAAATCTGGCGAAATTAAACTTGCTAAAATACCATTTTAATCTGATAGACGAATGCTATAATGATTCAAAATAAAGAAAAAATGGTCAGCAGCGAAAAAAATTTATTTAACTGAGGTTTAAGTTAAACTTGCGAGTTTAATTTTCCTTACCATTTTACCACTATAACTTTTTATTTTCTTCTAATTTTTTACTTATAATGAATTTGCATAGTACCCACAGGACATTCAAATAAGAAATAATGACAATGTAGTATTTTTAGTGCAAAATTTTGGTATAACATTGTCTTAAAGGGGTGTTAAAGAAGGGACGGTAATGTAAAAAAAAGGGGATGGTATAGGAAAAGGGACAAAATGGGTAAAAAAGGAACAAAATGGGGGAAAAGGGGACAAAATGGGGAAAAAAGAGACGGCAAGGATGGAACAGTATGGAAACTTACCACCTATTTTAGGCAGATCATGTCAAGACTAAGTGGTAGCGAAAATGTTCATTGATTTTTAGAAACAGTTATTTAAATTGAATTAAATTTAAAAAAATAATTAATTTACCTCGAAAATTGCAGGATTAAACCTTGCGGATGGTAAGACTACCAATAAAGCCACGGTGCTTGAAATTGATATTTAAATGCTTGTTTATATTCTGCAGTAAATTTCCTGTTAAAGAATTTTAGATATCCTTTCTCTAGCATACTTCTGCATGAGCAAAAATTTGAAAAAAATTCCGTCGCTGCATCTGAAGTGATTTTCTGTATCATTTTAGAAGAGGGATGGTAAAAAATCTAAAACCCAGGGACAGAGTTCAAAAAATAATATCAACCCTAAAAATGTGTGCAGGTTAATTTTTAGCTACATATTTATATAAAACAATAGTTCCAGTTTCAGAAAAAAATGACATCGAATTATTTTTATTGAAATAATTTTATCCAGACAGCTCCAAACTTAAAAATCAGCATTAGGGACACGGGACGTTAGATGAGCTTTCCAGGTGTTTGGACCCCCAACATCGTCCAAAACGTATTTATCTCGTTAATATTGTTGTGCAATCATGCATTGGGATGTTCCCAAGGATATGAAAAAAAACACAAAGTGTATTAAATAAAAAATTATTATTCAGGGACAAGAAAGTTAAAAGATTTTGAGAATGTCCCAGCTACTGAATATACCAGTTGTCCTAAAATGGACCGACTGATTTTAGAATTCAATAAATTGGAAATGGTGACAGCTATTAAAAAATACTTACAGGAGGGTTATGTAAGATGTCAAGAGCAGAGGTGATTCTGTTCTGAATTTTGCGAAAATGTAACCCTCTCGCTGCGCACCCCGCGATTTCCACGCGAACGTAGCATAATTTGCGCAATCCGCAATTTCCGCAGCAAATCTTTTTTTATGATCTAGTTCTATTAAAAAAACTCCTTCACAAAGATGTTGGACATATTTTAATTCTAAAATATGTGCAGATTTGGAATGTGTATGAAATAAATGCGCAATTTTTAAACCTATTTTGATTTTTAAAAAAACTAGGGGATCGTACCCGGGCTTCCCAGGTTAAAGAATATAGAGGAAAACATTTTTTTAAATTGAAAACTAAGAATTTTTTTATATGCAATAAATTTTTCAGATTGCCCACTTACATTAAAAAAGCATTTTTCATATGGAAAATACGAATTATACAATCAAATAATTTTTTGAAATTTATCAAAAGCGATATTTTCTTATTAGCCGCATGCTAAGAGTTATTTGACCAAGATTTTGCTACTTATGGCGTCCTTTTATATTCTGATAATTTCAGAGCTTATATGTGTCTGTTAAATTTGTGTTTTATTTATATTATTTTATTTCTTTATTCATAGGGAAGTTTTTTTAACGGATATTAGCCTTAAGAAAATGATGAACTCTTTATTTTGTTTTAAGTGCAAACGGATTAATCTTTCGTAATCGAGCTCCGCGCGATATAGATAAATTAAAAAATATTTAATACTTTAAAATTATTTTTAAAACCATAGACAATCAGTAAACTGAGATGAACTTTGCAAACAAATTCCATTTGAAAAATAAAGTCGTATTTGGTGATCTAAAAATTTAAATTGTACAATTACAAATATGTTAGATTTGTGTTTTTACAATATTATTCTTTTATTTGTTTATAAAAGAAGTATTAATTTCGTTAATTTGTCTTTCACAAATATGTTAGATTGGTGGTTCCTTTAATATTATTCTTTTATTTCTTTATAAAGGAAGTATTACTTTCGTTATGCAAAAATAGTCAGAAACAAATGCTGAGCAATGTTTGTTGCTATATGTGCAAAATGTTTATTATTATTATTATGTATTGAAACCGGCACGTGTTAAGATAAACTTTAAAAAAATCATGGTTAGAATTTTTTTTAGAAAATATAATACACCAGTCTATTAAGATACAGTTTTTAAACAAATTGCATTTGAAAGTAAAATTTTCCCCTATGCTACGAAAACTAAAAATGTACGATGGTCAGAAGATTAAAAAATTGCAGTAGCGAAAATTTCAAGACCAAAATTTGATGGTGAAGTGTGTTGCCATTCGCAAAATGACGTCAGCGTTATGCGCAGATACGTTTGTTCTTTTTAATATAGACACTTAATCAGTAAAATATAATAAATATCAGTTATTAGGATGTGGTTATCAATTGAAGCTCTTATGCTTGGTATTCCGGAATGAAAAACAGCAATTTTCACTTTCTCAAAATTTGCATGCGCACTTCTCATATCCATATTCATCATTTAAAAAACATTTATATTTTGTTTGATCATTTAAAAATCATTTTAACTCAAAAATTGAAGTCACGATCTTTTATGTGAACAGACGCACCCTTTAATTGAGATTCTAATATCCCAATTCCGGAGAGTAAAAATTTCCGTAATTTATCTTTTTTAGACGCAATTGAGTTAAAATGTTTAGTTTTAACTAAGAAAATGGTCGTTTTCTTTTAAATATGACTTCATTTTCACTTAAATAAACATTTCGCCTAGCGTCTGAAATTTAGTATCAGTACACATACAGAAGGAAAAACAATATAGAAAATTTATGAGGAAAAATGTTTGTTTTTAAAAGTAGTATGTCATTTTCTGTTATTATGCCCCTAATATAATATTCAGCTCCTCATTGGATTTTGCGACACTGAACCCTATACAACAATTTTTATGAACAATTTTGACTTTTTATCAGAAAATAGCGTGAATAAAGATAAAAATACCTCATTATTTCTCTCTTGTCTGCAATAATGAAAGCTATCTCATTTTCACCATTTTGAAGAAATTTCATAAAATGCTTTTAAAATTAAAAAAAATATAAAAGTGGCGATATATATATATATATATATATATCGCCACTTTTATATATTTTTTAATATATATATATATATATATATATATATATATATATATATGATATATATATATATATATAAGATAGTGTGATCACATCTACAAATGAAGAGCTTTCAGTTACAAAAAAAAAAAAATATAGGTAAAATTGGTTCAGCAGAAGGATCAGGGCAGATGACTAAAAAACACACTTGTGTTTTAAATATATAGATTATATAAAATTAGGAAAAATTAAATTAGGCAAATTATGTTATTTTGATAAAATTATAGTAGAATGTCCTAAAGAAAATTATTAAAATTTTCTTATTCGAGAGAATTTTGGATAAAAACTTCAGGAACATGATATTTTAAACCACGAATTATTTGTTTGCTTGTCTAACTCGGCGAAGCAAATTCATCCAGGCGAGAATCATCATTTCTGTAACATAAATCGCTATTATTTGCATGCCGCCTCTCTTTTATAAAGACACTCTAATTTTTTGTGAACCATTGCGTTTTATCAGTGTGTGATTTCGATTACATTATTTTCAAAAGTGAAGCATTTTCACCTGTGAAGAATTTCAAAGCAGCTGGGCTGTGAAAATGACGCACTTCTACAAAACATACGCTTTTTTATAAAATGAAGTCATTTGCATCCGCTAAAGCAATCCACTTTTACAATCCAGTCTTAAACTTCGTCTATAGATAAAGTATGCATATGACGTCATTATCACGGAATAACAGACAATATTCTTGACATAGCCCATATTTTAATTTCAACTTTTTTTTAGGTTTTATGAGAAAATGGCAACAGAAAGATACAGTATCTCCTATTTTCGACTATTTTCCGTTTACTTTCAATGATTTCCAATAGAAATGGGGTACTTTTGTTGCCATAATAAGAAAAATGGTATTAAAAACTACAAAAAAATTAATATATCAAAAATAAATTGACATATAGCTTTCAAACAATTTGCATTTAAAAGAACATTTTTTTCCTTATACGACGGTGTAAAAATTTAAAATATGCGATGTTTAGAAGTTTAAAAATTTGCAGTAGAGAAAATTGCAAAACCAAAATTTTATTTCAAATTTCAAAGTGTTGCCATTCGCAAAATGACGTATGCGTTACGCACAGATACGTTTGTCCTTTATAATATAGATACGCAGCGCGAGGGTTAAGGATCACGGAAAAAACGCGAATTTGGTCAAAGATCCACAGAAAAAACGCAAAATTCTTCAAATGATCGCGGGAAACGCAAATTTTGTCAAAGGATCGCGGAGAAAACGCGATTTTTGTCAAATAGCCGCGAAAAATCGCGAATTTCATCTAAGGATCGCGAAAAGAATGCAAATTTTATCAAAGAATCGCGAATTTCGTAAAAGGATCGTGGAGAAAACTCGAATTCCTTCAAAGGATCGCGAAAAAAAATCGAATTTAGTCAAAGAATTGCTTTAAAAACGCGAATTTCGTCAAAGGATCGCTCAAAATACGCATACTTTGTCGAAAGGTCGAAGGGAAAAAAACATGAATTTTATGAAAGGGCTGCAAAATTACATTATTTTCATCAAAGGGTTGCGGAAGAAACGCAAATTTCGTCAAAGGACATGGAGAAAACGCAAATTCCTTCAAAGGATTGCGAAAAAAAATCGAATTTAGTCAAAGAATCTTTTAAAAACATGAATTTCGTCAAAGGATCACTGAAAAAAACGCGAATTTTCTCGAAGGGTTGCGGAAAAAAACGCAAATTTTATCAAAGGGCTGCAAAATTACAGTAATTTCGTCAAAGGGTTACGGAAGAAACGCAGATTTCGTCAAAGACTCGAAGAAGTGCGAATTTCGTCAAAGGACTGCTGGAAAAACACGAATTTTGTCGAAGGGTCGCGAGAAAAAACCGCGAATTTTATCAAAGGGCAGCAAAATTACACTAATTTTGTCAAAGGGTTGCAGAAGAAACGCAAATTTCGTCAAAGGGTCGAAGAAGTGCGAATTTCATCAAAGAGTCGTGACAAAAAATACAGTGGTCTCTTTAGAAAACAGCACACATACATACATCTATGTTTATTATTATAGGTATAGTTTTTAACCTGAAATAATATACTGTATTAACATTCGAAATAAAACATGTTAACCCCTAGCTTGCAGGAATCTACACTCAGCCTGGAATCGATTCGAATCGAAAACAGCTAACTCGACCTGCAACAAAAATAATTAGTGCCATGAGTGAATCCCCTCATCTGCTGTAACCTTTCTGAAGACTTGCTTTGAATTTCAGAATTTTTTTTTTACTCAGAATTACCCCTGATCAGGAGTTTTTTTACTGCGATTCTTGATGTTAGTTTAAAATAGCAATGAAAAATGGCGCAGGAAGCAATAGTTACTAAATCGGTTCCCGAAGTAGGTAGGTCAGAAATCGGGCCCCGATTTAATGACCATTGTTTGCAGCGACATCTGTCGCTGCTATTGTAAAGTAAAATCAAGAAACCCAGTAAAAAATCTCCTGACATCTTACATAACCCTCCTGAAAGATTTTTTTAAATTGCTTTCACAATTTGCAAGTTACTGAATTTTAAAATCAGTCAGTCCATGTTAGGACACGCGGTATGTTTTTAAATAAGTTTCAAAGCATTCTTTACTGAATTACAACTCATCTTAGATATAAAGAGACAAGCAGTCTTATACCAAATTTGTATTTTTTACATAATCCTGAAGATTAGTATTCTTAAATAATTATTTTGGCGTGTTCGTTATGGAGTTTTTTCTGTATGTAGTTTTTATCTTCAAAAATATTTAAGACTTTCTTTTCAAAAATCGACTCAACCTGAATCCTTGTCGCAAGCGTGAAAACCCAATCCGTAACTGACCCAAACCCGAAATAATGTATGTCAATCTGCCCAAACATAACGCGCTAGGCGCAGCTATAAGGTAGAAGTCAACCCGACCCGCAGTAGAAAAGTAGAAGTCAACCGGGCCCAAACACGACCCGCAGCAAAAAAGTAGAAGTTAACACGGCCCGTAGAAAAAGGTAGAAGTTAACCCGACCCACAGCAAAAAGTAGAAGTCAACCGGACCAGCAGCAAAAAAAAGAAGTCAACCGGACCCAAACCCGACCCACAGCAAAAAATAGAAGTCAACCGGACCCAAAACCGACCCACAGCAAAAAGCAGAAGTAACACGACCCGCAGTGAAAAAATTAGCCCCAACCTGCGCATCAGATTGGAGTTTTCAAATTTCCAAAATCGCCCCCCCCCTTGAGGACTCTCCAGATCCGCCCTTGCCTAATGATCGACCAGCAATTAACAGAGATATTAATAGGCTTGTCAAAAAACACTTAACACTTAAAAAAGCCTTTATTTTGCACAAAAAAAAAAGTTCAAATTTTGTTTCGATTTCAATCGGAAAGGAATGACAATTTCTCTAGAAAGATTAAGAAAACTAATCAAGGTATCGATTTGAAAATTTCAGACAAAAATTTTATAGAAAGGGGTGTGGAGGGACATGAGCAAATTATTAACATTGTTGCATTTTCTGCAGTTAATATCATTAATTTAAGTCAGATTTTATATGAAATCCTCGGATACATATATTATAAAAGATTAAAATAAGTGGGAAGTTGGAATTTCGTGGTGAGAGGGGTGGCTCCACCACAATATGAACATGATCGTTTAAAATCTAATTAGAAAATAGATTTTATAACTGGTGAGAATGAGTTGAAAAATATTTTACGTGTGTCTATGTCTATATAAATATAGACTTCAGTTACTACCATTTTCAAACAGTAACATTACTTTATTTTCTTGGGTTTTACATGCACTGTTTCAGTAGGAATGGATTTATTCAACCTGAATTCTAGGGGTTTTTTCAGAGAAAGGTTTATTTAGAACAGAATGACCTCCTTGGCTGTGTAACGTGGAACTATAAGAATTTTTGGCGTTTGTGCAGCACGCCTGCTACGCGTTACCATAGGCAGCAAAGACCAGTGCTAGAATTTAGTTTGGAGTGAGGTTTCTTTAGAAGAGTATGTGGCCCTGGTGGTAAAAATGGAATAGTTTTTTCGACACAAGACCAATGTGTTCGTTGGCAGTGGAAGGTGGAACTTGAAGACTTTCATGTGGGACAAATAAACCGGCATGTGCAGAGCGAGCCTGGTATGCACAGCAGCGGGGACTCGAACCAGATATCTATTTTTTTTATATTCTTAAGAATTTGACGGAAGATTTGTTTGGTTCAAGGTCTCGGTGTAATTAGGGGCCTGCTAGAGGGCGCAACCAACTAGTTTTGTCTTAAATGACTTCGCATGAAAACATTTTTTTAGTAAGTTTCTTTCATTAAGTAAATTGTTTCTATAACCAGGGACCGATTTATGAATTTGGAGGCCCTGGGCACAGATGCTTACAGGGGGCCCCTTGAACCAATCCTTGCAGGAGGCTTGAGTAAAAAAAAAATATATATATATATATGTATTGAAAATGGTACTTACTACACGATAACCACTATTGACTTTAATAATTTCTTTAAAATATCCATTGAAAAATTTAATTTGATAATCATTAATTTATTTTTAAATAATTATTTCATAATTATGAAATTTAAATGAGACGTTTTATAATAAATTGTATGATGCTGATTATCTTTTCCTATGCAAGTACATATATCTGGAATGATAAAGTATACAACAACTAATAATAAATTTCTCGCAATGGCCAAGTTACAATTATTTAAAATAGTAGGAAGCTCTGCGCCTACTCACTATCCCTCAAACAATCGACGAGAACAGGGACAGGATTTAATAAGAATTAAAAATAAAATGATAAAAATAAAAGAAAATATTCATTATAATAAAATAATTAAATATGGATGTCTCAGACAAAATACTATGATTTTATAAAAATGCAATACAAACACAATAGAATGTAGAATGAAATGTAAATACATCAGATTTTGGACAATAATTAAAATACCCTCAGCAGCATTTGGGGGTCCCTGAAATTCAGGGGCCCTGGGCCTGTGCCCCGAATGCCCTGCCGTAAATGAGGCACTGTCTATAACTATTTTATCCAAATCGAGTACTGTGGAAAAAAGTTTGGTACGAGGGTGAGTCGGAAAATAAGTTTCCCCTGCCAACTGTGGACAGAGGTGTGTATGAAAGACAAGAAAATGTAATGAAACGTTAAAGATAAGACGTAACTTTATATTTCTGCTTAAGTGCCAAGTGAGTTGAGATATTTGTCATACCCTTTATAAGCTTCATAAAGCCCTCCAGGGAAAAAAAAGGACTCTGCCTACAAAAGAAGCGCTGAACGGCTTGTGTGACTTAAGCATTGCTTACAAAGAAGTAGTTAAGCATTGATTTGGTCTGTAGTGACCGTGCACCTCCGTCCAGGTTCCAGTCTGTCCAGCACTTGCTGACGTCCCCCACTGAATTGGCGACACCATCTCTGCAACATTTGTTTCAACATCACATCTGACCCAGAAATCCCCACGTGGCTGTTATGAATTTCTGCTACCGATACTCTACGTGCCCATTCATAGCGGACAGCCCCTTTCACTTCCTCCTTTGACCATGAATTCACAACGCAATTTCTCTCCATATCTACCGGGAACAGAATGATGCAGAGCCCTGATTTTTTTCAAGGAGAGCTTTTTGAAGCTTATAAAGGCGTATAACAAATGTCTTAACTCACTTGGCATTTACGTAGAAAAATAAAGTTACATCTTATCTTTAATGTTTCATTACATTTTTTGTCTTTCATACACACCTCTGTTCACAGTTGCCAGGGGAAACTTATTTTCCGACTCACCCTCGTACTTGCATATTAATTGCATGTCAGTGTTTAATAATTAAAGCCATCAGCTAAAATTATACGTATGTATTTACAGTTATAGAGGAAAAAAATCATATCGCCCTACTAACTCTGCCACAAATCATTGTATAAAAAATGTATTTGTTACCAATCAATAACAAGATCTACTAATTATTAATATACTTACATTTTTCTTAAGGGTTGGTTGTCTACATACAGGGTGATCGGAAAATAACTGGACAAATTTTAAATGGATGTAGAGGGGATCAAAATAAGCATTTTTTATCATAGAATGTGTATCCAGAAATGAAGCAAACAAGCGTCATCTATCGTTGCACCTTTCGCATTTTTCTTTGTCACCAGCTTTTAAACATGCCACTTCTACATACGTTCTAAGACGAAAAAAGCTTATTTCCGTCCCCTCTCTCCGATCCTTTTCCGATAACCTTGTATAAGAATTGTGATAAAATTCAAAATATTCATCACTAACACGTAATATTGATGTCATATTTGAATTCTTCAATAAATTGTAGGTACTGCATAATCGAGAAGTCAATCGGTACTACAATTTATAGCAGAGATAGTAGGGAGTATATTGTATTTATAGTAGTTAATAGAGGGAATGACTATTCACAAAGTTTCCGCCAGATTTTTTCAGGAAGGTGCTTTACCCTGTTTGCCTTTTTGCTTAAAAGCCCCGTTTTCATCCTTAATTAAAAAAAAAAAAAGTACTTTTCTAGCCGTCCTCATTTAAAAGCATGGTGCCCGTACTGCATTTATGATCAAATTTGCATCTGTTGTAAAGACTAACTCATGATTGTTTCTTGGAAATAGTGCCCTAACATTAAATTATATATATATAATTTAATATATTAAAATTACCTTCTAAACTCAAAAGAATACCCTTGAAAAAAAATGGTACTTTCAAGTACAGGAGCCTTGGCGAGATATAGAAAATGGACTTGGCAAAAGAAAAAAAATTGCCAATATACTTCCTGGCAACTTGTTGAATGTTTTATAAGGACAATCATTTGTTTTCAACATTTATACAATTTATTCAATAAAAAATGCCATTTATCTAATTTTATATACAAACATAAGTAAATTGTATATAAAAAAAAAACCTCTCTCTGTATAAATTATGGGTGCAAGACCTTCAGTCTCAGGTCTGATTTCAGTCTTGAAGAGATTTTTTGACTGATAAAAAATTCTACTTTACATAAATAATAGCAATTTTGCCATCAAGTATTTTTAATCACTTTCTTTTAATGTAAAAAAATGATTTTTAGTCATAATAGAAGGCATAGAAATCATCTAGTACATTTCCATTCGGTTATTCCTGATACTCGGCAATGCTTTCAGTCTTGGCTTGGATGGACTTATTGCACCCATGCTATAAATGTATATATTCAGGGCGGGATGGCGGGATTCGCGGCCAAAATTTTGAAATCTCGCCCAAAAAATATCGTGGACGGGAGTGTCCCGTCCAAAAAAATCTCGCCATTTTCCTGAAAATTTTGCATTTTAAAATTACGATCAACTCTCGCGAATGCCTTGCGAATTTCCCGTTATTTTCGCGCGACCAATTGACACATTTTGCGGATTTTTTTTACCGCGGAAGATCGTTGAAATTCACGAATTTTTCACGACCGATAGACAAATTTCATTTTTAGGTAGTTTCGTAAGAAATACTACCTATTGCAGTCGTTACCATGGTGCGACTTTTGAAAAATTCCTTCATAACTTTTCATTATATGACCCTAAGAACCCAAAACCACCCCCACTTAAAAAGTTTATATATATATGTATGTACTAAATTTTGTCCGCACGATAAAAGTCGCAATTATGCACGGATAGTTTTCAAACTCGCCAACAACTTTGAGATGGCTAATATCTCGGCGGGGATTGAAAATGGCAAAATCGGCCCAATGAAATGGAAATGGGATGGGGGGGGGGGGGTTAAAAATTTTGAATATCGTCTTAACAAGATTCTGATAAAACCAGCTCTTACACAACAATGACAGGAAAAAATAAATATTTTTCGTTATAGCAGTTGCCAACAATTAAAAAATAATAATAAAATTTTCACCACAACAATTGCTATTCTATTGCAAGAATTTCACGTGAAAAAATAAATTGAATAAATAGTTTGACGAATTGAAAACAAATTGAATATTACGTCATAAGTTTTCTAGAGCAAGATTTCAGCATGGACACTCAAAATGAAATAAATAGTTTGACGAATTAAAAATATATATATATTGCGTCATATTAGAAATATAATGGATCTCAGCAGGTGAATATGTAACGTCATGTGAGTTTGAAGAAACGTATTAAAACCCGACTATGGAAATATTAACATATTTTAACACTTTGAGGTTCTCTGAATTTGTTTTAGCCATTTTTAAACCTATCCCATATACATGCGTGTGTGTGTTCGTGTATATTAGAATTTTCACAAAATGTTTAGCTCCCTAGAGTTCATGCTTAGTGAAGGAACTGGTTTTATCTCTAATCTTGATTTAAGTTTTGTTGGTGAATTTAGTACTTAACATCGAAATCTACCTCCGCCTGTAGGGATTTTTTATTTTTATCGAGATCGGTTGACAAGTTTCCGCGACCGATTGGTGAATTCAAGGGTGATTCTGTTCCGGAAATTTAAGGCATTATCCGAAAATTATGAAAAATCGGTCATCAGTTCAACAGAAAAATATCGCGAATTTCGACAAATTACCGCCGAAAAAATAAGATTTCGTGAATCGTTCGAGAAAAAAATCGTCAATTTCGTCGCAAAGGATTGCGAATAAAACACAAATTTTGTCAAAGTATCGCGGAAAAACGTGAATTCCGTCAGATCGCGAAAAAGAAACTCTAAATTCATCAAAGGATCGCAAAAAAACGCAAATTACATCAAAGGATAACAAAAAATCGTAAATTTCAGCAAAGGAACGCAGAAAAAACGCGAGTTTCGTCAAAGGATCGCGAAAAAAGCAAATTTCTTTAAACGATCGCGGAAAAATGCAATTTTTTTCAAAGGATCGCGAATTTAGTCAAAGGGCCGCTGAAAAAAACCGCAAATTTCCTCAAAGAATCTCGAAAAAACGCGAATTTCATCAAAGAATTTCGAAAAAATGTGAATTTTGTCAAAGGATCACGGGAAAAACGCACGTTTTGTCAAAAGATTGTGGGAAAAATGCGAATTTCGACAATGGATCGCAAAAATCAATTTCAAATTTATCACGTTTGTTTTTATAGCAGTTTATATCATTTGGCAACAATTTTTACTTTTTGAACACTGGCTTACGCCCATCTTTTTATAGAAACGCGAAGTCCTGTATAATGGAAAAGTGCAAAAAAACCTTTATAGATAAAAGGGAATTTGAAACATGCTGATTTAGGTTAGTTATGTTTCAGAATGATGTTTATGATTATAAATACTCAAAAAATAATTCTGGCATTTTATAACTTTTTAATTTTCTTTATGAAGTATGAAAAAAATATATAGGAGAAAAAAAGATCTAAACACAGTTTGGATTTCCTATAACAGCTATATAAAAGATTCCGCAGGAGATTGTATTTGTGCTCTGCTAATTGTAGAAATAAAAAGAATTTTTTCATGTAAAATTTCATATTTTATATATAATTTTGTGATGTGTATACATTTTTATTTATATTGCAGGTACAAACGTTGATGAAATCTCTTCTGAACATACAGTGAAAGTGCATATCAAGATAAATCGTGGCCAAAGTCAATATTATTACTTTCCAGTCGATACATTATTGCATCGGATAGTAAAAATTGGATTTTGATAAAAACAATGAAATTTGTATCTTAACAGATAAGAGCAGATCTGATAGATTAAGCTTAACGGTCAAGGGTAGATGCGTAGTCTAAGACCAAATCTCAACTTCTAAAACTGTAAATTGTTCTTAATATGAAGTAATATTGTAAACTATACGCATTGTCAATATATAATTTGATATTTATTTTACTGCATCTTGCAATAAACATACGATTAAGTACAGTATGGATTCCGATTCCAGCAATCAAGTGCCCAATCCTAAGCGGCTAAAAACATTAGTTTCTGAAGTAAGGTACCCCACAGGGAATAACATACTTCACCAGTTTGTGCTGGATAATTCTGATCCCAATAATTCGGTTAGCCAGAACTGTATAAACGCTGTACTGGTGGCGATGAATGGTAGTGGATTCGATGTAAATGCACTCAATGATGATGGACATAGTCCACTTCATTTGGCAGTATTGAAGAATAACCTTTTAATGGTGAAAAAGTTACTCTCTTGCCTTGCAAATATTGATGTAAATACAAGATGTCATTATTATCCTAAAAATACTGCTTTACACTTGGGAGCAGAGTCAAGTCATTTATCTGTAGTTCAAGAATTATTGAATAAAGGGGCAGATGTAAATATAAAAAATATATGTGGCAATACCACTTTATATTTTGCAGTAAAGTCAGGCAATTTAGGTATAGTAAAATTATTAGTAAGTAAAGGTGCTAATGTGGATGAAATAGGTAGAGAGACGGGTGCTCTTCATTGTGCAGCACATGCAGGCAACATAGAAGTTGTGAAATTTTTAGTAAGCAATGGTGCTGATATAAATGCTAAAGATAAAAATCGTAATAAATCTCCAATGCATTATGCAGTAGAAAGAAAAAATTTAGAAGCTGTAAAATTTTTAGTAAGCATCGGTGCTAATGTGAATGACGAAGATCAATATGGATTGACTCCCCTTCATGGCGCAGCACGTTCAGGTGATTTAGCCACTGTAGAATTTTTAGTAAGACAGGGTGCTAATATAAATGCTATAGGTCGATATGGATCGACTCCTCTTCACGTTGCAGCAAGATAAGGTAATTTAGATATTATTAAATTCTTCTTAGATACGTGTGAAAATGTTAATATTGAAAATGAAATTGGTGGCGAACTACTTCTTCGTGCAGCACAATCAGGTAACTTGGGAACTATACAGTTTTTAATAGACAAAGGCGCTGATATAAATGCTAAAGATAAAACTCATAATAAAACGCCGCTACATTATGCAGTACACACAATAAATTTAGAAGCTATAAAATTTTTAGTAGAAAAAGGCGCTGATTTGCAAGCTAGAGATGAATGCGACAAAACCCCGCTGCATGAAGGAACAATTCAGAAGCTATAGAATTTTTAGTAGAGAAAGGCGCTGATGTGAATGCTATAACCTGAATCGCTTCTGGCCCGGAATTATAAGAAATTCACTCTTACTGTCATTAAAATTCTCATTCTCTTTTTAAATATCCTTTATTGTATACAATCTCACCACACTCAATTCCGGACACAGCTCGGATCACAATACACACAAAAATCCAAACTAAAACTTATTAACAGCACATTCTCGAAGTAGAACTTCGAACCAAAACTAAAACCAAAGACAATGTCCTTTTCACACAGCTTAGAAAATAACTACAATTTTAAAGGACCGTGTCTTTCTCTCACAGCTTATATATATCTAGTACAAACATTTTGATATATCTGCAATGTAGCGACATCTGTTGGTATAATTAAAATATATACTTTATCAAACATACCGCCCATCTTGAAACCTCTGAGGGGGGGTTTCAACTAAACCACTACAATTACAACCATTGCAAAGAATAGAAATTACAATATAACATAAATGAGTCACAGTTAATTTAAATTTATACAAATATCTAAAACAATTAATAAAGCAATATTACAATAATACACAATTTCTTAGTAAAAAATGAATTAATTTTCCAGAGGTAATACGGCAATTTTTGACACTGCTCTTTTGAATACTCCATTTGGGGTTTTTACACTTACGACTCTTACCTTATTGTCATTGCCACAAAATACCGCTACAATTTTTCCTAATAACCATTTACAAGCTGGAAGATCATCTTCCTTTATCACAACCATATCTCCAATTTTAAGGTTGTCTTTTGCTATCACCCACTTATTTCTCTGCTGTAATGTACTTAAATAACTGTTTTTCCACTTTTTCCAGATGGTCTGAACCATTTTTGTGGTTTTGTGCCATAGGTTTAATCTGTTATTTTCAATATTACTCAAATTAGATTCAGCAATGGCATTAAGTGGGCGACCAATAAGAAAGTGTCCAGGGGTCAAGACCTCCAAGTCATCAATATCTGAACTCAAGGGAGTAAGTGGGCGAGAATTCAAAATGCCTTCAATTTGGTTAATTATAGTTAACATTTCTTCATAGGTTAATTTAGAATTGCCCACTACACGTTTTAAGTGATACTTGAAGGACTTGACTCCTGACTCCCATAAACCTCCAAAATTAGGAGCTCTAGGGGGAATAAATTCCCATGCAATATTTTCAGACAACAAGTAATTAGCAAGTTTGTTGTCTGGTTTGTTTACCATATCTTGCAACTTTTTAAGCTCTAAATTAGTTTTTACAAAATTGCCAGCATTATCACTGAATATTTTTCGAGGTTTGCCTCGTCTGGCAAAAAACCTCTTTAAAGTGGCAATAAAGGCCTCCGATGTTAAATCACTAACTATTTCCAGATGTACTGCCTTAGTTACCATACAAATAAAAATACAAACATAAACTTTATGAAAAATACCTTTACGTTGACCTTTATATTTAATCAAAAATGGGCCACAGAAGTCAGTTCCTGTACAATTAAAAACAAAGTCTACATTCACTCTATCTTTAGGAAGCTCGCCCATAATTTGTTCTGATATTTTAGGTTTGGCCCTAAAGCATATAACACAGTTATGTACAATTTTTCTGCAAATAGCTCTACCGTTTAGAGGCCAAAATTCTCTACGAACACAATAAAGTAAATTTTGTGGTCCTATATGTAGATATTTTTTGTGATAACTTTCAATAATTAATTCTGTAAGTTTATGTTTAGAAGGCAATACAACTGGGTGTTTTTGAACATAACTTAACATGCTATTTTGGAGGCGACCTCCAACTCTGATTACATTATTTTTATCTACGAAAGGATTTAAAGAAATCAATCTATTATTTTTTGGTAATTCTTTACCCTTGGTTAACAATGTGAATTCAGAACTGAATTCTTTTTGTTGCACAGATCTTACCATATATTCTTCAGCTGTCTTCAGCTCAGCAGATGTTAACCTACCTGAACACTTTGCCTTTGGTTCCTTGAGATTCTGAACGAACCTGAAAACATAGCTAAGAATTCTAATTAGTTTAGCATAATTATTACTTAATTGCAGAAAATTGTCAATAAAAGGTGCACAGTCCGTAATTAATAATGAAGTTTCTGAAACAGTATTTTTAAGTTCACACGAATATAAGTCCTTATCACTTTGCTCCAGTTCAAAACTATTTGAAGAATACTCAGTTCGTTGGGTTAGGAAATGGGGACCATGCCACCATAAGTTTTCCTGAAAAAGTTTGTCGGGATCCACACCTCGAGACACGAGATCAGCAGGATTGTCAGCAGATGCCACATGACCCCAATGGTTAATGTCAGAAAGATTTTGAATTGAAGATACGCGCGATGCCACAAAAGTTTTTAAATAACATGGTTGTTTTCGAAGCCAGCACAACACAATAGTACTGTCTGAATAATAGTAGATAGCTTCTTTAGGAACCTTTAAGATTTTGGAAACCCTTACCATCAATTTTGTTAATAAAACTGCAGCACACAGTTCTAAACGTGGGATGGTAATTGTTTTGATCGGTGAAACTCGACCTTTACTGCAGAGCAACTGAGAAGTTTGTTCACCTGAAGAATTTGAAGAAACAACATACAAAACTACACCGTATGCTTTTTCAGACGCATCTGCAAATCCACAAATTTTAAATTGCACTGGATCGTTTGTAAAAATATATCTACTAACACTTACGTTGTTGATGGCCGTTAACGATTCTCGGAACTGCAACCAATCATCAAGTTCCGCTTTGGGTAGAGTATCATCCCAATCAATGTTTAGTCGCCACAGTCTTTGCAAGAAAATCTTTGCTCTCGTCAACACTGGACCTAGCAATCCTAATGGATCAAATATGCGAGCGATATTTGACAGAACACTTCTCTTAGTCACCTTAGTTTGATCACTGAACGATACACTAGAAGTAAACGTATCGTCATTGGCTTTCCAACAAAGTCCTAAGGCTTTAGTTTCACTCATTTTCTCAAAAGTGTAGTTCTCAGATTTACACACTGGCTCCATTAATTCTGGATGGTTACTGAACCATTTGTGTAACTTCATATCGCAAGTACTTAACAATTGAATAAGTTCAGCTTCAGTCTCTTAGCCGATTCTAAATCAGCTGCACCAGTCAATACGTCATCAATGTAGAAATCCGACTGCACCACAGCTGAAGCATACGGGAATTGGGATTCACCGTCTATACCAAGCTGTTTAAGACATCGCATTGCTAAATATGGGACACTAGTCGTTCCATACGTAACAGTACACAGTCTGTAGTGTTTCACCTCACCATTTACAGTATCTTTCCAAACTATGCGTTGTAAATCACGTTGACTCTTATCAATAAGTATCATGCGATACATCATTTTTACATCTGCCGTAAAGGCATAACGATGTGTACGAAATCTAAGTATTATGCTGAACAAGTCATCTTGAATGACACCTCCATTCAATTGTATAGAATTTAGAGATTCTCCGGAAGAAGTTACATGTGAGCCATTGAAGACAACTCTTAGTTTTGTGGAACTTTTATCTGGTCGATAGACACCATGATGAGGAAGGTAATTTGCATGTATCGACTCATTTGGCTCCTCTACTTCCTCCATATGGCCTAATTCTCTATACTCAGACATAAATGCACAATATAACTCTAAGAGATTTGGATTTTTAACTAGCCTATTCCAAAGTGAATTTAATCTATTTTCCGCAAATTGTTTTGATTCTCCCAATGAACTAGGATCCTTTTTCAAGGGCATTTGTACTATGAATTTGCCTGATATGTCTCTCTGATGTGTGTTTATAAAGTGGGTATCGCATGCTTTTTCTTCGGTATTTCTCAATGGTGCGCTATCCTCTACTTGTTCTATTTCCCAAAATTTTCTCATTTCGAAATTTAAATCTGTTTCATTAACTAACCCACAATGTACTTGCTCCTGACCGCTACAGTCATTAACACTCCCACTCACTCTGCAACCAAACACCGTATTTTGCAGTATTAATTTAGAATTTGGTACATTCATACGACCCACCTTTATCAGTTCTAGAAATACTTCCGCACCTAGCAAAAGATCGATTTTTCCTGGCCTATTAAATTCAGGATCAGCCAGAATGATTGACTCTGGAATTTCTAGCTCTGAAATATTGATATATTTTGAGGGCATAATTTGCGAAATCTTTTGTATAATAAGAAAATCTAACTCCCGACTATAATCTCCCGAATTATTACTGATCAAGGCTGTTGTTTTATTTTTTACTGCCACTGAGGATCCACTTAAACACGATACCGAAACATTATTTTTTTCTTTGCGAATTCCTAATCTTTCAACTAACTGCAAAGTTAAAAAATTGCTCATTGATCCATTGTCCAATAAGGCACGCACCTGAATTTTATTTCCGAATTTATCTCTCATATAAACAACCGCAGTGGAAAGAAGAACTGTTTTAACATTACTAGATCTCACATTCGCAGTACCAGCGAAATTCTGAATTTGGTTATTTATCTCAAAGGGTATCGCGTCAGCATTTAATGTTTGTCTACCTTCATTCGCTGCCAGTGAGTTTGGCGCTTCTTTATCGCTGGAATTTTTTGTGTTTCCCATTGCAGCGGAATTTCTCTCACGCCTATCAAAACAAAGAAGTACATTGTGCCTTTTATGACACTTGGCACACGAAAATGTCGAATTACATTTTTTGACGCAGTGGTATTCTGAAAGACAATTGAAACACAAATTATGTTTTTTAACAAATTCTACTCTGTCCTGTACATTAAATTTTTGGAATTTTGGACATTTAAAAACACTGTGATTTTCCTGGCTACATACAACACATTTGCGCATATTTTTCTCATTTAACCCCGTAACCATGGAAGTCATCTTTGAAAAGCTATGCCTTCTATGGCTTTCGTTTTGTATTTACTTGTTTGGACGCACTTAGTGTACGCGCGTGGTCTCTCAAAAATTCTAGCAACTGAGTTAAACTTGGTAAATTATCCCGCTTAAGATGTCTTTCCCACCACATTTTTGTATTTGCATCTAATTTTTGAGCTAAAATGTAAGCAAACATGGTAGTAGAAAACCCCTCAACTTTTTGTTCTAAAATCTCTAATGACCTAGTGCACTCATTTGTAATATCTATTAAATTTAATAATGCTGTTGGGGACTCATTCTGAATAACAGGAATATTTATAAAACGTTTTAAATGCGCGTAAACTTGTTCTCTCGAATTTGAATACCGTTCCTCTAAAAGCGACCATGCAACTTCATAATTAGCATCCACAATTGAAATGGATTGAATAATTCTAAAAGCATCTCCCTTCAATGAAGATTTTAAATATTGTAATTTCATTGCCCCTGATAAATTTGAGTTATCATGTACAGTGGCCTTAAATATATCTTTAAAAGAAAGCCACTCATGCAAATTTCCTGTAAATATCGGAAGAGTCAACTTCGGCAATTTTATATTATTTTCAGCCTTTGACGCATTTTCCAAATTAACATTCTGAAATTTTGTTTTTGAAAGCTTTTTGCCGAGTTCAAATTCTAAATTCTCTAATGACTCATTTATTTCCTCGTTTTCTTTGATAAAATCATCAATTTCATCTTCTTTACATGCTTTATAAATCGCGTCAAATAATTCAGAAAAAGTTAGAACCAGCTTATTGTGTTTCTCCTTTATGAGAAGTAGTTCACTTGGTTCTAGTTCAGAACCTGACAATCTGTCTTTTAATTTCGTCAAACTAGTTTTATTTGTTTTCTTTTTAGCTTTAAGCTCTTTCAACTCTTTCAAGCTCATTTTGACAAAAAATATATAAATTAAATGGGTATACACTTACCCCTCTTGACTCTTTAAAATAATTAATCCATGAGCGAAAAAGGAAAACACAAGATCAAAACACGCAGCTGTGATTCACACTTTTTGCCGCTTAAGCACTTAAACGATGACATGTTGATCTTTATCACTTTTATAACGATCGCAGTAAATATTTATATCACTCTCCTAGTTTTTCTCCGGCAATGAATACGGACCATAATATGAATCGCTTTGGCCCGGAATTATAATAAATGCACTCTTACTCTGATTAAATTTCTCATTCTCTTTTTAAATATCCTTTATTGTATACAATCTCACCACACTCAATTCCGGACACAGCTCGGATCACAATACACACAAAAATCCAAACTAAAACTTATTAACAGCACATTCTCGAAGTAGAACTTCGAACCAAAACTAAAACCAAAGACAATGTCCTTTTCACACAGCTTAGAAAATAACTACAATTTTAAAGGGCCGTGTCTTTCTCTCACAGCTTATATATTTCTAGTACAAACATTTTGATATATCTGCAATGTAGCGACATCTGTTGGTATAATTAAAATATATACTTTATCAAACATAACCAAGTACGGAGAAACACCACTGCAACTTGCATTGTATAACGAAAATATAGAATCTACAAAATTATTAATAAGCAAAGGCCTCAATCTGAATGCTATGTGTAAAAATGGTAAAATTGTGTTTCATAAAGCAGTAAAAAACACTTGTTCCACAAGATTTCTTCCTATGTTAATAGAAATTGGTGCTGATATGAATGCTAGAGATACATATGAGGGCTTTACCCTGCTTCATCATCTTCTGCATCATCTTTTGGCTAAAATGTTTATCAATGGATCCGTAAATTCTTATACAATAGATACTAGTGTGGATTTTATGAATATTAAGTTACTACTAGAATGTAATGCTGATGTGAATATTCCAGATAAGAATGGAGTAACCCCTCTCTGCTGTGCAATGCGATCAGGCAATAATGAAATTATTAAATTGTTTTCAGGAAGTGCAACCGATTTGAAGAATATTAAAGATAAATATGGAATAACTCCTCTCTGTTATGCAGTATGGTCAGGCTCTTATGATGTTATTAAATGCTTTTTGTCTAAAGGAGCTGATGTGAATGCCAGAAATGAAGATAACACAACCCCTCTGTGGCATGCAATAGAGTTCGCCAAC
Organism: Maratus speciosus; assembly: GCA_963932465.1. Taxonomy (NCBI): domain Eukaryota; kingdom Metazoa; phylum Arthropoda; class Arachnida; order Araneae; family Salticidae; genus Maratus; species Maratus speciosus. Next base: position 10,761,910 of record OZ010798.1, on the reverse strand, counting down.
TCAGATATTGTTCATTTTTTATTGGAAAAGGAAGTTGATCTGACTGCTAAAAATATGGATGGTGATACCATACTTCATCATGCATGCAATTTTTATGACAAATTAGATACCATTGAAATGTTACTAACAAAATGCTGTGATGTGAATGCTAAAAATGTATTCGGTGAAACACCACTTCATGCTGCAATATGTAGAAACAATGCAGATTACACTCAGTTGTTACTGGAAAGAGGTGCAAGTGTGAATGTTCCAAATACAAGTGGATGGACTCCACTTCATTCGGCAGCATATAAAGGTCATGTAGAAGTGACCAGAGCGTTACTCGATAAAGGTGCTGATAGGAAAGCTATAAATAAAGATGGCAAGATGTCTCTTGATTTAGCTAAAGAAAATGACCATTACTTATGCATTGGTGCTTTACAATAGCCACAAAAATGCAAAAAGCTCTACAAATTATAAATCAATCAGGAATTTTCTAGTGAATATCTAAGCTGAAACTTGGGGAAAAGAGGTGTAACAACCTCCACGGATCATAAAGGTTTGAAAAACCTAGAGTAAACTTACAAATAATAGCAAGTTGTTACGCAGTAGAAAAAAAAATTATGTCCGAAATTCTTCTACTGCAATCTTGACTGCTTTTTAGCCAGGGCCGAAACTAGCCTTTTTGGCGCCCGGGGCAAACATGTATTTTGGCGCCCCCCCCCCCCCCCTCCACCACAAAGTAAATTTACAAAAAAGAATGTTATATATTACTAAATATCTAACAAACAACTTATTTTTAAATTTAAAATATATAAAACTGAACTACGTAATCAGCTTTGTCAAACATTGATCCATTAAAATCTTTGAAAAGTTATTTGAAAAGTTATTGAAAAGAATTGCATTTTAATCTTTTTAAACTTTTTTTTTTTTTTTTTTTTTTTTTTTTTTTTTTTTGCATAGTCTAAATGAGGTTGATATCTAAAAAAGAAAGGTTTTACTAAGAATTTTACTCTGTGCATTCCCCTTCCCGTTGTCCTGACAGTCAGCGCCCATGGCAAGACGGAAAAAAAAAAGAAGGGAAGGAAGCTCAACACTGTTCAGCGGAAAAAAAAACAAACAGCTTTCATGGAATTTTTTTATCTAGAAGAAAAATCAGGCTGAGGGGTCACTTCTCCTTTGGTAGTTATCGGTAGTGGACAGTAGGGTGTCCCACAATAGAGACTGACCTTGAAAAACGGTAATGATTCTCCCTCGGATTCTCCTCACAGGAAGTGATTTAAAAGGTAGAAAGCAAACGCATAGGCATGATACTTTGAAATTTTGTATTGTAATGAATCTTTTTATCTATTTGTAAAGTTTAATGCATTTGGTTCAGTTTTCCTTTTAAATTTTCCAGTTGCGAGACATTTTTATACAAATTTCATAATATATATATATATATACATTCTTGTGTCAAACATCAAACAAAATCTTCATTTTGGCGCCCCCTTCACCTCCTGTTAAAGCGGCGCCCGGGGCACGTGCCCCCTCTGCCCCCCCCCCGTAGTTTCGGCCCTGTTTTTAGCACTTGATAAATATCAAAAAGTGTTTTGTATTTTCCTGTTTTGATGCTTTATATTCTTTTCTTTATTTCATTTGCTTATTTTTTATGATTTTTAGGAAGTTTCATTTACATCAAGTATTATGTTTTACACGAGTTTTTTGTAACAATTTTTTGTTACGACGTGTAATTTGTATATTAGAATGTTCCTAATAAAGTATCTTTACTTCATATTCTACTAATTTTCCCCTTCAGTTCTCTGTGTTTCTTTTTTATCTTTTGTAATTAAACAACAACATCAAATCGAGAAAGCATCATACCATCTTTTTCAGGAAGCGAGTCAGGATACTTTTGGCACCTTCATATCTTTAGCTGCAGTTTTTCAGAAGCCTGACTAACAAACTCCATATATCTCTAGAGTGGTTTGTCAATGGAACTAAGTATTCAAGTTTTGCGTTTTCATCTTTCCTAGCTTGAAATAGAAAATAAAAGACACAACTAATAATTTCCAGTCTTAAAATGTTGTCTCAATACTAATGATCCTGATTTAGTCAAATTTAACAAGTTGTTTTCGCTTTTGTCCTTTTTTATATATCTGACCTATAATGATTGATTAATTCTTATCATATTCTTTGAGGGGGCAATTTCCAATCCCCTCCTACCTTTCCCAAATGGCACTCCTATTTGCAATGAGCCGTATATATGTATTCGCCTAAAAGGGGGTAAATCTAGAAGGTATTAAAATTAGTGGAATGATTAAATTAATTATTTATATGTTTTTAACAATTAAATATTCATTGTTGAATTTCTTCTCGATTTTTTAACTACATTGTTAATTAATTATTGATAAATGCCTATAATTATCTGTTGTAATAAATTAATAAAATATTTAACAAAAACGTAATTTGCAGAATAAATAAAAAATAATAATTTATTTCCTACATTGTTTAGAGTTAAACCCTAGAAGGAATAGATATTAAGACATTTCGTTCAGTTAGTTCTACAGTTAATGTTAAATTTTTGTAACAAATAGGGTTAAGCCAATTGAACTTTAAAAAAATAGAGATAAATTCAAACAATATGTTAGTTAAGATATTAATCCATTATTTATTTTTCAGCTATAATTTAAAGTAAATACTTTTAATGATGAAGAGGCTCATTAAAACCTATTCTGAATTGATGCCATTTAGGGGCTATTTTTATTTAAATTTAAATCGTAGATAAAGTCAAAATATTACAAAAATGTATAAACACACTCTTAGACCGGGAGGTGGCAGCACAGGCAATCACCTCATCGAGTTTATCGCTAAAATTCCAGAATTAATGAAAACTCGATTAGCATATTAAAACGCAATCGGTCTGCCAAGTCCTATCTTTGTGGAAAACACGCTTTTAGCGGTTGACTCGTAGGTCTACCATTGTGTTTTCCTGCACCCAAACGCATGTAAACAGGGAGGACTGGGAGCAGGAAAACACAATGGTAAACCTACGAGTCAACCGCTAAAATTGGGTTTTTAGGTGCTTTCCACCAAGATCTGACTTGGCAGACCAATTGCGTTTTAATATGCGAATCGAGTTTTAACTCATTCAGGAATTTCAGCGATAAACTCGATGAGGTGATTGCCTGAGCTGCCGCCACTCGGTCTATCTGTAATTTCTATTAAATAATAGCCTGATGTAATGCATCGGTTTTCTTGATAACGCCTATAGTGAAAAATGATTTTATTTATACAGTAGAGCGCCGATTATCGGAGCTCCAATTATCCGAACAGCCTATTTCTCTCAAAATTTTTTTTAACCGAACTCTTTTGTTTATCCGACCAGCTTATTTCTCTCAAAAATTATTTTTTAATGAGGATGAGATTCAAGACGAAAAGGAAATTGAAGAAAATGAAAACGAATGCTTTGAAAATGACCCAGGTCTATCCCATAACGAAACTTTTGAATGTTTGGAAAAAGCTATGAAATGGCTCGAACGGCAGAAGAGCTCCGATCCTATTCAACTGACGTATTTAAGAAGAATTCAAGACATGGCAGCATTGGAAAGAACGTCTTCTTTGAAGCAAGCAACAATCGAAAGCTTTTTTGTTTAAATTATAATCTCTGGATTTCAGTAAATGATATAAAAAAGTAAACAAAAAATAAATAAAAAGACAAATCAATTTTTAAACATGCCAGCATTAGCTAGTGCTTGTCAGGTCGAAGCGCGGATAAAATGTGATTATTTTAGTATAGTCAGGAATATCCCTTAAATTTTCTGTTCATTTATCCGAACTTTTGCATAACCGAACTAGGGTCGGTCCCGAAGTGTTCGAATAATCGGCGCCAGGGCCGAAACTAGCATTTTTGGCGCCCGGGGCAAACATGGATTTTGGCGCCCCCCACTTTCCACAACAAAGTAAATTTACAAAAAAGAATTTTACTAAACATCTAACAGACAACTTATTTTTAAATTTAAAATATATAAAACTGAACTACGTAATCAGCTTTGTCAAATATTGATCCATTAAAATCTTTGAAAAGTTATTGAAAAGAATTGCATTTTAATCTTTTTAAACTTTTTTTTTTTTGCATAGTCTAAATGAGGTCGATATCTAAAAAAGAAAGGTTTTACTAAGAATTTTACTCTGTGCATTCCCCTTCCCGTTGTCCTGGGCAGTCAGCGCCCATGGCAAGACGGAAAAAAAAAGAAAGAAAGAAAGGAAGCTCAACACTGTTCAGCGGAAAAAAAACAAACAGCTTTCATGGAATTTTTTTATCTAGAAAATAATGGGACTGAGGGGTCACTTCTCCTTTGGTAGTTATCCGTAGTGGACAGTAGGGTGTCCCACAATAGAGACTGACCTTGAAAAACGGTAATGATTCTCCTTCGGATTCTCCTCACAGGAAGTGATTTAAAACATACAAAGCAAACGCATAGGCATGATACTTTGAAATTTTGTATTGTAATAAATCTTTTTATCTATTTGTAAAGTTTAATGCATTTGGTTCAGTTTTCCTTTTAAATTTTCCAGCTGCGAGACATTTTTATACAAATTTCATAATATATATATATATATATATATATATATATATATATACATTCTTGTGTCAAACGTCAAACAAAATCTTCATTTTGGCGCCCCCTTCACCTCCTGTTAAAGCGGCGCACGGGGCACGTTCCCCCTCTGCCCCCCCCCTAGTTTCGGCCCTGATCGGCGCTCTACTGTATATGGTTTTAAATGGAGTTTTTCAACTTTTTAGGCTGTAGGGCCACATTTGTAAATTCTTCAAGTTGTGCCGTCTTCTAATAACTAAACTAAATAGCGTAGGCAAGAAATGTATAAAAGACAAAATTGCAAAACCAGGGCGGGTTGTCTAGAGACGTTAAACATACAGTAAAACCTCCCTAAAGCGACCACGTTCCATTCCAATAGAAATTGGTAACTTCGAAAGGTGGTCTCTTATTGGAGATCATGTTTAAAACTAGATTAAAATTATTGAAAAAAGGTAACAATTAATGTTACTAAAATTTATTTTTCATATTAGGAAAAAATATGAAAATTTAAGTATCAAAACAAAAGTTAATTACATAAGTTAATTACTGTAGAGTTTAAAAAATGAATACGTTGACGTTTGCTTTGATTTTACGGTTTTATCTTTTACAACTTTTATTTCTAAGTCCTTTCGAAGTTCAGTAAATAAATGCTATATACATACATATATTTGGTCGGGAACGAATAATGACGATTTCATTAATTTATCTATTTCTTCGAGAGTTTCCTGACAGAATATGGCAGGGGAGTTTCTTGACCGTCATTCTTAATTTGTCATCAGAGTTAAATTCATTGCCTAAAAAGACACAAAGGTGTTTAAACACTTAAAAGTTACTGGAATTAAAAAAAAAATCTAAACTTTGTTTAGAAGTTTGGTGAATAATGCAATCTCCAGAATTATTTTTCTAATAAAACCTTCTTAAAGCGACCAGGAAAAAACGGAATTTGTTTCGTTTTCTTCAAAAAAAATTGGTTGCTCATGGAGGGAGCTCAACTGAGATGGTCTCTGAATGGAGATAAAATTAGTATTGAGCCTATCGGAATAAATTTCGTTCCAAGAAAAAATGGTCGTTCAGGGAGGTGGTCGCACAAGGAGGTTTCATTGTATATTAATGGGGTCCAGGACACATTTTAAAATAATTTTTATATTTATTGAGTTAAAATTCTGAATTTTTTTGTGACAGTTAACCTTATCATTTGTAAACAAAATTACATGATAAGACTTCTCATAATTTTTTTTAAAAAATTAAAATTTATTAAAAAACTGGGGTAATTTAAAATCGTTATAACTCGAAATATTATTTATAAAATTTCATTTTTTTTCATTTAAATAAACAGAAATATGTAAGTTTTAATTTTGATTCAGCATTTTTAAAAATATTAATTTAAATACAAAGTAAAAATATTTAACGGAAATTTTTGTTAAAAAGTGGTGCAACTTTAAAAAAAAAAAAAATCATATTTTCAAAAGTAAATATTTTTTTTTCAAATATGCTGAATCAAAATTAAAGTAAAACAATTGAAAAATATATGTTCCAAGTTTGACCCTTTATCTTTAACGGTTCTCGAGTTATAAGAATTTAAATACGTGAAATAGTGAATAAAACCTATCATGAAGAAAAACGCATTTTTACAAGAAGTCGTTTCCATGACAGCCATTGCTTGAAAGCTAGATTTTGAACACAAACCAAAACGAAAAAATTAATATTTTTTGTTCTAATTTCGATTGAAACATGATTTAAATGTCATAAAATGACATTTAAATGCATACATCGATCAAGAAAAAACAGAGAACTTTTTAATGAAATAAAATGTTTTTGCAAAATTTGAAGATTTTTGTGTCCCGGATCCCCTTAAATTAAAATATTTTTAATATAAACGAAATTTAAAAGGACAGTATTGAACAGTTTATCATTATATCACTTTAAAGTTTTCTGTAAAAAAAAAAAAAAAAAAAAAAAAAAAAAAAAAAACATGATAAATATGCGTAGAATTTTCCCTTTTCGGAGACGGAAGCCAGAATATTTCAACCATCGCTGTCAACGAATTATGGAGGAAGGGGAAATATTTCAAACTCATAGGCCGCCTATAAGCGCGAAGTACAGGTGCATTTCTGACCACCCCCTCCTATTCTGTTATGACTAAGTGCTGCCAGTTAACCCGATTTTAAGGGGTCTCATGAACCGCTTTTTGACCATGTCCGAATGACGTCAAAATTTAATGAGTTTAATATAAATTAAAATTTTACACCTTAGTTTGTGACGAGTGAATTTAACCACATTTCGGTCACATTATGTTGATAAAATGGCTGCATGTTACAGAATACCTTATGATCTGTCTAGAAATCGCGCGCGATCCTGTTCAAATTTCATTCGGTCAACCACCAATAATAGGCGCCTGTAAGAAATAAGATTCAAGAAGAGACAGAGCATGTAAAAATCCAACTGCCTTACATCGATCTTCTTGTTAAAAAGCGTTTGGTGAGTATTTCTTTTATAAATGCTTGAGTAATAATTTTTCATAAATTATTGTTTCTTAAATTATCTTGGTATTGAACTAAAAATTACTTAAACTTACACTATGTGCAAAATTACTTAAAAGATGACACAGTATTTAAAAAATGTTAAATTATTTTAATACCTTAGAACTTTCAACTATAAAAAACATAGTCTTCTTCAGAGGAATATAAGAAATACAATTGTTATTGACGCCTGATTTTCAAAATCCACGTAACTGGTGACGAAAGGAGTGAAAGTGGATGTTAATAGATCCAGAAACATTGGGAAAATAAAACATGGATATAGGGAAGTGGAAGATTACTTGTTTTTTCTTTCTTTAAGCAAACTGAGCCAAATTGTGGGTATATTGTAGGATAAAACGTCATTACAAACTGTATTTCCTTTAGTAATAATTTCTATTGATTCGCGGATAATTAAATCATGATAATTCTTTGAGGGATATATAATTTTTGCGTCTTCGAAATTAACTTGTACATTCTGCTTCTGGTTAAGTCTTGACAGGGCTGTTGTAGGTCGGTTACACTTTAAATCTCTCAAGTGTTCTTTAATACGAACTTTAAGTTTACGCGAAGTCATGCCTATGTATTCGAGACCGACCTACAACAGCCCTATCAAGACCTAACCAGAAGCAGAATGTACAAGTTAATTTCGAAGACGCAAAAATTATATATCCCTCAAAGAATTATCATGATTTAATTATCCGCGAATCAATAGAAATTATGACTAAAGAAAATACAGTTTGTAATGACGTTTTATCCTACAACATACCCAGAATTTGGCTCAGTTTACTTAAAGAATGATAAAACGAGTCATTTTCCACTTCCCTATATCCATGTTTTATTTTCCCAATGTTTCCGGATCTATAAGCTCACTTCCACTTTCACTCCTTTTGTCACCATCTACGTGGATTTTGAAAATCCAATAGAAATTGGTAACTTCGAGAGGTGGTCTCTTAATGGAGGTCATGTTTAAATCTAGATTTTAATTGTTGAAAAAAGGTAACAATTAATGTTACTAAAATTTATTTTTCACATTAGGAAAAAATATGAAAATTTAAGCATCAAATCAAAAGTTAATTACATAAGTTAATTACTATAGAGTTTAAAAAATGAATACATTGACATTTGCTTTGACTTTACGGTTTTATCTTTTATAACTTTAATTTCCAATTTTTTCTGTAGTTCAGTAAATAAGTGCATTTTTTTTTTCGGACGGGAACAAATAATGACGATTTCATTCATTTATATATTTCTTTGAGAGTTCCCTGACAGAATGGGACAGGGGAGTTTATGGACCGTCATTCTTAATTTGTCATCAGAGATAAATCCATTGCGTAAAAAGGCACAAAGGGGTTTAAACACTTAAAAGTTTCCGGAATAAAAAAAATTCTAAACTTAGTTTAGAAGTCTGAGGAATAATGCTCTCTCCGGAATTATTTTTCTAATAAAATTTTCTTCAAGCGACCCGGAAAAAACACAATTTGTTTCATTTTCTTCAAAGAAATGGGTCGCTCATGGATGGAGTTCAACGGGGATGGTCTCTGAATGGAGGTAAAATGAGTACTGAGCCTATGGAAATAAATTTCGTTCCATGAAAAAAGGGTCTTTCAGGGAGATGGTCGCACAGGAAGATTTCACTGTATGTAGTATAGTAATTAGAATATGTCACCTAATATACAGAGTATTCTAGAAGGCTATGCACAGAACATACCATGATAAAAAAAAAATTGTACAGGAAACTATAATTGCAATTTACTTACTGCATTTAAAAATAGAAATTGCATTTAGATATATTCATAACATTATCCGTAATAAAGGTATTTTAACAAGATATTTAACAATCATTGCTTTGTTTGAAACACAATAACATTATAAAAAGCTCTGGAAGAACTGGTAATTTGCTCCAGTGACGTATTATGTCAACTATATTCTGAAATGTAGCGTGTCCAGTTCAAAACTGTTTGGGTGCAGATGGTGACCACTTCTACTACTCCTCATGATATCATTACATTGACTAACCCTGGAATAAGAGCACTGACCAATTTCATTGTTTGTCAACAAAACTAAATTCAGAAATGTGTAAAAAAAAATAAGGCATTTTGAAATTGTAAAGTTTGAAAATAATAATAATAAAGAAAAAATTTATTAAAAAGATTTTTGTGATGTTTTTTTTTTTTTTTATTTAACTGTAAATCAAGCGAAACTTGGTGTTTACTTGTATGATTCACATATACAAGGTGGCCATAATTAAACTGACAGCACTGAGAGTGTAGCACGATCTAATTGAGGGAAAGACGCCAAATTTTGTAAGAAGATTTCCCAAGACTGGGGGGGGGGGGGACAAAGGATCCAACGAAAAAAATTTCTTCCAAAAGTCACCGCTAGGGGAATATACGGCACTGGGTAACAAAAAAGAGAGTTTTAAAAATGCAGAATCAATACTAAGATCGTTAAATGTGCTAAATAAAAGATACAGAGCCTCTTTTATCCGAAACTCTTTTAACCGAAACTCTCGGTTAACCGAAATCCATTTGTAAAGCTTTTTTTTTTTTTTTTACTATCATATTCCTAGTGAGCAAAACTCATTTTGAAAGATTTTTTTTTAAACTATCATATTCCTTGTGTGCAAGCGGTCCTTTCCAAACTACGAGTACATATAAATATTTTCGATCCCCTTTCTTAGAGTTCCTTTGAATTTAACTTGAGCTCCCGTAAGCTGCAGAGTGGAACGAAGGAAACGAACACATTAGCAATTCTGAAGCTTTTGAATGTTTTGCAAAAGGTTTGGCATGGCTGGAGACTCTGATACTGGTGAAATAATAATATTAAAAAACTATGTGATAGAGCTTCAAAGCAAAAGCAATCGAAACTGCGACAAACAAAACATTGTTTCAAACCCTTGTGATATATGTAAAAGGTACATAATTTCAAAATTAAAATCCAGGTAATTTATTCTTGTTTCTATTGCTTTATTTTTATTAAGCATTTGTTACCATAATAAGATATATTGCATATGTATCTCCTTAATCTCAAAATTGAAGCATTCTCGATTATCCGAACATTTCGATTTCCGGAAAGATGGCCGGTCCCAATTACTTCGGATAATCGAAGTTCTACTGTAATTTTATTTCAGCATTGATTCTGAAACTTTTAAAATCTCTCTTTTTAGTTATACAGCGCCCCATATTCCCCTAGCGGTGACTTTTGCAACTAATTTTTATTTTTGCGAAATCCTTCGTCCCCCATCTTGTTTTACCTTCTTACAAAATATGGCATCATTCTCTCCATTAGATCGCGCTACAAAACACTCTTGAGTACTGTCATTGTACTTGACAAGCTACCTTGTATTTCATATAAGATGGTAATAAAAAACAATCACATTGTCCTGTCACTATAACAAGACATTCAGCTCACTAACTGCAGTGGGGGTAAAAAAAAAAAATCCTTAAAATATCATATTTCTGCAAATAAGCCTTATTTTATTGACAATTGTTTATGAGTTATTAGGTTGCAGCAAAAAATTTACTATTTAAAAAAAGGTAGGGGGAACTACAAAATAAAATTGATATTTATAATTTTTAAGATAGTTTTGCAATAAAATATATCTTCAGCATCTAAAAATTTCTTCAATTTCATTAAAGTAAATAATAATAATAATATAGTAAATAATAGTAGCATGTCCAGCTCAGGACTGTTTGGGACTAACTAAAGCAGGGGTAAAAAATCCTTAAAATATCATATAAGAAACTTTTCTGTAAATAAGACTTATTCTATTGACAGTTGTTTATGAATTATTATTTTTCAGCAAGAAGTAATAATTTACAATTATTTTGAAAAATCCTTCTCTCTATATATAAAAGAAAAAGAACGATTTTGAAATGAACCAATGAAAATCTGCATAGATCTTCTCGCTACATCGGCATCCAGATTTTTTGTGACCGGCAGGCATTTTGACATTTTTTGAGGATTTATTTCCATTTTAAATTCAAATTTCCAGCACTTCGAGAGATATTTTTTACATATTTTAGAAAAGGGTATTATCTTAAACTGTTGCTAATTGTAAAAACAGCACAAATAATAATATTTCCTTCAAATTAAAAATTTATTGACACGTGGCTGTTATAAACAGAAAAAAAACCCTTTCAAATTAGAATTAAGTGATTACGTGTTAAAAATCAGGAAAATATTGAAAATTACGTCATATAAATTATAGTTATACGTGAATTGTAAAAGAGAAAGAAAATGTTTTAATAATAAATTCATTATTATGCTTTAAAAGTCGTAAGTGGGGGAAATTACATCATATTAAGGCCAAATAATTAACAGCTGGCAAAACAGTTTAAATTAAAAAATATATTTGCGCAAGACATTTATTTCATATTTTGAGACAATCTTTCAACTATTATCCCGAATTCTAAGACAGCATTAATAATATTACCTTTCTAACAACAAAAGAATTTCATTTGAACATTAAAAAGAGAAAGAAAACTTTGGTGAAAATTACGTCAGATTTAAAACAATACATATTAAATGCCTTATTTAAAATAACTTTCTTATAGCGTTCTTAAAAAATACTGAAAGGCAAATACTTTGAACTTAATTGATTTCACATTAGTGTATTTTCTAATTTGTAACTAATTTATTTTTTTAAATCAAAGATAAAAATAGCCATTGCATCTCTTACCAGCCGCTGATTTGAACTTAAAAACTTAAATCAAAGGAAAATGAATGAAAGCCCGTTTACAGGAAGATCGACGCTGTTTTTTTTTTTTTTTTTACATTATAATTCAATCTTTTTAAAGCCGATGAAATTAACGCACTTTTAGAATCTGGAATGTCTGAACAGAGGTTTTCGGGCATAGCTCATAGGGTGCAGAGTCCCCTAGTTTTACAAAAAAAACAGGAGGAGCTACAAAATAAAATAGATATTTGTATTTTTTAAGATAGTTTTGAAATAAAATATCTCTTCAGCATTTAAAAACTTCTTAAATTCCATTAAAGTAAATAATATAAGCATAACAGAAATAAATATAACAATAAAATAAGAATACATATTTAAATATAGAATTCCAACTGCATAGTCATCCTTGATTCATTTCAATTCTCAGAAACATTGGTGTATTAGTTGCTTGTTTCAGTAGTCCTAGTTTTTGAAATTTTATCTTGCTTGTGATGAAGTTTCTGCTTCAGAAATAAAAGGCTATTCTGGAAAAAAAAAATGTAAATTCTTAAAAGTATTAATTGAATTGTTGTTTAATTTATGATTCATAGAGGTGCAAGGATTAAACTGAAACTTTTATTAAATTAATGCCAATAATAAATAAATAAATAAATAATAATAATAAATAAAAATAAAATGAAGCTAAAATAAAAAATGACTACTGATTTTTAGATTTTTACTCTAAATTTCCTTTTTTACCTCTGTATATATATGGCACATTAAAGATTTTCCAGATTATAGTAAGTTGGGAGCATTTGCAATACTGAAAAAGCTGTATAGTACTGTTGTTACTCTTGTACATAAAATAACATTTCTTAAAAGAATTTGCAAGTTACTAAATCAGTGGAATTACTAAACAACATTTGAAAGTTTTACAGGAAACAAGAATGGGGGAAAAACTGCTAACCTTTGGGCCATTGGACAAACAAACTTTCATTTCTTTTAAAGATCCTTAGGGGAGAAAGGAGGGGGGACATGTGAATATTTTTTACATTTTTGACTATATCTCAAAATTCTTATGAGCTATTCAAACCAAAATTGATTTATATGAATATTTACACTTTGTTCATTTGGTGAAACTTTTGGATGAATTTATCAAGAATTTCTAACTTATATCATCATTCTAAAAATTATCTAAATTTGTTCACATGTGCTCCGGTGGAGGGGTAGTTGTGAACATACGTGGGGCACATGTGAACACGTGCATAAATAAGACAAAATTATTTTTTGTGAGTAAAAACTGTGTTAAAAACTAATTAGATGCCCTCTGTATTGTTGCGTGACTAAAACAATAAATGTTTCAACATAGATGAAAATTATTCGTAAAATTATATATCTACTCCTTTTTAGTCAAGCATAGCAAAATTGCGTTACTTTTAAATAAGTTATTGAATAATTCTGTTATTGTGTTTTTACTTTTTCTGAATATTATGCTATGTGTATAACAAAATTGTGCATCATAGTTTTAAAAATTTGGTAAAATTGTGATATAAAAAAATGGTGATTATGACAGTACTACTTATCAATAAATTTTACTTTCATAAAATAAAATATCTTACAAATACTTTAATATGGGTTAAGAAAAAATAAATATGCTTAAAACTGAAAATCATTAAATAATAACAAATAAACATATTGGTTTTTACAGAAAGCCACCACTTTTAATTGTTATCTAACTTCCAGTAAATTAAAACTGTGAAGCAATCCTAAAAACATTGAATTTATAGCTCAATGTTTGACTTTTAAACTAAAAAAAAAAAATGCATTCACAGATTTAAAAAATCATTGGGCACTTATGAACTGTTCACATCTGCCCCCATATGTTCTGTTCACAAGTACCCCATCTATCAACTTAAGACTAACTTATAAAAAAAAAATGATATTTTTAATTGAAATAAGGAAACAAAACTTTTTGTAGACTTACCTAATCAATGCCACTATAGAATGCAATGCTGATATTCTACTTTAAAAAGTGTCTTGAATGATTTTTACTTCAATAACTTTAGTAGACTTTTTTACTTAATACCTTCTGAAACAAACAAATTACAACAACCAGAAATAAAAATGGCTCTCATTATTCTGAAAATTCAGCCAAAAGATGGTACTAGTACTGCAATCTATAGGTAGTTTTTTGAATTTTTTATTTTCAGATTAACTGAGTGAAATATGTAATATTCACATGTGCCCCCCTCTCCCCTATATACCTTTCTTGATACATTCAGAAAGAAAATAAAAGACCGATAAATGATAAAAAAATCATGTTATGAGTATTTGATAAATTTAAGCAAGAATTTTGACAAGGAAAAAATTCAAATTTTATATATTCAGCAAAGCGTCTTACAAAAAATATATAAAAGTCAGAAAATTTCAAAATGAATAGCATAAAGACACTTCACCATGTTTGAATGAAAATTCTAGTTTCACGTCCATGCCACTTGAAGATGATTTCTGAACTGACAAAAAAAAAACAAAAAAAAAACAAAAAAAAAAACAAGTAATATAAAAATTTTGTTTTTAAAGTCAATTCCTACTTAGGTCATCCAAGAAAAATTTAATACAATCCCTTAAGCTAATATTAGTTTTTGTTGCATTAAAATATCTCAATGGGTTGATTTTCTATAAGCAAGAAAGTTTACAATGGAAGTCTACGGGAATTGGGCGAAATATTAGGGTTATCGCCAAGTTGGCGACAAACTTGGTGGTATTGGCCAACAGAACAGGGCCCCCCTAGGGTAACCCTTCTTATAGATATGAAGATGCATTCAATGTTGTTCAATAACCCATGGCCGCCCTTTTGTCTCCCCTATAAAACTAAAATTAATGAATTAAAATTGAATGAATGAATTAAATATTTGAAAAAACTGTATTAGGGAGAGTATGAACTAATAGTAGGAATTGAAAAAAAAAAAAAAAAGAGAGAAATGCGAGATGTGATTTTCCAGTGTGTCCAGGAGAGGATTTGAAACAGGGACCTTTAACTTAAAGTTGCTAATACTCTGCCAAGTGAGCTGTCCTGGACAAATTATGCAGGTACAATTAACTAAGACAATCTCTTCAATAACAGCATATTGCTTCACCCACAAGAAAAGTGACACACCTCGACAAAAATAAATTTCACCGGAGAGGCAAACGAAAGTTTGCATGGCTTTACTGTAACTGTAAGATGAAATTGCAACACTTAGCTCTGCATGCAGGAATAAAAACATGCATAAAAACCTTAAGAATGAAGACATTCCTAGGATGATGTTTGGAGGGTTGAGTCATTTTACCTCCACACACAATCCAACCCTCTTCTGTGGTCACACGTGGACATATAGTGTAATAAAGTGATTTTCCATGTTACTACACATGAAACTGCTTGTATATTAAGACACACCTATGATAGACCTATTAGGGGGATGAAACACAAAATGAATTTTGTCACTTTTCTTGCGGGTGAGCGATAGGGTCTGTTATCTGAAACAGCCAGGGCCGTCACTAAATCTTTTTATTGCAGGGGGAGAGGATCTTAAAATTGCCAAGTGAAATTTCTGTATTTGCCAACTCATTCAGAGGCAAAAATAAATAATTCTCGTTTCTCAACGTTTGCCATTCACTTTTATAATTTTGCCAAGCTACCACAATTAGAAAATGTAAATATAGTTCTTATTTGTAAAAAGCCTAATAATATTCCCAAGTATATGTGTAACCTTTGCAAAGTTTATCAGAAATACACAGTGTACTATAGTTTTTTATTAAAGTTTTAAATAAATTTGAGAACTAAGTTTGTAAATTTCCCTAGTGTAACAGTATTTGCAAACATTTGGGGGGAAGGCTCCCCCTGCCCCCGCCCATTGCAAGGGCCCTGGAAACAGCTCAACAGAATAAATAGCAGATAATGGAATACATACCATTATTTGCTATATAAACATAACACACTTTATGCATAACATAATTACACTTTATTAATTACACAATATTCTAATTGGTGAACAAAGGCCAGTTGGTCAATCGATCCATTAGAAAATTACATTTTTTAAACTTTATTTACCATTAGAATAACTGCGTTAAATTAATAACGTGTAATTATGTATCCAATTAGTTCCACTACTTGCTACTTAAACTGTTGAGCTGTTTCAGATCACAGTCCATATGTCATTATCAATAATGTTATCTGAGTGAATGGTTTTACCAGATTTGTCCGGGATAGTTCAGTTGGCAGAGCATTAGATGCTTCAGTCAAAGGTTCGCCTGGATAGCTTTTCAATCAGTTAGAAAATTACAATGCATATAATTTATTTACCATTTAGAATAATTGAGTTAAATCAATAAACTGAAAAATGAGAAAAACAAAAATTAAATTACAAAAATATAAAACTACACAAAAAAGTTTTTTTTTTCTTTTTTACCAAACCAATTCCAAAACAACATAATAAAAAATAATACAAATATAAAACAAATATGTTACATAAATTCTCGATTGTAAAGCCCCTTTTTCAAAAGCTGTTTATTTTTTTAATTTATGTCAGTGGCAAGATTTAAATAAAAAAATAAAAACTTAAATTATACAAACTATTTTTTCATTAATTTAAAAGAAAAACGGATAAATACAGCAGTGAAAATCTTTTTCATTTCACCATATTCAAAATCCCCATCTAAATCCTCTTTAAACTTTTGCATCTCCCCAAGAATAAAATTTAAAATCTTTATTTCTTCTTATGTGTTTATTTGTTACTTTACTGTTAAGAATTACAGTAAGTATTCAATCATCTAAATTCCTCCCCATAAATTACTGCTACCTCTCCCTCTGGTACTAAAGATAAAAAATTTAATATTTGGAATTCTTTATTTTAGTATTAGTATAAAATAAGCTAGAAATTTTTTGTTTGACCTATAACAAAAAAAAAAAAAAAAAAAAAAAAAAAAAAAAAAAAAAAAAAGCAATTTAACAAATTACAACGACCATTTGGAAAATGATTTTTTCAAAGACTAAAATTTAAGACATAAAAAATCGCACGGAGTTCATCATACATTACGTAAGCCATGGATTAAACATTAACATTCCTGGACCCATCCTGAACAAATTTTAAAAGAAATTTCAGTTTTACAATTTTTGGAACTGTCAATTTTTAAACTTCTACGGAGCTGGTCATACATTACGTACGCCATGGATTAAACATTAATATTCCTGGACCAATTTTAAATGAAATTTCATTTTTAAACTTCTAAACATCACACAATATTCTTTTTATATCATCGTATAGAGAAAAAAATTCATTTTAATTGCAATTTGTTTGAAAGCTGTATCTCAATTTGTTTCTGAGTATTTTTTTTTTTTTTTGTAGTTTTTATTACTTTTTTGTCACAGTGGCAGCAGAAGTATCCATCTCTGTTGAAAGTAAAGGGAAAATACAGATTACTGTATACTGTGTACAGATAACTTTTTGTGCATGAGAGGACAGAGAAAGGAAGTTGATGTTTCATGCTTATCAATTTTTGTGCACAAATTTTTTTGGAAGGGGCATATATTTGAAAATGGGGGAAAAAATCAAAATTTCTTAAAAGCAATTAGGAGGTTTACTTTAAAGTGGGAGGGGGGCCACTGTTGGATTTTAAAGTACTCATTGAGAAGAATGCATTAAGTTAGACACCAACATCGTATTTGGAAAGTTTATCAGCTCCAATGTTGCCAGTGGGCTACTTTTTAAAAATTCAGATTTTTTTTTTTTTGGCACCACATTTTTGAAATACTAGTAAAATTCGCCTTATTTAACGACATATTAATTAAGGAGAAAACAAGGGGAATTTTACCGTTTCAGAAAAATGGTGCCAATCAAGAAATCTAAATTAAAAAAAAGTAGCCCACTGGCAATACTGCATAGCTCTATGCATATTATAGATTTTAAAGATTACATGTAATTAAACACGCTGTAAAAAAGAAAAAAAAATCAATTTTTCTTCAAAAATAAAAGCATTTTTTACATACTGCTTTTAATTTTTACATTGATTAGAGGAAAATAAATTTTACATATTATTTAAATGAATATATCTGACAATACTTGGGAATATTGGTATTTAGTAAACAGCATGTTTTAAAGATTTATAAAAAATATATGTTTATTAAAACATAATAAACATTACATGTGTAATTTTTTTTTCTCTTTTTCCTACCTTGGCACTTTTGTAATGCCATAGGAGATAAGTTAATATGAAAAGAAAATTCACTTCATATATTGAAAATGTTCAATGTGGGAAAAAGATTGTGAAGCTGATAATATTTAGATTTTGATAAATTTAAAATTAGCTCTAAAGTGAGTAATGTCTCTGTTCTAAAAAAAAAAGTAACTAACGCAGTCAACGCCTCTGTCAATGAATTTTTTTTGTGATCACAGGTCTTTCTTCGCTAATATTAAGAAAACTACTGCATACAAAATATGTAATATTATAGAGAA
Source organism: Maratus speciosus (assembly GCA_963932465.1). Classification (NCBI taxonomy): domain Eukaryota; kingdom Metazoa; phylum Arthropoda; class Arachnida; order Araneae; family Salticidae; genus Maratus; species Maratus speciosus. The sequence goes on along the minus strand of OZ010798.1, from coordinate 10,743,684 downwards.
ATGTTTGATAAAACGATGATGCAGACAGTTTTTAAATCAAAGAATTATTTTAAGAGATATTTAATGTTAAAGTGGGTCAAAATTATTCTATTAAAAAAGTTTCATAGGAGCAAACCCTATACAAAGGAATTTAATCATTTTTCTAAGAATTCACTAAAAAATTGTGGTGTGCAGACTGCATTTATTTTTTTAATTGGATTCATTTTTTAAGGGTTTATTTCCATTTTAAATTCAAATTTTCAGCTTTTCCAGAGATATTTTTTACATATTTTAGAAAAGATTATTTTAAATTGTCCCAAATTGCAAAAACAGCACAAAAAATTATATTTCTATTAAATTAAGAATTTATTGACACGTGACTGTTATAAATAGAAAAAAACTCTTTCAAATTAGAATTATATGATTACGTATTAAAAGCAGGAAAATATTGAAAATTACATCATAAAAATTTATTTTACACAAGCATATTAAAAAAGAAAAAAAACTATAAAATAATCAATTATTTAATATGTGTTACAGCAGTTAAATGGGGGGGGGGGGGTGTTAAATTCTATTTCAAATTTCCAAATAACAACATTGCCAAACAGTTTAAATTAAAAAATATATTTACATGTACATGAAAGATTTATTTACTAATTCTTTTTAACTACTGTTGCCAATTCTAAGACAGTGCAAATAATAACCTTTTACAATACAACCTTTCTAACAATAAAAATATTTTCAGTTGAATATTACAAAGAGAAAGTAAAGTTTGGTGAAAATTACATCAGATTTAAAACGTTACATTCAAAATAATTTTCTTATAGTGTTGTTAAAAAATACCAGGACGTCAAGACTCTGATGACATAGTTCATTTTACTATTAGCTAATTTTCAGATGTTTAACTAATCTTATTCAACCAAACATGAAAACAGCAATTAAAAATAACTGATTCGGCCTTAAAATACCTCAATAAAAGGGAAATGCATGAAAACCCATTTACAGGGAGATCTCCACTGGTTTTCAAATAATAATTAAATCTTCTGTAACCTTTTTAAAGCAGATCAAATTAACAGGTTTTTAGAGTCTGAATGGGGGGTTGGCGAGCATAGCTCGTAGGGGTGGAGCCCCTAGTATATAAAAAGAGAAGTTAGATATTGTTCTCCAAATAAAAATTTGAAAGTTTGTTGCTATTCAAAAGAGTTATTATGCTATAATATTATTACAGTAGAATCAAATTATAAGCCCCCCCCCCTCCTCGAATGTAAGCCCCTCTCCCATTTTTAAGCATTTTTTTTAATTTTCCACTCCCAAATATAAGACCCCCCCCCCCCCCCTTTTACAAAGAGCTTGTTCAGAAACCACGACCACTTCGCCCGGGTGCGAAGGAGACAGATGCATATGGAGTGGTATATATTTTAAACGTATAGTTACGGTGAACTTAGGAGCTAACTACTCAGCAGCTTTGTGTTACCCTCAGAGTAAAGATAATAAGAGATTATATGATAAGTCTGTGGTATTACCTAACATTTTTATTAGATAAAAATAAGGCAGTGTTCCACAGAGTGTTTTTAAAAGAGAATAGCAATACATACACAGAACGAATGTTCAGTTCCAAAGTTTTTGTCCAATCTATGGCATCCTGGCAGAGCTTCGTGAAAGCCTAGTCTTTTCCTTCGCTTGAAAAATAGTGCTTTTTTACAATTATAACTTTCATTTTGATGCACTTTCTGATAAAAATTTTGATGAGTACTTTGTAATTGTTGAATATTTGCTAAATAAATTATGTCCTTTTGGTAGTAAACTGCATATTAAAGCACATATTTTTCTTTTTCACTGTATTTAAAGACAAAACTTTTTTATTCACTATTTTATAACGTTGGAAATTATTTTTTAAATCTATGTGTGGCACATTATTTTTCTTGAAACTTGAGAAAAAAGTCATTAGGGAGTACAACTGCTTGTTAAGTTATTTGAATCCCACTCAGAGTAAAGATAAGAAGTCATATGAGAAGTCTATGGAATCCCACCACTGGTTTTTTATAATGTAGTTTGTTTTTTTGTCGAACTGTTCAAGCGAATCAGTCAACCCACCAAAACGAGTGAAAACATAAACAAAAAAACGCCCAAGCAGGTGACCACAGATTTTTTGTGGGTCAAGTGAGCGAAGACCGGGCGTAAAATTTGCTGCTGATCGGATTTATATCAGATCACGTGATACTTTTCATGAATGTTTTGGATTTTGTCTGAGTGCATATAGACATGTATTCCTATTACGAGAGACATTGTTTGGAAAGATAAGAAGATTTAATCATTTGTTTCACCTGTTTTGAACAATCAAATTACAAAATAATTAAATTATTTCGAAATTCCTTACTTTTTAAGACCTACTCCATGAGGTATATCTCCCTGCGGTCCGATTTGCGTCGCTGAACAAGCTCAAACTTTTTTGTGGGAAAAATTGATTTAAAAATCTTAGGGGAGAATGTTGAATATTTTGACTTTTTTAGTGGATTTCCACATGTGTTCACATAATCTTAATACCCCCTCCCCCCCTCTCAGCATGAAATACCTGCTTCCCTTCTCTGCTCAGCACAAAAAGCTTAAAATTGTGGAAATTTTAATTATTTTGTTCTATTTGTTGCTCGCTAATAACAAGGAATTAGTATTAGAATTTTGCTAATGGAGGAATTATGGTATTAAGTTCTAAGTTAATAAAATACCTTTAAAATTATTTTAAAAACATTTTCAAACTTACTGATTAATATTAAACTGTTTCACAATATAAAATTAATACAGAAGTTCTACTTCACTTTCACAGATATTTTTTTGTTTTTTTTTACTGCATTTGGACAAATTTAATTAAAAGTTTTATTAAAATCTAAATACTACTTGTATCACCAAAAATTACTATAGGGAAGTAGTATTACTAAATATACGACTTATGTTGTAATATTGTTGTATCTATAAATCATTTTCAGAAAAAGTGTAGGTGACATTATATTTCAATATGTGATTTAGGGAGGGAGGGGGGAGGGAGGGTAGAGATAGTATTTATACAGTGGAACTTCTCCTTTTGAATTCTCCAGTTGTTGAATGATTCAGTTCTCAAACAAATTTGATTCAGTTCTTTAGGTTTCTTGAACAGTGCCGTAATGAGATGGACCAAATGAAAGAATTTAGCAAAAGTTAAAAAATAATTTTTTGTTCAACAAATAAATAAATAGAATGTTAAATTCGTGTTAAACATAAAATTACACTATGTGCAACATACTTAAAAGATGAAAAAATATTTAAAAAGGTGTTAAATTACTTTAATATCCTTAGTACTTTCAACTACAGTAGACTCCCTTAAATCTGCGACCCTAAAATCCGCGAACGCCTAAAATCCGGGTATTTTTTTCAGATGTAAACAATGAAATTTACAGTTAAGTTGCAGGAACAAAATTCAAGATGGCGCCGAAATCAGCGATTATCGCAATGTTTTTTTTACTAAATTTTTTGTTAATCATTCTCTTTTGGCTATTACAGCTGATTTATTACTAAATAAATTTACATTACTTTTGATTTGATATGAATTAGCATGTCTGTATCAAAAAATGACGTATCGATCTTACGATCACTTTACCACTAGATGGCCCCAGGTAGCACAGCAATATCGGCCAATATCGGGAACAGCGATTTCGCAATATTGGCCAATTTCGGTATACCGATATTGGCCGATATTGCATGGCAAACTTTTTTCCAATATTGGCCTATATCGGCACCCAATACCGGCCGATATCGGGAAACGCCGGACCGGCCGATATCGGTGAACATTGGACCGGCCGATATCGGTGAACATTGGACCGGCCGATATTGGTCAAACTGAATTCGGCATTACAAAACGACAAAACTTTTGTTTCTTAATATAGGGAGATATTGATTACCTGTCTTGACATAGTATTGGTAATAAATATCTCTTTATATTAGGGAAAAAAGTTGGCCATTTTATATTGATGAATCCAGGTTTGAAAACATATGCATATAAATATATATTTTTTAACTATTTCAATTTTTTTTTTTTTTTTTTTTTTTTTTTTGCTATTATAGAAATATAATATGTTGTTTATATGGAAAATCATAGCTAAGTTCACTGCCATGATAATGTAAAAAAATATTTAAAAGAAAAATTTTTCATGATTATGTTGAAAGTGGTAACTCTGAAATAACCCAAAAGTTTTGGAGAATTTTTTTTCTTTTATTAAAAGGTGTATCTTTTTACGAAAATTAATTATATCTATAACACCAATTTATGGAAATGGTAAAGTTGAAAAGTGTTTATATTGTATTATTTGAATAAAATAACTTTTATTACCATATAAGCAATTTTGATATTTTTTTTAATATAATCAATAAAATTATTAAACATATTAAAATTAAAAAAAATATTTAACTGAAATGATTTATTCTTTTCTGCCTTTACCATAAATATAGATGTTCAAATTTGTTTAACTGTATTGATGTATAAATTTTGCAAGGAAAAACAAAACTAGTAAAAGTTAGTCAAAAACAATTTATGTTAGGGGACACAGTACCCTTTAAACTACTTTTTCAATTTTGAATAATACTGTAATATCTGTAGTGACATTATATTTAATACTATAAAGCAAATTAAATTTCATGTAATTTCAAAAAATCTTGCCTATTTCTATTTAACTAAAATTCAAATTAAAAAAATATATATTTTTTTAAAAAATCCCAACTGATTTTTTAAATATCAATATTTTCGTTTCAAATTTTTTTCCCCACATTCCTTAGATTATACTACATAAAACTGTGCCATGGATTTTTAGATGTATGGGATATTACATTGAATATAAATCTTTTTCTCTTTTGTATAATAAAAAATCAAGGAAATTCAACAAACTCATAATTGAAATTACAGAAATTTCTGAAGCAAAAAATATTCATTTTAAAAAAGTAGTAGGGATTTTTAAAAAGTTAAAAATTATTCAAAAAATTTAAATTTTAGTTAAATAGGCATTTTTGTAAGATTAAAAATATATATATATATTTGCATTATAGTATTAAACATAATGCCACCACAGATATTACAATACTATTGAAAACTGAAAAATAGTTTAATAGGTACTGTGTCCTCTTAAGTTACATATGCAAAATTCTACCTTTGTTCTTTTTTCAAACTTAACTTTAATTAATTATTCCTACCCAATTAACTCAGAAGAAAATTTATATTTTATCTGTATGACCAGACCATCATCCTGAATCAGAGTATGAACTTACCGATTCTATAGTGTTGGAAGATGAATACTCTCTCTCTTATGTTCACTCTACATTCTGGTGGTTTCTCTTTTTTTTTCTTTCCAATGTTCAATGTTCTACATTGAAACATTAACTTTTTGAAAAACTCCTAAGTAAATGCTACTTTCCTCATTAAAAATTCATATGTAAAATTATGTCCGTAATACCAATTTGTGGTTATAGTGAGGTTGAAAAATTGAATATTTAAAAAAATCAATTTATCATAAGCAGATTTCCATATTTTATTTTCACATAATCAATAAACACTTAACCATTATCAAAAAAATAATAATAAAAATAATGTAGATGAAATGATTTTTTTTTTTTTATGTCTTTACAATAAACGTTAACATAGTATTTATATGCAGTAGAAGATCTTTACAATGCAAACCAAAGCATGCAACATTTTGCGTTATATACGTCATTTCACACAACATTAAAACTTACCTTGTAAATACGGCAATATACAAAACAATCGCAGTAGATATTTATATTGCATTCCCTAGGACCAAACGTTGTGCAGGTTAAAAAATTTTTGCATAATATTGATCATTTCACATATTGTTAAATCGCCTATAAAAAGTATCCAAACATGCTGGGACAAAATCATCACATTACTTAATCCCAAAATTTTTACATTTAATAATAGCAATATTTTCATTTTAAAAAAATCTGAATTAAGGAAATAAAGATGAAATAATGTTTTAAATTTAATCCTCTAAAGGGTGTCAATCTTTTTGCAATATGGATTACAGGTGCTTCTTAAGTACAAAATTCATTGCTTACATCTCAGAAACTGTGCATTATATAGGATTATAAAGATCTTCTGTATAAATGAAATGTTACTCCCTTTCTCCACCACACCTGAAAAAAAAAATTGGTACTTTTTGGTTAGCCAGGTGCCAGTGTTATATTTACATACACATATATGTATGTAAAAATAACACTGGTGCCCGGCTAACCAAAAAGTACCAAAAAATGCAAGCGAAATTTGGTTGAAAACAGTAAATCCACTGTTGTTGTTTTTTTATTCATTTAACCAACTTTATTTTAGTTACTCCTATATTAAAAATTAGTGAAACATTAATTTATATTTTTAGTTTCAAAATTTTTAAATATTCAATTAATTTAAAACAAAATTTACATTTTATCTTTATACTCCCTTCATTCTGAATGAGAGTCTGAGCTATACTACAGGGGGATAAACACTTTGATGGAATTTTCTCATTAAAAAAAAAAAAAAAAACAATTGCCAGCAAATATTGAGCAAAATTTATAAGTTTTCATGGCAGTGTGAAATTGAAAGTGCAACTGAAATTACCATTTAAAAGAATAAAAAGTATGTCACAAACAATGTCATTAAACTAAGCGAGAAAATCTATTCTGGAACTAAAATTTTAATAGTAAGTTTGATATTTCCATTTGTAATGTATTCATATGAAGTAAAAATAAAATCTTTCTATTTTTAATGTACATACGTATATTCAATAAATTTATATTATTTTACATTTTCAAAGAAAGTTTAGCTACAAAAAACTCTTATTTGTTAAAAAAAAAAAAAAAAAAAAAAAAAAAAAAAAAAAAAAAAAAAGAAAGGAAAAGAGAAAATTTACAGAAAAATGTTTTTTTTCCCCAACATTTGAATCTTTCTAGAAATTATACAAAATACCCTACAAAAAGTAGACTAACATGACATTAAGGCTATCGAAATTCCATTTCAGAATTTACAATACCTACTTAGTTGATGTAAGCAGAAAGAAATTGTGACTGATAGAAGGTAGAAACTTTTTAAAACATACTTCAGGACATCCCCCCCTCCCCCTCAAAAAAATTAATAGATAAAAAATACTTAGAAAATATCAGAAATGATAAAAAGGACAAAATAGCTATTTTCTTTATATATTTTCTCTTTTGAGTCGGGGTAAGGGGGTGAAGCTATAAAATACATTTTAGAAATTTAAATTGATAGATTCTCTCAAGTGCACATAAGTAAGGCATTTGAAATAATTAGAAATCTAAAAACTTAGCATTTAAATATCATCATAATTTATATTTCGTTAAAAATTCTAATTTTAGATAGATTTTATAGGAGTCCATTTTTATCAACTGTTTTTCTCTAAGAAACTTTACAAGGTGATTTTAAAAGTTTGTAAATTTATTTTATAAATTGTATTTTATTGAAATATCTTAAACATTGGATACTAGTTTTAAAAATGATAAAACAGAAATTAGAAGTCAATTCTTAGAATTTAAATAAAAACTTACCATGTATAACAAACAAAATTTATTAATCACAAAAAGAATTGAATTTTTTTTTTATTTACAAACTATTATTAATCAATATTTCAAATGAAAATCAAATTTCAAATTATTTTTGCTTAAAAGGCGCAAAGACCAACTTAGTGAAAAATATTCCATGCCGGGAACCGAACCCGGGTCATCAGTATAGCGCACTGACGTTCTACCGCTAAACCACATGGAACGATACCCAGCCTGGAACTTCTCACTATTACAAGTTGGCAAGGCTACAAACGCAGCACAAGATGGAATATTTTCCGTGAGCCACCAACATGGGGCAAACACAGACACTTAATTAAATCCAGCATCGATGAATCTATATTAATATTTGGAAATTTTTCCAGAGAGAAACATTCGCCTTGAATACAATATTTCAAATGAAAATCAAATTTCAAATTATTTTTGCTTAAAAGGCGCAAAGACCAACTTAGTGAAAAATATTCCATGCCAGGAACCGAACCCGGGTCATCAGTATAGCGCACTGACGTTCTACCGCTAAACCACATGGAACGATACCCAGCCTGGAACTTCTCACTATTACAAGTTGGCAAGGCTACAAACGCAGCACAAGATGGAATATTTTCCGTGAGCCACCAACATGGGGCAAACACAGACACTTAATTAAATCCAGCATCGATGAATCTATATTAATATTTGGAAATTTTTCCAGAGAGAAACATTCGCCTTGAATACAATATTTCAAATGAAAATCAAATTTCAAATGAAAATCAAATTTCAAATTATTTTTGCTTACAAGGCCAAATATTAATATAGATTCATCGATGCTGGATTTAATTAAGTGTCTGTGTTGTGTTTGCCCCATGTTGGTGGCTCACGGAAAATATTCCATCTTGTGCTGCGTTTGTAGCCTTGCCAACTTGTAATAGTGAGAAGTTCCAGGCTGGGTATCGTTCCATGTGGTTTAGCGGTAGAACGTCAGTGCGCTATACTGATGACCCGGGTTCGGTTCCCGGCATGGAATATTTTTCACTAAGTTGGTCTTTGCGCCTTTTAAGCAAAAATAATTTGAAATTTGATTTTCATTTGAAATATTGTATTCAAGGCGAATGTTTCTCTCTGGAAAAATTTCCAAATATTAATATAGATTCATCGATGCTGGATTTAATTAAGTGTCTGTGTTTGCCCCATGTTGGTGGCTCACGGAAAATATTCCATCTTGTGCTGCGTTTGTAGCCTTACCAACTTGTAATAGTGAGAAGTTCCAGGCTGGATATCGTTCCATGTGGTTTAGCGGTAGAACGTCAGTGCGCTATACTGATGACCCGGGTTCGGTTCCCGGCATGGAATATTTTTCACTAAGTTGGTCTTTGCGCCTTTTAAGCAAAAATAATTTGAAATTTGATTTTCATTTGAAATATTGTATTCAAGGCGAATGTTTCTCTCTGGAAAAATTTCCAAATATTAATATAGATTCATCGATGCTGGATTTAATTAAGTGTCTGTGTTTGCCCCATGTTGGTGGCTCACGGAAAATATTCCATCTTGTGCTGCGTTTGTAGCCTTGCCAACTTGTAATAGTGAGAAGTTCCAGGCTGGGTATCGTTCCATGTGGTTTAGCGGTAGAACGTCAGTGCGCTATACTGATGACCCGGGTTCGGTTCCCGGCATGGAATATTTTTCACTAAGTTGGTCTTTGCGCCTTTTAAGCAAAAATAATTTGAAATTTGATTTTCATTTGAAATATTGTATTCAAGGCGAATGTTTCTCTCTGAAAAAATTTCCAAATATTAATATAGATTCATCGATGCTGGATTTAATTAAGTGTCTGTGTTTGCCCCATGTTGGTGGCTCACGGAAAATATTCCATCTTGTGCTGCGTTTGTAGCCTTGCCAACTTGTAATAGTGAGAAGTTCCAGGCTGGGTATCGTTCCATGTGGTTTAGCGGTAGAACGTCAGTGCGCTATACTGATGACCCGGGTTCGGTTCCCGGCATGGAATATTTTTCACTAAGTTGGTCTTTGCGCCTTTTAAGCAAAAATAATTTGAAATTTGATTTTCATTTGAAATATTGTATTCAAGGCGAATGTTTCTCTCTGGAAAAATTTCCAAATATTAATATAGATTCATCGATGCTGGATTTAATTAAGTGTCTGTGTTTGCCCCATGTTGGTGGCTCATGGAAAATATTCCATCTTGTGCTGCGTTTGTAGCCTTGCCAACTTGTAATAGTGAGAAGTTCCAGGCTGGGTATCGTTCCATGTGGTTTAGCGGTAGAACGTCAGTGCGCTATACTGATGACCCGGGTTCGGTTCCCGGCATGGAATATTTTTCACTAAGTTGGTCTTTGCGCCTTTTAAACAAAAATAATTTGAAATTTGATTTTCATTTGAAATATTGTATTCAAGGCGAATGTTTCTCTCTGGAAAAATTTCCAAATATTAATATTATTAATCATATTTATTATTTAACAAAAATGTTTTCGACAAATCATCAATTTCTTGTTGGTCATCTTCTTCTCCTTTGAAAAGTGTTTCCATCCCTGTCGTCAATTCTGCAAAGACCTTTCCAATGCAACTAGAGATAGCAATGGCTTCTGTTCCTTCAAACTTCATTTCCACACCAGCTAAAAAAGTACAATGAACCAAAATTACAATCCGACCAAGTACTTTAACAATTTATAATTTGCTATAGCTTTTTTTTTTTTTTTTTTTTTTTTTTTCATAAACAAATTTTAAATGGGAGATTTGAATTTATTCACCAAAGTTTCAGCTTGAAAATGAAATATTTTTACTTCATTATATTAATACAGCAGACTCCCTCAAATCCGCACAGCTTGGGACCAGAGGTTGTGCAGATTTCTGGTCATTGCTTTCTTTTTTTATATTTTTTAAACAATAATTTGAATGTAATAATGCAATCGAAATTATAATGAATGCTTACTTAAGTGAAATATTAAAATAATTAAGTAAAATAATAAATTGAAATAATAAAAATTAAGTTAATTTAAAAAATAATTAAATTATTAAAAGTAAACATCAAGTAAATAATAATCCATAATAAAGATTATATACATTTTTCTTGAATTATTCAACGAAACTTGCCTCACAAAGGTACACTACTAATTCATATCAAAATCATAAAATAAGAAAGTTTTATTTCAGGTTTAGCCGGACTTAATAACCAAAAAAGCTTGATTAATACATAAATATATTTGGTAAAAAGATTGCAATTACCAATACCATCAGCAATATCTTGAATTTTTCAGAAATAAATTTATACTATTTCCTTCATGAACAAACAAGAGTTTAGTCACATTAACAAGAATTACATATGGAATTATATAAAAATAAAAAAGTCTAATTTTGTCCCTACATCTGAACTGAAAGTGCCATTGTTTACATATCCGGTGATGTGTGGATTTGAAGGAGTCCAATAGTAGTATCCAATAGTTAGTGCTAAAATCACACAGTACTCACAACTTATTATTTAATGGTTTTATAAATCAGAAAACAAAATTGCGAACCAACTACTTAACTTACAAACTGCAAACTTACAATATTAAAATTTTACCTCAGTTTTTTTTTTCCTCTTACAAAATTTGAACATAATATTCAAAAATGCATTTCCGAATTAAAGTGAATTTTTAAAACTAAAACTCTTTCCGTAAATAATAAAAGTAAAAATAGTTTCTAAAAGAGTACACTTTTGTAAGCATTCAATGTTTATCTTGAGAATCAACCAAATTTCATGACTACAATTTATGTCATTAAAAAAAAAAAAAAAATCCGTTACAATGCATTAATTTTACAAAGAGCCCAACTATTGAAAAATCACTGCTCTGATGTATTACTTGATAAATAGCACGAATATGTGAATTTATTTAAAATATAATATTTGTTCTACTTATCTTTTAAAATATAGTAACAGGGGAAAAAATTATTATTTAAACTGTTATACAGGATTTCTAAACTATTTTTTTTAACATATAATCATAAATTAATTACTATATGTACTCACGTGTAAATAAACACCAAAATTTTAAAGGAATGAAAATCATTCCATTTTATTATCAGTATTTTGGAATAGTTTTCATTGCCCTATTTTATTGCAGAATTCATATTAATCTTCCTTGATTAAAATTAAATTAAAACCAAGATTACTATCTATTGTTGTTGTCTATTATTAAATATTGTTATTCAAACGGATGGACATGTTATATCTCTCAAATTTTGGGGTTGACTAATATGAGAGTATATACAGTAATAAATTATAAACAAGGATTTTTTTAAAGAAATATTAAAATTAAATTAATAAAATAAATTATTATAAATAATTAAAAATAATCAATAAAAATTAGGAAACTTAAAAAATAAAAAGCTATATTCTTCATATTTTTTAATTTTTATTGTTCCAAATATTTCACTGTTGGAGTTTCACAGCCCTTAAACATATTTTAATGCAAATGGTTTGGTACATAATTAACTGCATTGTTTTGTAACTCATAAATAGTTGTAATAATAAAGATTATTTGGAGATTTATCACCTGCGGCTAGGTACGACAAAAATGCCTTAAAATCAATTTATAATGAAGTTCTAAAAGTATTAAAATGGCATATTGTCATTAGAAATACACAGGCATAATTTTTATAATTCTAGAATATCAAGAAAAGAGTGAAAAATCAATTACAAAATTCCTTCTTTACATATAAAAACCAAGCTAAATAAAAGAGTGTAAAAATACAACATTGACTGCAATATAGAGACCCATGCTATGTGCGTTAACACTCAATCTTACACCATTTTTGAGGGCATCTCCGGCAGACAGCACAGAGGCAGAAGCCCCTCTGTCCCTATGGGCCCACACAAACCAGGAAATATATGTATGAATGATTAAAAAACTGACATGTTTCAATATAATACAGTAGACTCCTTCAAATCCACACAGCTTGAGACCAGAAGTTGTGCGGATTTCTGGCCATTGCTTTATTTACATTTTTTAAACAGTAATTTTAATGCAATCAAAATTATAATGAATGATTGTGATATTGTAAAATATTAAAATAAGTAAAGTAATAAACTAAAAGGATAAAAAGTAAGGTAATTTAAAAACTGATTAAAGTATTAAAAGTAAAGTTCAAGTAAATAATTAATAATGCATATTTGAATATGCACACACACAAAAAAAAAAAAATGAGATCATTTTCCTTCAATTATTCAATTTGAATGAGTCTACTGTATTAACAAACTTTATACACAAAAAGCATCTTATACACTTTTAATTTTTCAATATCAGTTGACAAATTTTTTCTTCTTGTAATTATTACTTAATAACTAAAATTGGAGGTTGCATAAGAGAAACATTTCCGTGCCAAGGGTCAATGCAAGGTTTTCCCTCTTTTGGCCCGATTAATGTGAAACAAAATTTTGTGAAAAATAACATTACATAATCAGGGATATGTTTAGGAAAATTTTAGGTCCTTTAAAGGACCCTTCACAAAATAATTTATCTTAAAACAGGACCCTTCACAAAATCATTTATCCCCAAACAGGACCCTTCACAAAACATTTTGTCCCAAAACAGGACCCTTCACAAAATTATTTGTCTCTTAAATAGACCTTTCACAGAATTTTTTCACTTTCAAATTGAACTTTTCACAAATTCAGTCATTTAAAAATAAAATCTGGGCTGTAAGTAAGCAGTTGAACTCACTAAAGAGCATATTACTTAGCTTTTTACACATGAAGGATAGAACATGAAGACATTGATTATTTAAAATTCACAAAATTATGACTAGAATTTTCACAAAAATAAGATAAACTTCACAATTTCACAAAAACAGGACCCTGTGGGAAAAATCTGGACAGACCCCTGATAATAGAAGACGAATTCAAATTAACCCAAATTCAATGATGAACTTTTTACATTTAGTTTGCCCAAGAGGAATTTAACAGTTAGAAATAGTTTATTCAAAAAATCTTACATTTTTGGGAAATTTGCATTTTTTAATGGTTTCCTAATAGACATCAGATAAATAATAGTGCTTTAACATAGCCATTATAAAATTCATGACAAGAGTTCCATAACATGTGCAATGTGCCAGAAAACTTTGAAAGTTATTTTGGGCGATAACTGCTTAGGATGTGGTTGTTGCAGTCTTTTGGCGCTTGGTAAGATGATTTGGTAAATTTAAAAATAAGATATTACAAATATTAATATAATATTAATAAAATATAATTAAAATAAAAATTTGGTAAGATGCTAAACAGACTTTTGACAACATTGCTTACTTTTTTGCCAGTCGCACCAAGTGCACAAGATAAGGAACTCTTCCCAAATGATTAAATTTCTGTATATGACTTAAATAAGAAAACATTATGCAAATTAAATATAAACAAAATACTAAGGAGTTTAAAGATTTTTAACTGTATTGGTGGTAGGAAGAAGCATTATACAGAATCTTGAAATCTTAACCCCCCTCCCCCCACCATGGGCGTACCCAAGGGGGGGGGGCTGATGGGGCTACAGCCCCCCCCGAAATTTTCGAAAATGATATGAAAAAGTGCTGATTTTTGCGTCTTTCTTTTGTGGATTTTTTTTCATTTTTTTTTCAATCATACAGCAGACTAGCCATACTCATTAGTGCCATATTAGCCCACATTGACAACAAAGAAGAAAAAGGGGCTGATGGGGTTACAGCCACCCCCACCCACCTCCTCCCGAAATAGTCGAAAAATTAAATGAAAACTTGTTTTTTCCTTACTTTTTTAAGATAAATCTGTATTTTTTTCTCTTTCCACATAGCAAAATAGGCATTCTTGTTAACACCATATTAGTCCACATTGACATCACATATCCAAAGATGGGGACGGGGCTGATGGATTTTCAGCTCCCTCCTCTTGAAAATGAAATGAAAAAATAGTGCTGAATTTTTTCTGTCTGTTTAAGATAAATTTGCATTTTTTCCCCTATCTTTCAACAGGCTAGCCGCTCCATTCGCTATAGTTCCATATTAGTGTACAGTGACATCACATTATACCCAAAAAGGTAGAAGTGGGCTAATGAGGTTACAGCCCTCTCCCAAAAAAGTCGAACATGAAATGAAAAAGTGCTGATATTTTCCTTTTTGTTTGAGATAAATTTGTATTTTCGCCCTATCATTCAACAGACTAGCCGATCTCTTCTCTTTAGTTCCATACCAGTGCACAGTGACACCACATTATATCCAAATAGGTGAAAGGGGCTAATGGGCTGCCTCCTTCCTAAATTGTCGAAAATGAAATGAAAAAAAGCCTGACATTTTCTTCTTGTTTGATATAAATTTGTAATTTTTCTTCTGCCATACAGCGAAATAGCCATTCTCGTTAACCCCATATTTGTCCACAATGACATCACAGCATACCGAAAGAAGAGGAGACGGCTGATGGGCTTACAGCCCCCTCCTCCCGAAATAGTCGAAAATGAAAAAAATATATATATTGTTTTTTTCCTTTCTGTTTGAGATAAATTTGTATTTTTTTTTCTCCTATCATTCAACAGATTAGCCGCTCTCTTCTCTTTAGTTCCATTTTAATGCACAGTGATACAACATTATACCCAAAGAAGTAGAAAGGGGGTGATGGTCCAAAGTAGTCGAAAATGAAATGAAAAAAGTGCTGATGTTTTTTCTTTTTGTTTGAGATAAATTTGTAATGCAATTGTTTTCTGCAATACGACGAACTAGGCGTTCTGGCTAGTTTCATATCAGCGCACAGTTACATTACAGTATACCCAATGAGGGGAAGGGGGCTGATGGTTTTACAGGCCCCCTCTCGAAATAATCAAAAATGAAATGAAAAAAAAAACCTGTTTTTCTCCTTTCTTTTGAGATAAATCTTTATTTTTTTTCTGCAACGCAGCTATTCTGGTTAGTCCTATATACTAGTGCACAGTGATGCCCCAGCATACACCCAAAGAAGTCGATGGGGACGGGGGTTATGAGGTTACAGCTCCATTCCACCTCCGAAGAGATCGCAGTGAAGTGAAAAAAGCTGAAATTCCTTCTTTTTCAGATAAATTTGTTTTATTTTATGGCATGCCACGAATTTGTTTTTCTCGATTATCCAATATCCTCCTCAGTCCTGCAACCAAATTTACTTGAGACCACTAAATCAATTTTCAAATGACTAAAAAATAGCTCCACCCCTGTTTTACTGGATAAATGAAAACATATATGTTCAGTTCAAGAGATCTTTAAATAAATTTGACAAATCTAAAAGTAGTTTTTTAATTTCTCTCATAGTCGGCGGATGCCAAGATTGTCAATGCGGAAGTATATCAATGCACAGTAACACCACAGCTAATCTCAAATCGGTAATCCAGTACGGAAGAGTTGACTGTAAAAACAGCTTATTAATTTTCATTTTTCAGTCGCATCTCCATGCCATATCGAAATATGAGGGTAGAAATGGTTGAAGGGACTAAGCCTCTTTTCCCTGCCAAAATGGTCGGAGTTAAATAGTAAAATATTTCCTACTTTTTTGATCAATTCAATTATATATATATTTGTCATGCATCGCACTTGTCTTTCTTTATAGTCCCATATTTATGCATAGCGACACCTTAGCTAATATCTTCAGAATTTTGGCTAAGTCGAAAATCAGGCACTATATATGCGCGAAGAGCTGACTGTGAATGATATTCATTAACTTTCGTTTTTAAAACTCGATTACTTCCTCGTATCTGTAAGATACATAGTGACTTCTTGTTTGACTGCAAAGACATCGTTAGAGTTCGGTAACGTCTCCCCCCCCCCACTTATCTTATTCTGCCCTAACTTTGTAGCCACTATTTTTCATCTGGAACGATTTAAAGTCCTTATTATTACTTGTGAAATGCACAAATAATAAACAAAGTCGTTATTTTATATATGTGTATAAAAATATTTTGTGTTTACAAAAAATATTTTGTGTTTGTTACAATATTAATTTATTGCTAAACAAGAACCGTAGCCAGAATTTTGTTTCGGGGGTGGAAGAACAATTTTATAGATTTTAAGCTATAATGACATTTCTTTTAAATGAAAGTATATATATATATAAAGTAACACTTTTCAACATATTGCGGCATGGGACGGCCTCAGGATCAGACTCATGCCCCCCCCCCTTCCCCCAGATTTGATATTGAGTAAAAAAAATTCTGAAATTCAGAGCAAATTTTCTGAAAGGTTACAGCAGAGTGAAGTAGGGGAGGAAATCCCTCCATGTCGCTAATTATTTTTGCTGTAGTTTGGGTTAATTCTGCTTTCATTTCAGGTCAATTTTAGGCTGAGTGTAGGTTCCTTCAAGTTGGGTTCCGGTTAACCAGATTTCTAAAATTTTAGTTCAGTACATTATTTCAGTTTAAAAATAGATATTCAGTATACCTATACCACCTATACTACGTATACCAATAAATTCAGTATACCTATAATAATGAATATAGATATTTGTATGTGCTTTTTCCGCGATCCTTTGACGAAATTCAGTTTTTTATCACGTTGCTTTGACGAAATTCGCATTTTTCCGCGTTCTTTTAACGAAATGCGCATTTTCCCGCGACCTATTGGCGAAATTCGCGTTTTCCGTGTTTCTTTAACGAAATTTGCTTTTTTTTTCGTGATCCTTTGTCGAAATTTGTGCTTTTCCGTGGTTTTTTGTTGAAATTTGTGTTTTTTCCACGGTTTTTTTTACGAAAATTTGCGTTTTTCCGCGGCCCTTGGAAGAAATTCGCGTTTTTCTGCGGCTTTTTTGCCGAGATTCACGTTCTTTTACGCAATCCTTCGTCGAAATTTGCGTTTTTTCCGCGGATCTGTGATGAAATTCCCGTTTTTTTTTCGTGATCCTTTGAAATTTATGTTTTTCCCGCGGCTTTTTGACGAAATTTGCGTTTTTCCGCGGGTATTTGATGAAATTCGAGTTTTTTTCGCGGATTTTTGCGAAATTCACGTTTTTTTTTTTTTTTTTTTTTTTTACGAAATCCTTCGTCGAAATTTGCGTTTTTTCCGCGGCTTTTTGACAAAACTCGCGTTTTTTTCTCATCTTTTTGATTAAATACGCGTTTTTTCAGTGCTGTATGGCGAAATTCGCGGTTTTTTTTTACGAAAGTAGCATTTTTTCGCGGCTGTTTGACGAAATTCCCGTTTTTCTGTGGCCCTTCTATGTGACCCTGTTTTTTCTTTTTTCTTGCGATTCCTTAACGAAATGCGCGTCTTTTTCGCTTCCCTTTGACGGAATGCGTGTTTTTTTAGCGATCCTTGGACTAAATTTGCGGTTTTCGACGGCCCTTTAACGAAATTCGCGTCTTCTGAGGTCATTTGCCGAAATTCGCGTTTTTTACGCAATCCTTCATCGAAATTTGCGTTTTTTTTCGTGGCTGTTTGGCGAAATTTACCTTTTTCCGCAGTCTTTTGACGAAATTCACGTTTTTCTGTGGCCCTTCTTTGTGATCTTGCTTTTTTCCTCTTTTTTGCGATCCTTTAACGAAATTCGCGTATTTTCGCTTCCCTTTGACAAAATTTGAGATTTTTCTGCGACCCTTTGACGAAATTCGCGTTTTCTCTGAGGTCATTTGCGGAAATTCACGTTTTTTTTAACTCAATTCTTCGTCTAAATTTGTACTTTTTCCGCTGATTTTTGACGAAATTCGCGTTTTTTTCTCGCCTGTTTGATGAAAGTTGCGTTTTTCTGTGGTCTTTTCACGAAATTCACGTTTTTCCGTGTCCCTTTGACAAATTTCGTGTTTTTTCCCGATCCTTTACGAAATTACGAATTTTTCGCAGCCCATTGACGGAATGTGTGTTTTGTGCGAACTTTTTCGAAATTCGCGTTTTTCCGTGACCCTTTGATGGAATTTGCGTTTTTTCGGCGGTCCTTTGACGAAATTCACGCTTTTTTAGAAATCCTTTGTCGAAATTTGCTTTTTTCCGCGTTCTTTTGACGAAATTCGCTTTTTTCTGCAGCCTTTGGTCGAAATTCACGTTTTTCTGTGGCCCTTCTTTGTGACCCTGCTTTTTCTTTTTTTGCGATCGTTTAACGAAATTCGCGTTTTTTCCGCTTCCCTTTGACGGAATGCGAGTTTTTTAGCGATCCTTTGTCAAAATTTGCGTTTTTTTCTGCGATTCTTTGATGAAATTTGCCAAAATTCGCGTTTTTTATGATATTCTTCGTCGAAATTTGTGTTTTTTCCGCGGCTATTTGATGAAATTTGCGTTTTTTTCTCGTCTTTTTGACGAAATTCTCTTTTTTTTCTGAGGTCAGTTGCCGAAATTCGCTTTTTTTTACGCAATCATTCGTCGAAATTTGTGTTTTTTCCGCGGATTTTTGATGAAATCCGCGTTTTTTTCTCGTCTTTTGATGAAACTTACGTTTTTCTACGGCCTTTTGATGAAATTCTCGTTTTTTCGTATCTCTTTGAGGAAATTTGTGTTTTTTTACGATCCTTTACGAAATTAGCTTTTTTTTCGCAGCCCTTTGACGGAATGCGTGTTTTTTGCGATCTTTTTTCGAAATTCGCGTTTTTTCTGCGGCCTTATGACAAAATTCGTTTTTTTTTTGTGCTCATTTGACGAAATTAGCGTTTCCTCGGGGAACATTTGACAAAATTCGCATTTACTTTGCGAGCATTTGACGTAATTCGCGTTTTCTCCGCGATCGTTTGACAAAATTTGACTTTTTTTCGCGATTCTTTGACAAACTTCGCATTTTATCCGCAACCCTATGACAAAATTCCGGTTTTTTCCTCGATTCTTTAAGGAAAATGGAGAATTTTTTTCTGCGAACGATTGACGAAATTGATTTTTTTCGGCGACCATTTGTAAAAAATCGCGATATTTTTTTTAAGTTCGAATTCCCGGGCTGATGACCGAATTTTTAAAACTTTCGGAAAATTCGGAACAAAGTCTCCCCTGCACCTTCCCTCCCCCCTCTGGCTACGGCCTTATTGGCAAAATTATGTCTGTGTAAAATACAATTCAACGTGTTTCGTAAGATTTATAACATTATGGAAATTTAAGTCAGCCACCCCCGAAATAAAATCCTGGGTACGCCACTGCCCCCCCCCCCCCCACACACACACCAGATAATTTATCAGTAGAAATCTTTTTAAAAAATCACAAATGATTAAACTTAAATAAGAGGAATCAGCTTTAACTGTATCAAATTTTTATTTTTGGATGGAGTAAAAAATAAAATAATAAATAAATAAATAACGAAGAAAATATAAAAAGAATAAATAACCTTTGATTGTAATTGTTTGATGACTGATCTTGAGTCTTTTAACGATTTTTATATTTGGAAAATTAAGTTTAAAGTAGCAAGTATGACAAAACAAAAACAAAAAGTTCTATACTCTCCCTTATAACGAAAGAAGAAAAAAAATTTCTCACACTTGAATTAGGATATCTGAAATATTTATTCCAAATTCTGATAAAAAGGGCCTTAAGGTTATATAAATTGCTCACAACTTTAATTGTATTTGTGCCATTTAAGTAAGTAAATCGTTTCAGTTACGTACAATAAAAAAAGAAAATCACGTTTTAATATAAATAATTATTTCAAGAATAAAGTAAACGGACAATTTTAATATATAAACAATGAAAAAGTGTTTTGGTGTTACTTAAACGGTTAGTTAGATAATATACCGACTCAAACACTATACCAAAAGTTCATATGCATTGTTTACAATCATTAGTGATGAAAATCTTTAAAGGTAATATACATTCCGAGACAAGTATAAATATGATATGAACAGAAAATACACACTACACAAGAATATGGATAACTAATCAAGTAATAATACCAATGTGAACAGAAAACAATATTTAAAAAACAAGTTTGAATATATGAAATGCAGGGGCGCGCCGACCCAGTGTGCAAAGTGTGCACCGCACACAGGCGCCAGAATAGTAAAGGCGCCAAATTGTTTAGGCGAAGCTGAAAAATTTGAAAAACTTTTATCCAATTTAAATTTATTAAAGCGGTATTTAAAATCGAAAGTGCGTCATTTCTGATGACACATTTTTGAGTTCATTTTTATTTTTAAGATTACATGAAATTTGCAGATGCTCGTCACCGGCGTAGCATTAGGGTAGGGGGGGGGGGTCTCAAACCGAAAGGCGCCGCAGTGTCGAAAGGTCACGGTCGTAAGGCGCCACGGAAGGCTTAAGGGCGCCGTCATGCGCCTAAAATAAATTAAAAAAAACGCTAGAAACATTAAAAAAAATCGGAAGGGCAGCCGCCAATGCCCCTTTTGACATCCCTGCTCTTGATCAGACCTGTCCAACTTTTCGGAAAGCAAGGTCGCACTACAGCTGGGAGCAAACATGGAAGGCTGTATTATTCAAATAATTGAAAATATATAAGACTTCTATCTTACTGTAGTATTGGTAGTGATACACATACTGACGACATAAAAACGAGTAGTATATTAAATGGCACAATGGTAAAGCAGCATAAGCCTCCAGGTTATGCACGGTTCCCATGTAAAAGTAAATTGCCGTAAAAAGCACAAATCAATCATAGCAATCGGCTACATAATAACAAAAACAATAAATAAATAAAACAGGATGGAGCTCAAAATGCAATGCATTTAAAAAAAAGAAATGAAAAACGCCATTCAGTTCCAACCCAATTTAATAGCCATGCCTAACATTGCATGCTTTTACGCATAAAATCGAGCCCATGAGCATGTAAGAAAGTTTCATATCATTTACAGTAGGGAAACATGTTTTTGAGAACAACCTCAAAATGAATTACGTTTTATTGAAATTTTAATTGAATATTTTATAGATTTGCTTCGAACAAATTATAATCGATCAAGCGCTAGTTTCAATCGCGTACAGAAAGTTCATACAATAAATTTATTAATTTCTAACTACAATCTTACAAAATATAGTTGTTAAACGAATAAAAAGACTTTGCAAATAACTTGGAATTATTGTATTAAATATTTTTCAATAATTGCCTTCAATAATTCAATTCAATTGGAATGAAAAACGCTGAATATTTATCATTGTGATCCGTCTTACCTAAAACAAAGGCCTTGTACAAAGTTTAATATTTCCATTGTGCCATGTACGCTTCAAAAGGAGGTCACAAAGTTGCATGGCCACTTCGGTCTGTGCCACGTTTTTAGGTAGAATTTGTATGAAATACTACCTATTGGGATCGTTCCTATGTTGGAATTTCTGAAACAATTTTGCAGATCTACACCGATCATGACCCCTAGAATCCAAAACCACCCCCAGTAAAAAAATTTATCTATTTATCTATCTATATATATATATATATACAGGGTGTCCGGTCTCAACGGTGTCCAATGGCTAATTCCAAAACATTTAGTCATAGACATATTGTTCCAATTACAAAAATGTTTTAAATCAGGTAAAGAAATATTTTAAAAGCGATTTGGGTCAATAAAAACATTTCTTAAAAAATTACGAAATTTAAATTTTTATACGGTCCCTCGGTCCTATAAGTTATATTTAGTGAAATTTTTCTTTTACACTGACAAGTAATACAAAAAAAGTCCCGTTATTCTACGATTAAAATTGACCGAGTAATAGCTGTTTAAAATTGGAGCATATTTTTTGCTGCAAATTGGGGGTCATTCACAAATTTAGTCGAAATATAATTTCGTCAGATATAAAAAAATGTTTGGGAGTAAAATTAACATTGCAATATAAATTTGAAATCTTTAATCATTCTGGCATATTAATGGAAAATATACAATTTGTAATAAACATTTAAGAAGAAAGAAAAAACAGAATTTTTGTTAAATAAAATGATTCTAAATTAACAGCCTCAATTCTTTACAAAATGATACGTATTTTAAAATATTATTAGATTGCACAAGCCTGCAAAAGTTGGGTTATGTTTTTTAGCTTTTTATAATTGATTCTTATATATTCTGTACCACTGAATCCGAAATTGACCTTCATTTTTAACTATCATATCAGGATTTTTCGCAAATTTCAAAGTTAAGAAGTTCAATGTTAAAATTGAATTTTCCTCCCACATCTCATCGGACCACTCAGCTGTTTAGCTGTAAGAATCCCAGGATAAGCAAAGATATCCAATAAATTACTGAATAAAATAAAATAAAATAAAAAAAGTTTTACATATGTTTTATTGTATGAGATTTTCGCTATTTTAAATTTGAAAATTTGTGATTTGCGAAATATCCTGACATGATGGTTAAAAATTAAGGTAATTTTCGGATTTAGTGCTAAAAAATACATAAAAGTTAAAAAACCCAACAATCGCAGTCTTGTATTATCTAATCTAAAACTTTTTCTTAAACTTCTTGGCAGAAATCTATCCGAAATTTTTTGGGTTATCCTGTAAAATAAGTATAAATGGTAACCACCGAAAATCTTAATAATATTAGATTGTTATCGGATTTGTGCCAGTATGTAAAATGCAATCTCGACCGGATATTTAAAAGTGGGTTAAAGTTCGAGTACAAATTTTGAACTGGAAAAACATACATACGATTGTTGAAGTAACATAAAAACTTATAAAAAAACATAATTTTTGTTAAAAGAAATCATTAGAGAAACAGTCTCAAATCCTGACAAAATAAAACATATGTTATTTTGGCCAATTTGAGACTTAATCATAATACTTGTAGGATTTTTTTTCAAATCGCAGATACACATGAAGTAAGATCTTCGAATACTTTAAACACTTGGTATATGATCCCTCAAAGCCAACCCGAACTCATTTGTTTTCAGAGTAGAAAAGTGGCATAAGTCATGCATTTTTAAAGTTTCATAACTCGCTCAATTTTAGCATTATATGAATGGGACTTTTTTTGTCTTACTTGTCAGTGTAATAGGAAAAAATTACTATATATAACTTATAGGACCGGGGGACCGTATAAAAATTTAAATTTCGTAATTTTTTAAGAAATGTTTTTATTGACCCAAATCGCTTTTAAAACGTTTCTTTACCTGATTTAAAACATTTTTGTATTTGGAACTATATGTCAATGACTAACGGTTTAGGGATTAGCCATTGGACACCGTTGAGACCGGACACCCTGTATAATGTACAGTAATGATCGATTTTCTGATAGAAGCAGAATATATTTCAAAAAATGATGTCAAAGTGGGCATTTTGAACAGAATTTCCCGAAGCGATTGTGTTAGAAACGAAAAATATTTCCCTACTGAGAAAATAATTGTTTATTAATCAAGTTTTAATTAATTGAAAGAAAAATAAAAACACAGGTCGCTTATAAATCTTTTCAAAAACCACATCAGCAAGTTTCATATTTTTGTTTATTAAAAATGAATCTGAAAATGTGCCAGAAAATTTCGAGTTGTTGAGGACGGAAAAGTATTTTTTTTAATACCGCCTTAACATGACTCTGATAAAATCAGCTATTATGTAAAATTGAAGTAAAAACTCGTCAAAAGCAGACAGATAAAACTGTTAAAGTGGATTTATATGTAATCATGATTTAGTTTTTGTTGGTGAAATTAGTATACTTAACTTCGAAATCTACCTCTGCCTGTAGGCCGGGCCGGCAGGGATATTTTTAGATAGGTTTTTAATTAATATCTCGGCTAATTACCGACAATTCTTTTGGAAAATCATTATCGACAATCCTTGGATGATTTCGCACCGATAGGTACCTCGAACTCCCTCGCTGAGCGCCAGCAAGATAAAGTTTATGTGTAACGGAAAATTGCGATTTTCTGAAAAATTATATGACCTAGGATATTCTCCATAGTTTTCCTGAAAAGTTTAAATAAATTCCTACTACTTCTAATTTTTTTCGTAATTTTATTTTCAGTAGATTTAGAAAAAGTAGGGGAGACATAATTTAGTCATACATTTTCGACGAATTTCGGAAAATATAATTGTATGTATCATTGTATATAGTTTTTAGTTCTGTGTTAGGAGGTTTTTCGAACGCCCCCCCCCCCCATTTTGTCTTAAATACGTACCCGTTCACTGTGTGAAAATGGGGGAGAAGCTGCTAATTGTTGAGATTTGTTATGTAAATGTTTTTCTTGATTTTTGGAAAATTGTATGGGGTAGTTATGAACAAGGCCAAAATCTTTAAAACAATGTGTCACATGAAAAAATTCATTTTCTCCCTCACGATGGGAATGCCACCTAATAATCTGGAGTAGAGTCCTGCATCGGGTCGGGTTACCCGCTTTTACCCGAACCCGATCCGACCCGCACTCGGGGCTATATTTTCGCGTTGCGGGTCGGGTCGGATTGACTTTAACTATTTTTGTTGCGGGTCAGTTTGGCTTTCATTGTTTCGGGTTGGCTTTTTTACTCTTGCGGGTCGGTTTAGGGTTGACCCGATTTTTTTAAAAGAATGTGGAAAATATTTTTTCACGTTAAAAGCCTATATAAAAAATCCCTGCCGGCCCGGCCTACAGGCGGAGGTAGATTTCGAAGTTAAGTATACTAATTTCACAAACAAAAACCAAATCATGATTAGAGATAAACCCACTTTAACAATTTTATCTGGCCGCTTTTGACGAGTTTTTATTTCATTTTTATATAATAACTGGTTTAATCAGAATCATGTTAGGGCGGTATTAAAAAAAATACTTTTCCATGCTCAACAACTCTAAATTTTCTGGCATAACTCCAGATTCATTTTTAATAGGAAAAACATGAAACTTGTTGACGTGATTTTTGAAGAGATTTATAAGCGACCTGTGTTTTTAATTTTCGTTCAATTAATTAAAACTTGATATATAAACAATTATTTTCTCAGTAAGACAATATTTTTCGTTTCTAACACAATCGCTTCGGGAAATTCCGTTCAAAATGTCCACTTTGACATCATTTTTTGAAATATATTCTGCCTCTGTCAAAAAATCGATCTTTATGGTACATTATATAGTTTCTGAATAAGCGAATCTACCAATTGGATGCGTTTGAAAGCAAAAATGAATTTAAAAATGAGTCAGAAAATAAGCAGTTTGGATTTGAATACTCCCTTAAGAGGCTACTTCAGTCAAATGAAAAGACACGTTCGCTAATGCTAATCCTATGGAAGAAATTTATAACGATATCTCGGTTGCATTTTAATATTTTTAAATGATTTCTTTTGCATTGGATAGCTGAGATCGATCTGTACAAAGGCCGTTTTTTAATTTTTCGATTTTGTTTACAGATATTTTTAATGAGGACGCTTTCATTTTCGGAACCGGTTTTGAAATTGAAAGCATCCTCATAAAAAAAATCTGTAATGAAAATCGAAAAAGTAAAAAACGGCCTGCATACAGATTGATCTCAGCTATCCAATGCAAAAAAAATCATTTAAAAATATTGAAATGCAACCGAGATATCGTTATAAATTTCTTCCATAGGATTAGATTAGCATTAGCGAACGGGTCTTTTCATTTGACTGAAGTAGCCTCTTAATATGATGATTTTTCCAACACAATCCGCTTCGGGAAATTCGGTTCAAAAGGCTCACTTTGACAGCCTGTTTTAAAATATATTCTGCCTCTATCAAAAAATTGACCATTACGGTACATTATATAGTTTCTGACTAAGAAAAGGTACCAATTGGAAGCCTTTGAGAGTAAAAATGAATGGTAAAATGAGTCAGAAAATAAGCAGTTTGGATTTGAATACACCCTTACTAAGATGATTTTTTTCTTCAACCGCTATGTATTTTTAATTTGTTTTTGCTGTAAGAATTGGTCCTATCCAAAACTTGTCTATATAGATGCTGTAGACAATATTAAGAAGATATATGATAAATTCATGGGGATTTTATATCTTTTGAATTGACGAAGTTATGGATTTTTTTCTTCTTCAAACGCCCTTTTTGTTTTTGTTTTTAAATTTTTTTTTTTTGCGGTACGAATTGGTCCTATCAAAAACTTGTGAATATAAAAGTTGTAGATAATGTTAAGGAGATTCATGATAAAATTAATTGGATTTGATATCTTGAGAATTGACAAAGTTATGAATTTTTTTCTCCCAAAAACCCTATTTTTTGCGTCCCTTGAGCTCATTTTTAACTTTAACAAATATCTGTGATACATAAATTTTTGGCCCTATTTTTAGAAGTAATAAAAACTTTAAACTTATTCGATATGTACAAAATTTAAGAAGTCATGGGGTTTTTTCGGTTTTCACAAAACCCCTCCCTATTTCCATCCCCTTGGTCCGATTTTGCCCATTAACGAACTTGACCGAGATTTTATGCCCCTTGATTTTATGTATCAGTTTGGAAGAGATTGGTGCAGAATTGTGGAAGTTATCGTGTCCAGAAGAAAGTGATATATATATATATATAGATAGATACATACATACATACATACATAGATAGATAGATAGACAGATAAAGTTTTTTACTGAAGGTGGTTTTGGTCTCTAGGGGTCATGATCGGTGTAGATCTGCAAATTTTTTTCAGAAATTCCAACATAGGAACGACGCCAATAGGTAGTACAGTAGATTTCCGTTACAACGAACTCCACGGGACCGGTAATATATTTCGTTGTAACGATTTTTTCGTTGTAACGGAATTGCTCTTATTTATGTAATGAATTACATATACACGTAAACTAATTATGTAAGATAAATTTACCTTTCATTATAGAAGATGTTAATGAAAGACTAGTTAAATTAAGATAGAAAAAGTTAGTAAAAATTCAATATTAAAAATACAAAATTACGGACTAACCTTTATTTAGTAGAACAATATTGCAAAAAATCTGTGATTTTAGTTTGTACAAAGGAATGTGCAGTTGATGATAACAAAAAAGTGTGGAACAAATGAACGTAAGAAAATACCTCCTCTGGAACATTCTTTTGATGAGAAACAAAAGCACGCATTTTCTCCAAGCATGAGAGAGCTTCCGAAGCGGTAACTTTTGAATCGTCGGTAATATCAATATCGTCATCACTGTTTTCGTCATTTTGTCGGTCTAAAGTTGTTTTAATGGACAAGATGATATTTTCATCAGACGCTTCACAGCATATTTGAATATTGTCATCCAGATAAGAAATCCTCCATATCAACCTGATCAGAGACTGATGTTAATTTTTTGGCAACCTTCCAAATTATGTTTAAGTCAGAGGACTCATCCAAATCTAAAATTTCTGGTTTATTTTCTTTGGTCTCAGTTAACTGGGCATGTTTCCAACAGTTAGAAATTGTTTTCAGGCTAATTTCTTGCCACGAACCAGGGATCATTTCAATAGCTTCTTTGAGATTTATTTTTGGCCTTTCGTCATTTTCTAAGCCGCGAGGAATTTTTTTAGCAAATTTTTAGCTGTAGCGAGATTTTACAGCACGAATGATATTTTGACCTGGACCAAGAGGCTGTGGAATAGAAGTGCAATTCGGCGGAAAGTTTTCAACTTGGATGCAGCCCAATCTTGCGGGATTATTATGAGGCATGCAATTATCAATCAGAAGAAGAATTTTCCGTTTTTTAGCTTTAATTTCTTTGTCAAATTGCGCTAACCAATCATTAAAGATTTTTTGTGTCATCCATGCCTTCTTATTGAATTTATAATCACGAGGCAATGAATGACAGTTCTTAACGCAACTAGGCTTGCCAGAGTGACCAACAATCAATATTTTTCTCTTCTCGGTTCCAGATTTGTTACAACGAAAGAGTGCTGTAATTCCTTGCTTTGAAGTTTTTCCTCCAATGCATTTGTTGCCTTTAAATGTTAATGTTTTTCTCGTTCAATTTGTTAAAATATTCCAGCTTCGTCAGCATTGAAAATATCATTGGAGCTGCATGTCTTTATAAGGGCAGGTACTTCTCCAGCTTTCCATTTAGTTACAGTCTTTGTAGGTACATGACTTGCTTCGCTGCAAATTTATTTCACTATAAATCCATAGCGAGTACGAAAGCGATTGAGCCATCCGACACTATCTTGGAAATTTTCGATACCAAGCATTGTTCCGAACTCTTGAGCTTTCTGCCTTGTCAGAGAACCACTTGTAGGTACATTGTGTGAACAAACATCATCGAACCGTTTGAATACGGTTTTTTCAACATCTTGAAATTGGGGCTGTCGCATTCTTTTGCTATAATCGGAGCCAATGCTTGCATTTTGGAATTGTCTCTCAATCTTTTCTTTACCTTTTAGAAATCTAGATAAAGTCGATGGTGCCATTCCGTATTTTTTGGCCACATCAGTTTTCCTCCATCCTTTGTCAATCTCAGAAATTATAGCTTTCATTTCTTCCAACGAAAATTGTTTTCGTTTCATACAAACCATTTTATCAACGAACGAAGCAAGAAACACACTGCAACTGCTACAGGTACTGTCAATAGAGATATCCCAGAATAAGCATAAACACTCCTTTCACAGTAAAGCCCGCCTGCTTTCTGTCATGTGATCATTTTCAAGCGTATGGGCTAATGAAAGAAAAGGAATTCGGGAAAAGAAGTAGTTAAAAGAAAAAACAGGCAAAGTGGAGAAAAATTTTAAATAGCACCTGTCCCCAAAACAACGTTGTTTTTTTTTTTTTTTTATCTTCGACATTCTATTTGAAGCATATTTCATTTCTGCTAAGCAACTAGAAAAAAAGGGGGGGGGGGCGATTAAGATTTTTCGTTGTAACGGAATTCCTAAAAAAATGCTCTTCGTTAAATCGGAATTTTTAATTCATTAGTGTTAATGCAATTTGAAAAGGGGATTTGTCAAATTTCGTAGTAACGGGATTTTTCGTTGTAATGGAATTCGTTGTAACGGAAATCTACTGTATTTCATACGAAATCTACCTAAAACGCAGATCAAAGTTTCACAAAAGCAAAATGCGTGCCTGTCTGTTTTGTCTTTAGTCTTATTTTCACGAGTCTTCGAAATAACAAATTGCATTATATTTTTATCGTATTTTAAAAATACAATACGCAGCAAAACGCTAAATGGTCCTTCCTGTCTATTACACAGTAGTTGTCAAAGTTAGAAGTATCAAGACTTATAGAACATTAGCAATCGCAATCTGTTTTGCAATGATTAACAAGTTCGAAATTGCTCGTCAAACGTGGCAAATGAGGTGCGTTCGTACTATAACTAGTTTTATAATTATTTTTTGCACCCCATATTGTACTGAATGTATATATTTTTGCACTTCATAAGTGCATAGTCTGTAACATCATTAAAATGCACTTGCAATAATTTTTTCCCATTCCCCGTAATGTAACGCAAAACTTTTGACTGTCTCTGTAATTAAACTACACACCGATTTTCATAAAATTTGAAATGGCTCGACAAAATTTTGCAACAATTATATATATAAAATTTCAGACCATTCGGAAGGCTGTAACATCATTAAAATGCACTTGCAATATTTTTTCCCCGTTGGCCGTAATGTAACGGAAAACATTTGACTGCCCCTGTAATTAAACTATACATCCGATTTTCATAAAATTTGAAATGGCTCGACAAAATTTTGCAACAATTATATATTTAAAATTTCAGACCATTCGGAAGGCTGTAACATCATTAAAATGCACTTGCAATATTTTTTCCCATAGGCCGTAATGTAAAGAAAAACTTTTGACTGTCCCTGTCATTAAACTATACATCCGATTTTCATAAAATTTTAAATGTCTCGACAAAATTATGCAACAATCATATATTTAAAATTTCAGACCATTCAGCTGGGTAATTTTTGCTCTGTTATATGCGGACAGACAGACAGACGGACTGAAAGACGACTATAGGTGCTACGTATTTATATAATTACGAACGCACCTAAAAATGAATTTAACATTTGGAGATTCAAATTTTAAATTTCTACAATTCCTAAACTACTTGACTAAATGTCTTTCTGTTAGTTTTCTTAAGTAAAATTTAATGACAAAGCCAAATATGATGTAAAAATTATTGCGTTTGTATTGAAAATTTCAGAGTTCGGTACAATTTTAGAAGTATGAAGATGAGCCTTAAGATTTTTTTTATATAACTTGAAACAATACATAATTTCCTATAGAATGTTTATTTAATTGTTTTCATGAAAAATTTGGTGAGTAAAATGCATGGGGTCATTATTTCATTCATTATTTCATTTGACAAACTGCACCTTGAAACCGTCATATACAAATTATATTTATTCATGAAACTGGCCATCATATGAAATTAGAGAGCACTCATTTGTCATTTTAGACTGATGTAGTTATTTGCAGAGAAAAAGAGTATCGGGGATAGAAAAGTATTCTGAGGAAAAATTAGAGAATGTGTCCCCTTTATTGGAGAACTACCATCTTAATATAGTATTACCGTGGTAGTGCTTGAAGTGACCTATGTAGTACTAATATATATTAGCTGAATCAGTATTGCACATATATTAAGTGCACCTGTTACACAAATTTAATTAAAATTGTTTTTTAATAAAATTCTTCTGAATTAATACATTATTTTTTTACACTCTTCATTATAATAAAAGAAAAAAAGACATTTAAATTCAATATTTCAATGTAAAATGTTGAGGTTCTTTAAAATTTAAGTGTAAACTTCTAAATTTTTATTCTTTTTCAGTAATCCATTATAAATCTTTTCACAGCTATATTTAACTGAAAAATAAATACCCAGAAAAATACCCGAAGTGGGTAGTTTATATCACTGGGTGCACCAGGACAGGCTTTCGACTATCCTCACAAAAATTTTGAGCCTCGTACGTGCCATGGATTCTGATAGCCATCACATACAGACAGAGCAAAACTTTCTTTTATTAGTATTTTTAATTTAGAACTTGGATTCATTGCACGAAAATTGGAAATTCAAAAAATAAAAAAATCTGACTGAGAAGGAAGGGTTAAGAGTGTGACAAGGTAAAGATACGCTTAGCTTCTTAGCAATGTAAACGTCGAAATGAATATTCATTTTCCATAAAAATTAATATATAGCCAGCATAGGGGTTCTGTATTTGCTAATATAAAATCAAATGTTCCGGGACTGGGACATTTTCGAATGCACCCCTGATTATAATCTACATGTGGTACTAATTGTCTAAGGCGCATCTTAATTGATGCTACATTATCTTAAAAGAAGTAAAAATACTATAACACGCTCCGATGTAATACGGACACCATTAATTTGAGAAAATATTTTCTACTTTTATGTGTATTTCCCGTATTACGAGCACTCCTTTCTTTGTGTCATAGTGCTACTATTGATTATTTGAACACAGCTAAAGTTTATTTGAGCTGTTTTAAATTTTAAGTATAAATATAAATAAAGATCAGATCTTAAAAATTCCGGGAGTAATGGAGGTAAAAGACGCTGGTTTATGTAGGAGGTATCCCATTGTGGGGAGGGGGAGCAAACAGCTGAAGCACCCACTTTTTAGGGATGTCCGTTATTTGCATAGCTGCCAACATTCCTTATTTTTAAAGTCAAACATCAATATTTTAAACCAGAAATTTAATTTAATAAATGAAATAAAAAAGAACCCTGTAGAAACAAGACACATTTCATTAAATAAATTTTCTGGTTCAAATTCTTTTATTTGATCTGAAGGAAACCAAAGGAAGGTTGGCTTGGCAGCTATGCATTTATACTCATTGAAAAAAAATTAAATATTTTTTTCTTTTTTTGTGTGTGTGTGTGTGTGGGGGGGGGGGGGTGTTGTTTAGGAATATGGGGCGCCAATTAAAGTTCTGCACACAGGCGCCGGATACTTATGGCGCGCCCCTGATGAAATGCGTCTGATTATATGTATTCAATAAACAAACATTATATTATATGAAATATAAAGAGCACTTACCCGTTTCACATAAAGATGTGACTTTCGGATTTCAAGAATGACACACCTCACTTTTCCATACTACCATCACTATAAATATTTTCGTTTTTAATCTGCAACAGCCATGAAGGTAGGGTAGATATACGGCAAGAAAGCGAGAAAATAGAGCGGCCATGTTGGGTACTTGTCTTGTATTTGATTGGTTGGCTGGCTGGCACATCCTTGCTCCCGATATTGGGCAATATTGGTCAATGTGAGTTTTTCTACATGGATTTACAGAACTTAAAATGTTATTATAATTGTTTCCTGTTTTCTACCTTCCCACAAAAAGTACAATATGTGAATAAAAAATTTAAATATTCATGATTCCAGAAGTTTTAATGTCACAAATCCAACATCGGACAACATCGATCAATACTGGCCAATGTCGATAAACATGACCGGTCTTTGCCGATGCACACCAAGATTGGCCGATATTGGGCAGTGTCGGGCCGATATTGCTGTGCTACCTGAGGCAGCATAAGACGTTTGGAAACGAATTGGATCGATTTCATCCGTAATAATTTAATATTTTTCTAAATTTTCATTTTACATAATTATTTTAATAATTACTTACTTTTAAACTAATAAATTATTTTAATGATTCACTTCATTGCAAGTATTCATTATTATTTCCCTCGCTTAACTACCAATCAAATTAAAGTTTCAAAAATGTAAACAAATCAATGACCAGAAATCCACAAAATTCTAAAATCCGCACAACCTCTGGTCCCAAGCTGTGCGGATTTGAGGAAGTATATACATACCTTCGTCAGATAATACAAAAATTTCTTCCTTCCAAAAAAACTTTTCGACACCAACTACGTGAAATTTGAAAATATGATGCTTGTATTTTTGTATTCTCTGACAAAGGCTGTGTATATAGTTGAAAGTACTAAGAAAATTAAAGTAATTTAACACCTTTTTAAATATTTTTCATCTTTTAAGTAATTTGCACACAGTGTAATTTTAAGTTGAATTTTGTTGTTGTTGGATACAAATCACATGTTATAACAGATGAGTACAGAGTCATGTTTCTAATAAATTTCATGCATTTTGAAATTGAAAAAATGGCAAGTTAATGTAATAAATCTAATAATTTTGAAAAATAACAATAACTTCACACAAACTCCCTTATTATCTCTCTAATTTTTCAATATAATGTCTTTTAAAATTTCACAAATAAACACAATAAGTATTAATAAGTATTTCAATATAATGTCTTTTAAAATTTCACAAATAAACACAATAAGTATTAATAAGTATCTCAATATAATGTCTTTTAAAATTTTACAAATAAACACAATAAGTATTTCTTAAACTTTTTGTAAAATGTTACAAAATAATTGTCATATTCTGATGTACAGTGCTTTAATGCATTGCTTTTGTTTACTGTATAGTTGCTCATTGTTTGTAACAAGTAAAAATACAAGTAGTAACCCGGGAGGTGAGTAACCCATAAAACATATTTTCATTATTTATGTTGGTAAAATTAATTAAGTTCGAACAAGTCGTGTTTGAAAACCAAAGTACGACTGTACTCACTGGATATAAATTCGGTTTTATGGTATTACTTGATAACAGATAGAATCATTATGCACAATTTAACACTGTGATCAGTTTATCATACATTACATAAATTTATTCTAAAATAAGCAAATACTTTCAGACATGTTTTAAATCTAAGTGGATTTAATCAATAAATGAATATTAAATATCAGTATATAAATTCTATTACAAGAAATATCTAAAAAACTTATCAATGAGTAAAAATATTCTGCGTTTTAAAACGGGAATTAAAAAAAATCAATCATTGAAAAAAAACAAAACGTAATTAAAGTATCAAAAATATCTCTTATTCAGATATAAACCAAATTTTTTAAAAATAAAAATACTTTTTATACATATATATTTGAAATTTGAAAATTATTGCAAATAAGTCTTAAAATAGCTTACAATTACATTAAAAATGTAAAAAGAAAAGCTTACCTTCAAATAAGTTACCATAAAGGAATTTTGTTTAAATGATGAACGATAGGCCTAACCCAACTACATCATAACTCACAACTTTCTTTTAATTATTAATATTTGGCAGCTTTGTTGGGAACCAAAAGAGAAAATAAATCAGACAAAGAAATATTCTTTACGTGAAAGTTTCTATATAAAAAGCAGATAGAAAATTATTTAACAAGTCAGACAACACCATTATCCAATTAAAGCCTCCTTAAGGGTGTATCCGAAAAAATATTTTCCACCCTCAACAGCTCGAAATTTTCTGAGACATTTTCAGACTCGTTTTTAAAAGTAAAAACATGAAACTTGCTGGGGGTGATTTCTGAAGACATGTTTAACATGCTGTGTGATTTCATTTTCAGCTCAATTCATTAGAATTTGATTTTTAAACAATTATTTTCTCAGTATGGCCCTTTTTTTCATTCCCAGATCGCCCGCTTCGGAAAATTCGGTTCAAAACGTCAACTTTGACAGCGTTTATTACAGTATTTTCTACATTTATCAAAAAATTAAGAAGCACGGCACATTATATAGTTTTTAAATAAGAGAATTTCCCAGTTTGATGTGTTTGAGAACAAAAATGAATTTGAAAATGAATCAGAAAATAAGCAGTTTGGATCGGAATACACCCTTAAACGCGAAGATTTCAAACAATTTTTCGATTAACTATTCTACTTGATTTAATAATGCGCTATGCTGCCATCTATTGCACTAACAAAATTTCGGAAATTTCTTGTCAATGGGGTGTATTCAAGGAGGTTGAACTAACTTTAAGCTCCTTGGGTATATTACATATTGTATTTAATCATGACAGATAAACCTCTGCTTGAACAACAGATGGCAGCATGATTCGCAATTAATCGAACAAGGCTATTTAATCGAAATATTTTGTGGAGTCGTAACGCCATTTTGCTAAACCTAACGAAGTATGTTCTGGTAAGTTCTTTTCATCAGTCTGACTATTATGTTGTATTTATACTTTGATATTGATTGATATTCGGACGAATAGATAAGATTTTAATTGTTTATTAAGTATTATTTTGTGAATGTTGTTATTTCAGCTCAGTTTAACAAATCGATGTTTACATTATTTTAATCTTGGAAGCATTTAATAATTCCAGTCCGTAGTTTTTTGTATTTAAGTCGACTGTATTTCAGACTACGTTAACAAAATGCAGATTTTTAGAGAATTCCAATAGAGAGAGCGAAATCTATCTTAATCTTTCTTATAGGTTACATCTAAGATCTAATGTGGGATATTCCAGGATCGGACTGGGTCAGTGTAAAGGGCACAGACCTTGGATTTTCAGAGGGCGCAAAAATTTTAACGAACTCAAGTCAATTTGACTTGCTTGTATTGTATCTGGCTTGACAAGGTTTAACACACTTGCATAGCACCAAGTAAAGGATAATGGCTTAAGTTAAATCTTTAACTCTAGATAGAAGACTTCGCAATATTCTCCGTGTATGTATAAAATTCCATCAATCCTACACAATATTACGCAATTTTTTAAACCACATCACATAACATCTAAAAGCTCCTGCAAGTTGAACACAGATTAACTTGTAGTAGATTACTGATATCAAGACTAGAGCTTTCTTATTTTCTTCTATCGATAGACACCTTGCAGAAAAAAAAATCATCGCCACTACCAATTTTCCTGAAAATCACTGTATGAAAAAGACATAGGATTGATTAGGATAACAATTGATTAGGAATAGTATTTACTATTAAATACTTTTCATAAATTTTGCTTTGGAGGCTGTCTACATATTAAAAAATACACGAAC
Organism: Maratus speciosus; assembly: GCA_963932465.1. NCBI lineage: Eukaryota > Metazoa > Arthropoda > Arachnida > Araneae > Salticidae > Maratus > Maratus speciosus. Next base: position 10,707,579 of record OZ010798.1, on the reverse strand, counting down.
GTTGATTTTTCAAATGGTAACATCCACTTTTGACACCCTGTTTGAGTTCCTTTCTAGCCAGGAAAGATATATAGCTTATATGCTTTTCTTAAATCTTAATACGGTTATAAAAGAAAATGTGTTAGGGGTTTATCCCTAAACTTCGGAAAATAAATTGAAGATCTTACAAGAAAAAGTACCAAAAACTCTCAATTAGTCCCCAGTAAAATTTTACTAGAATAATAAATTTATTAAAAACTTACTTTACATTACAAAAAATCCTACAAAATATTTCTTGTAAGTTTCTACGATTTTTTTGTGGCTCCTTTGATAGCGGAATACGAACCCCTTAATTTATATAAAGGAAAAATTTCTCTAATAACTCCAAAACCAATTATTCAAATGAGTTGTACACATCAATGTTTTTAAGAATTGTGGTTTTTTCATAATATACAAGCTGTTTATAAAGTCCCGGACCCATTTTGATGTTTAATAACTCATACAATAATAAAGATAGATTAAAATTAATAACATAAATGGTTAGATAGACTCAAAAAGTTTCATGACCCTTGTCAATGAACTTCCACGTGTGCCCCCTTCGTCGCACGGAGTCGACGTCAATCATCGAATATCAAGTCGATAGTCAATTTCACGCCAGGTAGCGGCAAGCATGTCGGCATCCACAGAGGCTATTGCGGTTGTAATTCTGGCTTTTAAGTCATCAATTAGACATGTTGGAAAACTTCGTATTTCCACAACTAAAAGAGCTTCAGCCACATGTCATTTTGCAACAAGATGGTGCACCACCTCATTGGGGTACTATCGTTCGTACTTCTTTGAATGACCATTTCCCAGGAAGATGGATTGGGCGAGGAGGTCCAATTCCTTGGCCACCCAGATCACCTGATATAACGCCGCTGGACTTTTTCCTTTGGGGATTTGTAAAGGACAATGTTTACAGGGGGAGAGTGTCAAACATTGATGACTTAAAAGCCAGAATTACAACCGCAATAGCCTCTGTGGATGCCGACATGCTTGCTGCTACCTGGCGTGAAATTGACTATCGACTTGATATTCTCCGTGCGACGAAGGGGGCACACGTGGAAGTTCATTGACAAGGGTCATGAAACTTTTTGAGTTAACCATTTATGTTATTAATTTTAATTTATCTTTATTATTTTATGAGTTATTAAACATCAAAATGGGTCCGGGGCTTAAAAAGACTTTGTTAATAATTTCTAATTAAGAAAAGTTTTTGAATAGAAAAAAAGTTTGGAATAAGTTTGGGTCTGTTCACTATATCTCTAATGAATTAATAAAAAATCATCAGATAATTTTTATGAAGTTAAAAACTAAGTTTCTGAAATGGATTTATCTTTAACATCCTCAAATGTAAACCCTTCTAACCCTACCATGATTTAATTTAATGCATATAACTATGTCTTTTTCCGGGCTGTCTCGATCCAAGAAACTCAAATAAGGTGTCAAAAATGGGGTATTATTGCTTGAAAAATAAAAGTTGGTACAATTCTCAATAAGTATACGACTTCGGAAACATAATTTATGCATAACAATAACTAGTAGATATTATTTTCAGTTGATTGGTACCTACATATTTTTTTACGATTATTTTTAGCAGAATTTGTAATTTGTAAACCACATTTTTTTCGACTATCACCATTGATGCACTGAGGATCCTTAGAAAAGCTAACACTGTTTTTTGCACCAAGCGCCAAATAGGGTTGCTGCGGTGCTGCTAAGGGGTTCAACTTTTTTTTTTTAAATATGTTTCTTTAATGTAATAGGAATTAGTTATCAAGCCAGTTTAAAATGTCATAAATTCAATTTCTGTTACAATCTGAGAGCCACTACTTTTTACAGGGTTCATACAGAGTTGGGAAGAAAAAATCCAAGGAGTACCCGAAAAATCCAAGGAGTCCAAAAAATTTTAAGGATTTGCCATTTTTTGTTATTGTTTTTATGTGCTGCATCGTTATGTGGTATGCACACTCCAATTTTTAATGCCCAATTTCGAGAGAAAAACATTTCAAAAACAAATTTTACTCTATTAGAATATAATTGTTACTGCTGAAATTGCACAGTATTCACAATATATTGCTTATTGATTTCGTAAGTTTAAATACAAAATTGACAATCTACTTTTTTGTGCAGTGACCAATGGTCATGTCACAGGGGTGATCTGAGTAAAAAAAAATTCTGAAATTCACAGCAAATCTTCTGAAAAGTTTCACCAGAGAGGGGAAGGGGGAGGGTGAAATCTACTCCCGACACTAGCTATGCATTTTCTCCTTGGCTCTTTGACGAAATTCGCGCTTTTACGCGATCTTTTAACGAAATTTGTGGGTTTAAACACGCTCTTTTGACGAAATTTGTGGGTTTTTTCGCGATCTTTTGACGAAATTTGCTGTTTTTTCGTGATCTTTCGACGAAATTTGCTGTTTTTTCGCAATCTTTCGACGAAATTTGTGGGTTTTTTCGCGATATTTTGACGAAATCTGTGGGTTTTTCCGCGATATTTTGACGAAATTTGTGGGTTTTTTCGCGATATTTTGACGAAATTTGTGAGTTTTTTCGCGATATTTTGACGAAATTTGTGGGGTTTTTGCGCAATATTTTGACGAAATTTGCGGGTTTTTTCGCAATTATTTGACGAAATTTGCGGGTTTTTTCGCAATTATTTGACGAAATTTGCGGGGGTTTTCGCGATTATTTGACGAAATTTGCGTTTTTTCGTGATCATTTGACGAAATTGGCGTTTTCCACGCGATCCTTTGACGAAATTGGCTATTTTTCTGCAAGCGATTGACAAAATTAATTTTTTTCGGCGACTATATGTTCGGATTGGTGGCCGATTTTTAAAAATTTTTCGGAAATGAATGCCTTACATTTTCGGAAAATTCTAACTAAAATCACCCCTAGGTTTGGGTATAAATAGAGATTAGTCAAACCCTAAACACTTATTATGTATATCACATGCATGATACATCTTAAAGAAAATTTTAAAAGGCAAAAAAAAAAAAAAAAAAAAAAAAAAAAAAAAAGAATGCTAAATGCTATACAAGAAAAAATATAACAAGTTTTGAATTTATTCTTTTAGAACAGCGGTAATTGCTTTCTTTAAAGGTGAAATTTTGACAAATTCGCATTTTTTTCGCGATCTTATGATGAAATTCGAGTTTTTTTCGCGATTTTCAGGGAGAAATTCCATTTTTTTCGCGACTTTCTGGCGAAATTTGCGATCTTTTAATGGAATTTGCGTTTTATTTTAATTGTTTAACGAATCTAACGTTTTTTCGCGATCTTTTGATGGAAACCGCGTGTTTTTCGCGATCCTTTGGGGAAATTCGCGTGTTTTTCGCGATCTTTTGGGGAAATTCGCGTGTTTTTCGCGATCTTTTGGGGAAATTCGCGTGTTTTTCGCGATTTTTTGAGGAAATTTGCGTTTTATGTGATCTTTAGAGGAAATCTGCTTTTTTTCTCGATCTTTAATGAAATTAGCGTTTATTCGTGATCCTTTGAGTAAATTTGCGTTTTTTCGCTGTCTTTTAAGAAATTCGTGTCTTTTTAAGAAATCAGAGTTTTCCCGCGATCTGTAGGAGAAATTCACGTTTTTTCACGATCCTTTGACAAAATTTACGAATTTTTCCCGCGATCGAATGATGAAATTTGACGGTATTTTTTTGGAACATATTTGCGAAAAACGCGATTTTTCCGAGATTCTTGGCTAAATGCCAAACATCGATAAAATTTAAAATAAAGGTCGGCTAACAGTGTCGAAAAACGGACTTTACGAACCTAGTGGGACCCCTGCTATTAAGATTACCCTACCCAATCAATGTTGTGCTTCAGATGAATGACGTGCATAAAGGATTTACCGTGAATTTTTCAATCGCGATTTTTTTCCCCTCGGCAGCAATATCGCTTGTGTCCGAAGCCGCAATAGAATATAAGGAGTTTCTAAGTAGTGGTTTGCTTATCTAAGTAGTTCTAAGTACTGCTTGGGAATGTTTTAATTTCTAAGGAGTTTCCAAGGAGTCTAAGGAGTCTGTGCGAACCCTGTTTTTATTATCTACTGTTTTGTTATTATTCATATTATTAACCAAGTAGCATATTTACATGTAGTATCTACAAATATCTGCTTCAACACACAAGAAACATTCGGTATGCAAACTTCGTTTAAAAAATATTTATAATTAGAACAAGAATATACTTTCCGTTTGGAAATAGAAATTTAAAAAACTAAATCTCAAGCTTTTTTTGTACCACGTATTATAGGGTATTGGAATGCTGAAATATAAAGCTATTTGAATGTGAAAATAATACTTGCTTGTGAAAATAATTGGTATTTTTTATCCTTAAAAAATTGCTATTATGTGTCCATCAAGAACTGAATTGATATTACATTATGAAAAGGTTTCTACAGAAAAAGTACACCCTAAAACATTGATTTGTTAGTCTAAAATCCCTAAAACAATTAAGTAAATTTACTATTCCCAGCACACTCTTCCCATGATTGCAAAACTTTTATCATTGTTAGATCAAGGAAAATATTTAAGTTTCCGTACTTGAGTGTAAGTGCCCCAGGGATTGTATTCATGCAAGCTGCAGGGTACATAGCCAGTATTTTTTAACCGACTTAAAAAAAAAAAAGAAGGAGGTTCTCATTTCGACGCATATGTATTTTTTTTTTTATGTATTTTCACTGATTACACCTAAACTAGTCGCGAGATTACTATCCGAAAATAACGGCAGATTTTGTGAATGAGAAAAAGCTGTCTGCGAGATACCACAGCTTGCAGGATTGCAATCCAAAAGTATCATCAACTTTGTATTCCCCGAAAAGAAAGATCATCATGTTTTCCAATCAAAAACAAAATCCATACAAAAAGTTTTTTGACTTCTGATACGTCTCTCTTTTTTTTTTCTCTTTCAAAAAGCACCATTATATATGCATTCAGGGCGGCTATAAGGAAAGAGGGCGCAGAGTACTAAAAGCAAAAGGACTTAAAATATGCAAAATACTGGTTAAATTCTAAAACATATCATGAAAAGAAACGATAAAAAAATTTCGTCCAGGGCGCAATGGCTACTAAAGCTCTCGTTGGGTGCATATTTTCTCTTTCAATCGCATGCAAAGATGTTCGTTTTGGTTTCCGATCCTGAAATTGCTACGATATATCTTTAATTTCTTTGTGATAATAATAAAAAATACGTCTCTTGTGCTGTCTATTAATTGATGATTATCCCTAAACGAATTCTCGAAATTTAGTACACTAATCAGAATGTAGTATACAACAAGTGAAAAAATATTGGAGCGGCTTAGGCACTTAGGGGCGCGACGTTTTCCCTGGGCGAGGGCGCACCGGGCCGATGGGCCGGCGGGCCAGTCCGAGCCTGGGATATTCAAACAATGAACAAATATCTTACAGTTTTGCCGAAGTTGTGCTTAGATTTTATTTCACATTTCCTAAATTATTATCGTAAAACAGAGATATTCCATTAAAATATAATCTGTGCATTTGTGGCAAACAATTTTTATCTCTACTTTATTAATTGTGCTACATTTATCATATAAAAATTATGGTGGTACAAGCTGATTGGTAATGTCAACTCTTAAATTTCATACATGAATTACACTTTGGGGGGAGGCTGTTTACCATATGAGGATGAGAATTTCAAAACTCTCCTTATCCAAAATTTTAAAAATTGAGTTTACTCTATCAATCTGTTAGTGAACCTTTGTATCTATTAGTGAACATCTTTCGCATTTTTATGCTATAATATGAAATATAATATGTTTTATAATAACAATTTAGAATATTATAATTTAATATTTATGTACTTTTGTCACATAAGTTATGTTTTATATTTTAAATATCGTTAGATAAATTTATATTATCATTTTCACAAAAGTTTATATAAAGATGTAAATGATAAATTTATTTCCTCATTTTTTAACTTGTATCGTAAAAACACTACAATCTGCAAAACAACTGGTTTTATTGTGTATTTCTGGCATCATAAGATCTTGGTTTACAATGAAAACCAATGGACGCAATAAGAGATTTTTCATGATTTTCTGGATAAGATGAGTTTACGAACTCACGTGCTCCTACATGTATAAAAATTTGAACTAAATTTTTAATTTTTAAATGCAAAACCCTATTTTAGCAAACATTTAATATGCATTGAAATTCATGGCCATGCACCAAATTTCAAGTAGCTTGGATTTAAAGTTTTGTAATTACGATTATTGAATTTTTATGGTACTTGTTAGTTACCCCGTTGACCAAATTACTATCGCCAAATTGTAAGATTAAATGCCAATAATGGTTAATCGTAAATGTCACATTCACTTGACAACACGTGTTTACGTCATCAAGTGATTTTTATTTCGACGTTTTATTTTATTTTTATTAATGTTATACTAATTTATTTGTTCTTTCGTCATTTAAAATAAAAATTATGTCAATTTGTATAATTTGGCGAAATTGGTCGACGAGATAGCTAACAAGTACCATTTTTTTTAATCCAATGTTAAATGAATCATATTATACTTTTATTTCCTTAAATAATATTAGCATTTTGATTTTTAGCATAAATATGCTACTTAAAAGCACAAAGGGTCTAGCCGGATAAGCATAGCAAAATGGCCCCCACAGCCAATGTTTCAAATAACATGCGTGGTAGCAAGGCTTACCATGAGAGTACAATAGAGAGTGTTTTTAGCCCCTGACCTTGAACTTTCCTTGAGATAATTGGGAAAATATGCGGTGGCACCACTACTTTTCAAATAAGCTTTTCTAAAAAAGTATGAAAGATTTTAAAAATTGAAACCAACGCCAAATATTGAAGTATATATCAGTTCATATTATATATTTTTTTCAAAATTTTTAACGTACAAAAATAAATCAAAATATATAAAAAAACTTATGTAATATTTTGTTTATACCAACCAAAAAATTACATAATAATGTTTAAAGTATGTACTTTAAGGAAAAAGGGTTTCGTTAAAATCGAAGATGCACTTTTTGAGCTATAATAAAAATAATGCTATCAATTTATTCGAATGTTCCTGTCTTTTTCCGTTTCAATTTGTAAAATTACATGCAAACAACACTCATTTTAATAAAATTTTCAATTGTCAGTTTAAACTGTGAGTAAATCCTAAATGCATAATTACTGAAAACTCAAGTTTCTTCCATGTGAATAAGGTCTTGGAAATCGGAGGTTTAACCCTTTGCGATCAAAATACTCCTCCCTGACACAGGCATCTCTTACTCAAATTTATTCCGTTGGCACCATTTTTTTTTAAGAAACGTTTTTACATTCAGTTTACCAACAAGAGAAATTTACTAAAAAATATACTTTTAAAATATAGTGGTTCGATTAGAATATAAAAATAGAATTATGTATATAAAGCTTGGGTAGCTATTTTCCGATGCTCGACCACAAAGGGTTTAACTGAGAAATAACAGTTTTGTGTTGTGAATATACTTCTATTTACTACACCAAAATGATTAAGAATGTGTGAATGAGGAATTTCGCTAAATGCGAAATTCATCTTTAATTTTCATAGTGTGAATATTCCTAACACAAATAAAATAAAGTTTTCTTTATCAGATATTCTTAATGGTACAAATAACGCACTTAAGAAGGCAAGAGAGATTCACCAGTAAAGAAGAGTGTTGGTCTAGTCCAGCAGTTCCCAACCTGGGGGGGGCCTGCTGGGGGTATGTGAAAATAATATTGGTAATGGCAGAAATCACAAAAATTGTTTAACTAAAACACATAAAGAAAATTAGTAATTTTAGATTAAAAAGTTAGTCTCATGTGTAAATCCAATATGTTACACTCAAAATAAAGAAAAGGCCCTCTATACCTAATAATTCCTTGATAATGCAATGTCAGTAGCTCCACCCAATGCTAAGCACATTGCATGTGTACTCATATATTTTCCTGAAAAATTCAATTCTTCTGCAATATTCTTTTTTTTTTTTTTTTTAATTCTTCTGTTTTTAATAAAAATTGCGGAACACCTAAATTACATCAGAGTTTCTGGTTTTAATGTTTTTTGTGTTATAACGTGTGTGAAACTGGCCGTTAGTTTAGTTTTCGAATAGGTGGAGTTATATCACCAACATATATTAATAGAAAAGCTTCCCTCATTTTAATGAGCATTGAATTTGAAGTGATTACTTATTATTTGAGTGACTTTGTTCTTTTAATGTTCTTTCAATATAAATTTTTGTTCTTAGTTAAATTTCTTTTAATGCTACATTGATTTTTCTTAATGTTTTGCTAATATTATAAACATTAAATATTTATTTATATGTTACGCTATCGTACATGGCACAGAAATCGTGATTATTTGTTAATTGTTTAATGGCAACGCCCAAATGAAACGCATCTCATTGGTTATTGAACAGTATTTAGCATCTCAATACCTATAAGGGGGAGGGGGGGTACCATAGGGGGATCCTGTTATATCGCCAAATTTCGCCAAGTTTGTCGTAAACTTGGCGATAGATCACCAATTTTGGCGACCAAAATGAGTCACCAAAAGTGACGCTAACTTGGCAGTATCTCTGATATTTCGCCAAATTCCAACTTCCATTGTAAACCAATAGAGTTTACTTGCTTACAGAAAATCGACAAATTGAGATATTTTAATGCAACAAAAATAATATTAGCTTAAGAGATTGTATAAATTATATTTAAATTATGAATAAAAGTAACATGATACAATGCTTAGCATTCTTTCCCAAACATAAACTTTAAGGGAGAACAAACTGGTGGCCAAGGGTGACTAGTTATCTTTAAAATGCAAGATAAAAAAAATAAAATTTTAGAAATGTCAATGTAATTTGTATCGATTTACTAAAGGGTTGCAGTAAAATGATTACTAATGAAAGAAAAAGCATATTTGCATTATCTAGTTGAGTGGAGGGGGAAGGAATCATCTTTATGAGAAATGGGGGGTACTCTGGTATGAAAAACGTGAGGATGGAGTATGTGAAAGTAAAAAGGTTGGGAAGCGCTGGTCTAGTCAATTGTGCAGGTGAGGCTGAATAGGCTTCTTCTATGTGACAATCATGATAGGCATTTTAGGCAAATGTTGCCATTTGATTTGTTAGTTCATGTTATTATTTTGAAAGAAGGATGCCTATTACATAAAAAAAACGAAATGTTTACAAACACGAAAAAAGCTTATAGGGAAGTGGTATGTATTGGGGTATGTGAAAGTAAAAAGGTTGGGAAGCGCTGGTCTAGTCAATTGTGCAGGTGAGGCTGAATAGGCTTCTTCTATGTGACAATCATGATAGGCATTTTAGGCAAATGTTGCCATTTGATTTGTTAGTTCATGCTATTATTTTGAAAGAAGGATGCCTATTACGTCAAAATAACGAAATGTTTACAAACACGAAAAAAGCTTATAGGGAAGTGGTATGTATTAACACATTCTATCCAATGTCTGGACGAGTTGCCTGAGCTGCATAAAGCAGGCTTCCAATGGCTGCTTGATATGGAATTCTTTTTAAGTATTCCGTATCTTTATTACTCATTAAATTTGTTTGTAACAAACTTTTATTAATATCAAGAGGTGTTGTGACAGGATGGGAATCATGCATATTGTATTTGAGAAGCATATTTTCCACATATTGAGTCTGATTAAGGCTAATGGACCCATTTTCCCTATCACGCTCAATTTTGATGCCTAAACAATAACTCGCCTCTCCTAAATATTTTCTTCAGTTGTTCTTTAACCCAATTTTTAAGGCTTACAGAATTACTGAATATGAGCAAATCATCAACATAAATAGTTACAATGACAAAATCTTTATTTTGATTACCTTTAATGTATGCACAACTATCAAAAGAACTTTGTTTTAATCCCATTTCAACTAAACCCTTTTCAAGCATTTGATACCAGAGCCTGCCACTTTGTTTTAAACCATCTAAAGCTTTATTGAGTTCAAGAATCTTCCCTTTTAAATTTTCTTGGTAGTATTCATTAAAGCCCTCTGGTATTTTCATGTAAATTTCCTCATCGAGTGTTCCCTGTACAAAAGCCATAACAGCATCCATTTAATCAATTTCCCAGTCATATATAGCTGCATATGCTAACAAAACTCTTAATGTAACATATCGAACAACTGGTGAGAATGTTTCATTATAGTCTATTCCTTCAATTTGTGAAAAACCCTTAGCTACTAATCGAGTTTTATACCTTTCAATCTCACCCTTAGAATTATGCTTAACTTTAAACACCCATTTACAATATTTTTATTTTTGGGTTCATCTACAATTTCCCATGTTTTATTTTTTATGTGACCAGATATAGTTTCAGATATAGAATTTTCCCAATGATTTGCATTGGTACCATTTAATGCTTCATCAATTGTTTTTGGCCCAAAGCAATAATCAATTTCCATTGCAGCTAAAGCTTTTACAAAACACATACGATTTAAATTTGGCATTTGCAAATCTGGCATACCTTTCATGTCAAAATCCTCATAACGGCATGGGAGTCTAGTTTCTCTGTATGGACCAGTCAATACAGGCGGATGCGAATTATCAACTGCATTGTCCATATTTACATTATCGTTAACAGGATCACTAATAGTAGCAATATTTTCTAAAGAATCATTTTCAGAGTTATCATTCACTACTGCTTCTGTTTCGTTATTTGATTGATCATCCTCATTATCTGAACACCTAATTTTACTCCCACTGAATAAAGAGTCAGTATAAAATACAGATATATTACTAGTTTGATGATACATTTGATTTTCCAAAAAATGTACATCTCGTGCATTTATTACTTCATAAGTTACAGGATCTATTAAGCGATATCCTTTCCTATCCTGACAGTACCCAATGAACATAATTTCTTTTGCTTTTGCATCCTATTTTGTATGTTTCTGTTTCGGAATGTGAACAAATGCACGACACCCAAACACCCTTAAGTACTCTAAGTTTGGTTTTTCTCCACTCCATTTTTCATAAGGAGTCACACCTGCAACTGCTACTGTAGGAGAAATATTCTTACAGTGATTTGCTGTTTGTACAGCTTCTGCCAAGATTCTATCAAGATTCTTTCTATCAAGATTAGCATCGGCTAACATTGATCTTGCCCGTTCCACAAGAGTTCGGTTATTCCGTTCTGCTATCCCCATTTGCTCAGGTGTATATGGAATGGATTTTTGATGCTGAATCCCTATTGATTCTAAATATTTGATCATCTCATTATTTACATATTCCTTTCTATTATCAGAACGAAATATTTTGATTGGTTTGCCAGTTTGCCTTTCAACATATATTTGAAATACTTTGAATTTCTCAAAGACTTCAGATTTATGTTTTAAAAAATAAACAAAAGTCATTCGTGACAAATCATCAATGAAAGAAATAAAATAACGAGAACCACCAATTGATGAAACAGTCATTGTTCCACATAAGTCACTATGTACAATACCCAATATTTCCTTAGCACATTTAGCTTTACCCTTAGAAAACGGCTGCCTATGCATTTTGCCCTTAATACATGATGTACAATCTGACAAATTTCATTAAATGTGAAACCCTCAACCATATTCTTTAACCTCATCATTCCTCCTTCACTTAGGTGACCTACCTTTTATGCAATAAATCATTTGAAATATCTTGAGGAGTAATTAATGCCCATTCATTACATATACCAAATGAATACAAATTGTCACTAATACCCGTTCCACTAGCAACTAAATGTTTATTTTTGTGTACAAAACATCTTTCTCCTGTAAATGTACTAACCATTCCAAAAGTTTTATTCAAGTACTTAATGGAAAGCAAATTTGCTGTTAACTTTGGTACATGTAAAACATTACTAAAAGTGACATTCACTTTTTCACCATTTCTAGACAAAAGGAATGTTACATTGCCTTCACCCTCAACTTCTATCACTGAACTCCCTGTTTGAATTTGTTTAACATTAGGTTTTGTGTAATTATCAATTAATTCTTTATGTGGAGTCATGTGATAAGAAGCACAAGAATCCCTAAACCAAATATTAGGATCTGGATTAGAATTAGCAACATATACATCTGCTACATAAGCTTCCTCCTTTTTAGGTTGTTTTGGCTTAAAACCATTCCTTTTACTAAATTTATTTTCATTATTCCTAACATTTGAATGAGGAGATTTTAGACAATCTGAACTTTTGTGCCCATAAAAGTTACATTTGAAACATTTTCCTTTAAAAGGTCTTTTAGCTTTAAACTTTTCATTGACTAAAGCATGTTCCATACTATCATTTGTTTGGGGTTTTACATCTTCAGCTAATAAACGATTTCTAACATTATCAACTGTAATTTCCTCACCACAATTTTTAATGCCATTATAAGGGGTTCAAATCGATCAGGTAAATTTGCTAAAATTATCCCTGCAATTAATTCCTCAGCAGGTTTAACACCTGTAGTTTTTAATTGTTGATATGCTGAAATTGCCCTGTGCAAATAATCAGTCATATCTTTACAATCTGTGTAACGAGTGTTAACTAATTCCTTTATAATTGAAACCTTTCTTGTTATTCCTTTATCGTCATAGGTTTCAGCTAACACTTTCCAAGCTTCTTTCCCACTTGATAAATCCCTTAAATCATTAAAAATTGTTTCACTGACCCCCTCAACAATATAAGACAAGGCTTTGGTATCTTTTGCTTGGTCTTCCTTACTACCATCAACAAATTCCCACAAATCCTTTTTAATAAGGTGCATCTTCATGGCAAATTTCCAATCCATATAATTAGCCCTACCAATTAACTGTTTATGATTAAATGAGCCTTCTCCTCCAGTCATGTTTATTCTTTTTTTTAACCCTAACCAAGTAAACTAAACAAAAAATAATTTTGAGAGCAATTCTAATAAATTTTCTATTAAAATTAATTTATTCTCAGCAATTATCTAATTATTTATTTAAATAAAATACAAGATTAAGAGTTAAAATCATAATATCTTCATTACAAGACTCATTAGAGTCACTTACTAGTTAAGCCTAACAAACCATGTGGTTAACATTACACATTTTAATTCTAAAATTTTTATAGAATTAAATTAAATAATATATCTTAACTAATTTACTATTCATTCTCATTCCCTGGCCTGGGCCTATAACCTGATAAACAAACTCAAATACATGAAATATACAAGTGCATGAGAACAAATAAATCACAACATACCTGGTTCCTGAAACATGGAAGACTAACTTTATTCTGTTTGGATCACATATATATAGTATACAGATATAGCAGGTAGCGCCATCTGTTGGCACAAAATGGATTTAAAAACTAATAACTTTTACAGTGGAAAATATGCTTCTCAAATACAATATGCATGATTCCCATCCTGTCACAACACCTCTTGATATTAATAAAAGTTTGTTACAAACAAATTTAATGAGTAATAAAGATACGGAATACTTAAAAAGAATTCCATATCAAGCAGCCATTGGAAGCCTGCTTTATGCAGCTCAGGCAACTCGTCCAGACATTGGATAGAATGTGTTAATACATACCACTTCCCTATAAGCTTTTTTCGTGTTTGTAAACATTTCGTTATTTTGACGTAATAGGCATCCTTCTTTCAAAATAATAGCATGAACTAACAAATCAAATGGCAACATTTGCCTAAAATGCCTATCATGATTGTCACATAGAAGAAGCCTATTCAGCCTCACCTGCACAATTGACTAGACCAGCGCTTCCCAACCTTTTTACTTTCCCATACCCCAATACATACCACTTCCCTATAAGCATTTTTCGTGTTTGTAAACATTTCGTTTTTTTTTGACGTAATAGGCATCCTTCTTTCAAAATAATAGCATGAACTAACAAATCAAATGGCAATATTTGCCTAAAATGCCAGACATTGGATATGGTGTTAATTTACTTTGTAAGTTTTGTCAGAGTCCAAATAAAACTCACTGGACTGCTGTAAATAGTGCATTATGCGTTACCTTAGAGGTACAACAGAAACAACATTAACTTACTCCAGAAATCATGGTGATAAAATTATAGGTTATTGTGATGCCAATTATGGTGGTGACATTGCAGATCGCAGATCAACAACGGGATACGTATTTCTGATAGTTGGTGGAGGCTGTATCATGGTGTAGTAAGAGACAACCAACGGCAGCAACAAGTACAACAGAAGCCGAATACATGGCTCTGTCTGCTGCGTCCAAAGAAGCCATTTGGCTAAATAAAATTGTTACGGACCTTGGACACATAAAAACGATTTCACTATATTGCGATAATAATGGTGCAATTAATCTTACAAAAAATAATATGTACCATGCAAGGAGCAAGCACATTGATGTTCAACATCATTTTGTACGTGAAACTGTCAAGAGTGGACAAATTACCGTGAAAAGTATACCAACTGCAGAGATGTTAGCAGACTTTTTAACCAAAACTGTCCAGCGTACCAAACATGAGATGTGTGCCCAAGCAATGGGCTTAAGATTTTAAGTTCCAGAAAGTTTTCTTTGAACTTTTATAGACTCCAAATTTGAACATTAATTAATTATTTTTTTTTTTTTTTGTTTTGCCCATCTGTATTTAATCTTCTGCATAATTTAAAACTAAAGTGGGAGTGTAAAAGTTATTAGTTTTTAAATCCATTTTGTACCAACAGATGGCGCTACCTGCTATATCTGTATACTATATGTATGTGATCCAAACAGAATAAAGTTAGTCTTCCATGTTTCAGGAACCAGGTATGTTGTGATTTATTTGTTCTCATGCACTTGTATATTTCATGTATTTGAGTTTGTTTATCACAATTGTGCAGGTGAGGCTGAAGAGGCTTCTTCTATGTGACAATCATGATAGGCATTTTAGGCAAATGTTGCCATTTGATTTGTTAGTTCATGCTATTGTTTTGAAAGAAGGATGCCTATTACGTCAAAATAACGAAATGTTTACAAACACGAAAAAAGCTTATAGGGAAGTGGTATGTATTAACACATTCTATTATTTTGGCATCCTGCCCGAGTGGAAATATCATGAATTGACCAATCAATTGATAGCAGCGTATTTCTGCAAATACAGACAGGAAAAGTTTGGAATACTGTAACAAGTTGTTAGCATTATTTTTGTTATAACTCAAAAAGCGCATTTTCGATTTTAACGAAACTTTTTTTGGTTAAAGTACATATTTTGAGAATATTGTGCAATTTTTTGGTTGCTGTAAACATAATAATACTATATTAATATATATTTTTGTTTTTTTTTTGCATGTTAAATATTATGTAGAAATGCAAAAAAAAAAAAAAAAAAAAAAAAAAAAAAACATATAATATGAACTAATATATTCTTCAATATTTGGCATTGATTTCATTTATTTAACTTTTATACCTTTTGAGAAAAACGTAGTTGAAAAATAGTGGCGCTGATGCATACATTCCGGATTATCTCGAGGACAGTTCAAGGTCATAACTAAAAAACGCTCTATAACACTAAAAACACTCTATATTGTATTCTCTGGTAAGCCTTATTACCATGCAAGTTATTTCAAACATCAGGAGTGGGTGTTATCGATAAATATAACTTAGGTATCATAAATTAATCAAAAAGGAAGTAAAGTGCTTTTTCCATTCAATCAGTGATATTTATTGCTATCATAATCCTTTTGTAAATTGCTAAGTAATATTTATTGATGTTCTAATAATTTTGTAAATCATTAAGTGTTGTTTATTGCTTTATATGTTTATCTTATGTTACGCAGCTGTGCCCAATGACGTCAGATACTCTTTCTGACGAAAGTGTAAACGGAAAATAATGTTTAGTGTGCATTAAAGTTTTGATCATGTAACTTCTTTTCGTGATCTTTGAATCTGAGTTATTTTGTCGCTTAGAAGTGCCGTTAATTGCTATGATAACTACAGTTGTAGTTTTTTATGAATTTTAAGTTAAGTTATTAGAGATAACATTTGGCGCGAAAACGTGGGGCCGACATAGCAATTATGGATATAAAAGCGTTGAAACTAGAAAGAAAAAATCTGCGAATAAGTTTTACTTCGTGCACGAATAAAGTTACAGAAGAATATTGAAACTATAGATTGATCTTAAAAGTCTGTCTGTGTTACAGAAACAATTAGAGGATAAATTTGGAAGGTTAGAGGAATGTCAGAAAAATATAAGTAGCATACTGTTGAAAGAAAGTTCCGAGAAGGAGTGTGAGGAAGATTTTCAAGCAGCCGAAGAATATCGGGATAAATACCTTGAGTTGAAGACTGGAGTAGAAGAAAAAATTATTTCTTTGCAGACGCCCGTTTTTGAAAATCGGAATGAATCTCTCGAGAAGAGAAGTTTTAAATTGCCGAAGATTGAATTGAAAATATTTAATGGTGATGTTAAGGACTATTTGTCTTTCTGGTCCCAATTTCAGAAGATACATGAAGATAAAAGTATTTCGGACTCTGATAAATTTCAATATTTAATTCAAGCGGTCGTTCCGAATTCAAAAGCAGCCAGAGTGGTGGAGAGCTTTCCAGCTACAGCTGCTAATTATCATCAAGCAATAAACCAAATCAAAGAAAGATTTGGTAGAGAAGATCTGCTCGTACAAGTCTGTATACGGGACTTATTAACTATGGTCATGAAAAATGCCGTCGCTGGCCGAGTTAAAACAGATTTGCCAAAATTGTATGATGAATTAGAGGGAAAGTTGCGATCTCTGGAAAGTTTAGGACGTACGCAAGAAAAATACGGCGATTTCCTGATCCCGTTAGTAGAATCGATCCTCCCTGAAGAAGTCTTGATGTCATGGGAAAGAAAACGAAATGCCGAAGATGCGATGCATGAAGAACGTTCACTGAAAAATTTAATGTCTTTTCTAAAGCACGAAGTGCAAAGCGAAGAGATGGTTGCTTTAGCGCGAAGTGGTTTCGGTGCTAATACTACTAATAAAAGATATGACCGGGATAATAAAACTCCCCCCCCCCTGCCACAGCTTCATCGCTAGTAAACACTTCTTTTGGAAATACAGGTAAGCGAGAATTTACTTGTATTTTTTGTAATAAAAAACATTTGTCGCGAGATTGTTTTGCCGCTAGAAATATGACTTTAGAAAATAAGTAAAAGATTTTACTAAAGAAAAATGCTTTCTTTAATTGTTTTAAGCCTAACCATATATCTAAAAACTGTAGACTTAAAAGTACCTGTATTAAGTGTAAAAAATATCATCATTTTCTTATGTGCCCAGATTATAATAGTGAAAATGATAAGAAAGAAAATGAAAGTTATGAAACTAATACTATGACAAATCATTCAAATAGTGAAAATGTTTATCACATGACATTAATGGTTAAAGTGAAAAACAAGAATGTGGAACTAAAGGTTCGCACTATTATTGATTCTGGTTCTCAAAACAGTTATGTTAGTAAAAAGGTGGTTGAGAATCTACATCTGGTTCCTAAGAGGAAAATTAAAATGACCCATTGCCTTTTTGGGGGGAGAGAAACCTCAGTTCAAATACATGATGTTTATGATTTAATTATTTCTGATTTAAATGATTCCTTTAGTTGTAGAGCTGAGGTATTCTCTGAAAATAAAACTACTGGTTTTGTATCCAAACTTTCTAGTGTGGAGGCACTTATTGAGCTTAGAGAAAAACAAATTATTTTACTTGATCTTGAATCCGAAGATTCGAAAATTAATTTACTTTTAGGTGCCGATTTAATTGGCACATTATTCACTAATAAATGTATGAAATTAAATTTAGGTTTATTTATGTTAGAAACACGATTGGGTTGTGTATTAACTGGAAAACCCAATCAAAATTTGAGTAGTAATTATGATAGCAATACTGTTTTGTCTGTTGTATCTTTGTATGTAAAAAATGCTTCTATTAATGAGTTATGGGATCTTGAAACGATCGGTATTAGGGAGCCTGTAGAAAGTTTAAAAAATCAATATGAGCATTCTAAAATAATAGAGGAATTTAAAACCAATATTAAAATTCATCCAGATGGTAGATATGAAGTTTGCTTACCTTTTAAATCTGATACGATTGAATTACACAGTAATAAAGAAATGACGTGGAAGAGACATAAAAAGATGTGCGAACGCGCACAAAAGGGGGGTCTACTTATTGATTATGAAAATGTTTTCAGAGAATGGGAAGATTTAGAAATAATTGAAAAAGTAATGGGGGACGTCCAGAAAGAGCATTTTTTGCCGCATCGGCCTGTGGTGAAAGTGGACAGTGCTACGACCAAAATTAGGCCCGTTTTTGATGCGTCCGCTAGAGAATATGGAAAGTGTTCCTTAAATGATATTTTGTATAAAGGCCCGAATTTAATTGAGCAAATACCGGATATTATCGATAGGTTTCGAATTTATAAAATTGGTCTTTCTGCGGAACAAGACGAATTTATCGAGCAGGCTAAATGCATTATGTCTCGAGGGTGTTTTAATTTGAGAAATTGGGAAAGTAATGTTAAATCTCAAAATGTTTCAAAGAGTTCGGGTGTAACAAAATTGCTTGGGATATTGTGGGATCTCGATTGGGATATGCTTAAGTGTAATTTAACTTTTGATAAATTAAATAACAATGAAAATTTCACTAAAAGAATAATTTTGAGCTCTATGCAGAAAATTTTTGATCCGATTGGAATATTGTGCCCGGCAACATTGCCACCCAAAATTATATTACAACAAACCTGGAAATTGGGTCTAGGTTGGGATTCTCCATTACCAGAGGGAATTCAAAGACCTTTTAAAAAATGGTTCAGCGAAATAAATGTATTAGAGGACGTTCAAATTCCGCGATATGTTGAAATAAATGAGACTACCGAGATGCATGTTTTCGTGGATGCATGCAAAGAGGCATATGCAGCTTGCGTCTTTTTTCGAACTGTAACCCCGGAAGCTGTAAAAATTCAATTAATTAGAGCTAAAGCTAGAGTTGCTCCTATAAAGCAAGCGTCAATTCCCAGATTAGAATTAATCGCGTGTAACATCGGAGCTAGATTGGCACATTCAGTACAGCAAGCACTTTGTGTCCAGAACATGAAAACAATTTTTTGGAGTGACTCCATGGTTGCGTTGTACTGGATAAGTGAATACGGTGAATGGTCCGTTTTTGTTTCGAACAGGGCGAAAGAAATAAAAGGTCTTTTCCCCAATAGCGAATGGCGCCATGTGCCAGGAAAAATGAATCCTGCGGATTTGATTTCGCGTGGGTGTTCTCCCCAGCAATTGCTAGAATCTCGATGGTGGGAAGGGCCTAAATGGCTCATGGAAGAAAGGGAAAAATGGCCCAGGACTGAGACTCTTGATAGTGAAACTCCAGAGATTACTAGTGAAAGGAGAAAAGTGGAATTGTGTAATGTAAACACAACAGTCTAAAATATTCCTTGGTACGCTAGGAAATTTTCAAAATTTGAATCTATTATTAGACTAGTTGCTTGGGTATTAAGATTCATAAATAATGTGAAATCGAGATACAGTGCAAGGAAAAATGGTAAATTATCAGTTGAGGAATTGGAAAATGCTGAAAAAACTTTAATTTCAATGGTACAAAGTGAGTTTTTTCCAGATGTAGATTCGATACCTAACCTAGTCTGTTTTAAAGATGAAGACGGTATAATTAGAGTAAAGACAAGAATTGCAGAACGCATTGATACACCATATTTCTTATCGCCAATTCTTTTACCTGATGACTGTATTTTCACGGTTAGACTAATAGAACATTTCCATGTAGCGAACTGTCATGCTGGAACTCGCATTCTTCTAAGTATTTTGAGAGAAAACTATTGGATACAAAGAGGTAGAAAAACTGTCCGAAAAGTTGTAAGTAAATGCATTCCTTGCCAGCGCTACAAAGTTAAATCACGTGAATCCGATCCAGTGCCACTGCCTTTAGATCGCATTAAAGATTCTAAAGTTTTTGAAATTGTAGGCGTTGATTTAGCTGGACCTTTATTTATTAAAAATGCGGATAAAGCCTGGATAGTGCTCTATACTTGTGCAGTCTATCGAGCTGTTCATTTAGAGCTTGTCTCCTCTTTGTCAACTGATGCATTTTTGCTGTCTTTGCGACGTTTCATCGCAAGAAGAGGCAGACCTAGAATAATCTATTCTGATAATGGCACCAATTTCAAAGGTGCCAATAATGATCTGTCAAAGATTGATTGGGAAAAATTGACTCGTTTCTCCCACCTGAAACGAATCATTTGGAAATTCAATCCTCCTTCAGCCGCCTGGTGGGGTGGCTGGTGGGAAAGGCTGATCCGTGTGATCAAAGAGCTTCTCCGACGAACACTTGGCAAAGCTGTCGTGACTTTTGAGCAACTGCAAACAATTTTGTGTGATTGTGAAAATATTATAAATTCTCGGCCTCTCACATATCAATCCGAAAATCCAGAGGATTTAGTTCCATTAACACCGAACATGTTTTTAGTGCAAAACTCTAGTTTTAGTGCCACGGACATTGATGAAGTTGACGCAACACAGTTTCGCAAAAAACTGCGATACAGAATTAAGCTCATGGAACAATTAAGAATGCGTTTTCGAACTGAATATCTCGGTCAACTTATTCAAAGGCGTCGTGAAATCGCCCAGTTACCAGACTTGAAGCTGGGTGAACTTGTGCTCATTGGGGACGATGTACAAAAACATCTCAATTGGCCGCTAGCAAAGATTGTAGACCTAATTCCTGGAAAGGATGGCAAAATTAGAACAGTCAAATTGAAAACTGAACATGGTGTTGTTATCAGACCCATACAACGAGTTTTTCCATTAGAATTACCTCTTACTAATTTTTATCCTTCTCCTTTTCAGCTAGAAAGCAGTAATCAAGGTGCTTTGATGGGGACAGATTCTTCAGACTTGTTGACAGAGTCTGAGCCAACTACTTATAGAACCAGGTTCGGTCGTGTGACCAAAATGCCCCAGAGATTTGGAAAATAGAATTTAGTTTTGAGTAGCTAGTCAGCAACTCAAAAGGGGGGGAGAGTGTTATCGATAAATATAACTTAGATATCATAAATTAATCAAAAATGAAGTAAAGTGCTTTTTCCATTCAATCAGTGAGATTTATTGCTATCATAATCCTTTTGTAAATTGCTAAGTAATATTTATTGATGTTCTAATAATTTTGTAAATCATTAAGTGTTGTTTATTGCTTTATATGTTTATCTTATGTTACGCAGCTGTGCCCAATGACGTCAGATACTCTTTCTGACGAAAGTGTAAACGGGAAATAATGTTTAGTATGCATTAAAGTTTTGATCATGTAACTTCTTTTCGTGATCTTTGAATCTGAGTTATTTTGTCGCTTAGAAGTGCCGTTAATTGCTATGATAACTACAGTTGTAGTTTTTTATGAATTTTAAGTTAAGTTATTAGAGATAACAGTGGGAGCCACTTTGCTGTGCTTATCCGGCAAGAGCCTTTAAATATCATATTCTTGTAATTTTCATAATGGTAATTTATCAAATATAAAATTAATATTTAAAATAAGTCCCTAATTATAACCTAACATAAATCAGTTTCTAGAGTCTTTGAACATGTGTAAGCAAAATTTAAGCTGATGGTGTCTAAATTTTTGAGTTATACTTACAGTTACAGTTTATATAATTGAGGGATTCTACATTTATTGAAAAGGCAAGAAATCTCATGAAAACTCTCACTAAATATAATGTTAGTCTCAATTCTTTAACCCTTTATGCTTCTGCGGATATGGTACTTTAAAGTACCACAGTTTTCTATCCCAATTAAAACACACTTATTAAATGCATTCGAAATGGTAATTTTATGAAACTATAGTAAACACTTCTCCTTACCATTACTAGATAACAATAGCAGTTCCAGAAAGCTGAAAATTGTTCACAAAGCTATTTTGATGTGTGTGGGTGTCAATTCTGCTTCTACTTTCTTGGTATCCCTAACTTTTGTCTGGAAACATCTTAAATAGGTAAGACTATTATATATATTCGTTTTGTTTTAAATAGATCATTTGATAATGTGTTATAATAAAAATAAAGAATTTTCAGTTTGTTTACTTTACAAAGCGGTACTTTTAATACTGTTAGGACTATGTTGAATAGAATTTTTATCATTTGAATGCATGTGGTACAGTCGTAGAAAAAAAAAAGTAAACACCCCCTACTAACTCCTCAACAAATTATCGCAGAAGAAAGTGACTGGTACCGAACGATTGGAAATAAAGTCTACTTTTAAATGATGTATATAAAATTTGCTTAGGGAGCCATCTACATATTAAAACAAACCATAACTTTGTTTTTTCAATAGCAATATGCAATTCTGACAGCATTAATGAACTCTACACCCTTTAATTAGTCCAAAAACAAATTTTTATGCAATTCGTACGATAAGTTTCCGAGAAATTATTTATTTTAAAATGAGCGTATTTTAAGGGCTGTATCCAAATTGAAGTCCAGTACTCGATTGTTAACCGAGAGAGCCCCCTTCTTGATCAAGGCACCTTCAGCGCCACTCACGCAGTCAATGAAACCTGCAAGATTACAGGATAGCATAAAAAATTTCAAAATATCTAATCACATCTGTCATAGACGGTCCCTTAAACCACCATTTTGCCGTTTTTTAAGCATCATTTGAAAACTACTTGGAAGAAAAATGTGAAATTTTACATTTCCATAAAGCAGGACTTAATAAATCTAAATCCATCAAAAAAGTTGTAGGTTGCAATTCATAATTTTTCCAAATATTATTTTCATAATTTATATCATAAAATTATAAAAATTGCAAATTCAACATATTTATGTTTGGGTGTATTAGTATTATTGCTACACAAAAAATGAGCACATTAGGAGCATAATTTTAGGAGATATAAATATAAATGTGAAAATGTAATTTAACATTAGAAGCACTCAAGTTTGAATTTTTATAATTCAAAAACTTGTCATTGAAATGACTTAAAATTTGGTATCTAGGAATAGTTTGAACCAAAGATTTGAAATATCCCGTTAAAATTGGGTACTGCCATTGAAAAAAATGATGTTTGGATTCGTTTTAATATGTAGATATCCCCCTAAGCAAATTTTATATACATCATTTAAAAGTAAACTTTATTTCCAATCGTTTGGTACCAATAACTTTCGTCTACGATAACTTGTTGAGGAGTTAATAGAGGGTGTTTACTTTTTTTTCCACGACTACATAAAAACCATATATATTTACTAGGGATGTGTGGGTGCTAGACAAGTGGAATTTGATACAATGTAGGGTAAAATATTGCATGATTTATGTCTGCCATGGATAAATAATAAAGCAAAAAATATGTTATTTTTATTTTTTGAAAAATATTGTATTTTTACAAAACAAACTGTATAGGAGAGATGAGGATTCAAGTTAAAGGTTTATTGACCAATAGGAAAACAGAGAATTGCCGGTAACAGCCAATAAAAAATAGATGGGAAAAGGAACCGAAATAATGAGAAATTGCTTTAAAAAAATTAAGGAGGTTTTTGTCTAATATTTCCAACAATCTGATAATGGGGGGAATAGCAAATTCATAATTAACAATATTATCAAAACTTTTAGAAATATCAAATGCTTCAAGAAAGTTAAGTTCGTGTATAGAAATAGGTTTAGAGATTATTTTAATCGAATTGAAGTCAAAAGTATGATGCATCTTCCAGCAACGTTTTGCAATAGATTATTTATTGGTTTCTTGTTGTTGATGTTCTTTAATGCGAAATTTCAAGCAACGTTTGATTTGTCCAATGTAGGAAAGGCCACACTGAAAATTAATACTGTAGATACCCCATGAATTGGATAATTCAATAGGGTCTTTGAGTTTGGAGAGGGTGAGTTTATTGGTAAGGGCAAAAATTATTTTGCAGTCATATTGTCTAAGAATTTTAGCAATGGGAAAGCTTGATTTAGCTAATTATAATCTTTTTAATTTTATGCATTTTCAACTTTTCTGAAATATGTTTTTCGTTTATGGTGACTAATACGTCGAAAATTCATAATATTCTAAGTATCATAACTCAGTAAGTTTTACCTATAGAAGAATAAATTTTTAATGTTTTACGGGGTAGAACATGGCGGAACTTTTTCTGAATGAAGCTTATAGGACCCAGACATTGTGAATTTTTTTTTAATTTCTTAAGTATTTAAAAATCATCTAATTTAATTTAAATTGAATTTTAAATGATGCACAACAAAATCTAAAACATTTTTCAATTGCAACTATACCACTAAAATTAACGGTTTAGAAATTAGCTTTTGGTAAACGATAAGTAAAGACAATGCTATATAAAAATAAACACTGCTTTAACAACATGATTTAAAAAAAAAAAAAAAAAAAGATCCCCTACTTTATTGCATCCTTATTTATCAGTGCATATCCACACGAACCTGAAAATGTTATTTATACACTTTTACTCAAAAGCAATTTATCCAAAAGAGATTTTTATTTACGTTTTCAAATTAGTTACAATTGTATTAAAATTAAGTGCTCACACAAATAATGCGATGCTATTCTCTTTCTTTTATTTACAGTGAAGCAAAATCACAGAAATAAAATCGTTTCTAGCTCTTATTTTCTAAAAACACAGTATTAAGAAACAAAAAAAAAAAAAAAAAAAAAAATCTAGCGTGAAATAAAAGAAGAAAAAAACCTGTCAAACTCCATGAGCAATGTCCCTTTTAAACTTACAAATTCGAAGAAACCGCCACTGGGTCAAAAATGGCTAACGAATTAACTCTGCCAATGCAACAAAGTCGGAATTATTCCCATCTTCTGATATCCTTTATTGAAAAACACGAACTGTCAAGCTCTGTGCGGTTTCTCAGATTAACAGTCATAGTGTTCTTTTCTAGCATTTGCTAGTGAATTGGACTCTGATTGGTTGTTTGAGATAGTCCTTCACAGTTACTAAGTTTTGGTCATTTTACTGCAGTGGATGATATTTTCTAGCCATCAAAGGCTACTAAAGACATGAAAGGAAGTTTTTTGTCTGTCTGCGGTTGTTAATGATTTCTTTCTATTAACTTTGGCGACTCATGCGTTCTTAAGCGTTTAAAATAGAACTTTTTTTTATACATTTCAAGTACATTTTTAAGCTCTTTTTTTATTAATATCGAAAATAAATTTTAGAAATTTTATTTTTATTATAATTTTACACCGTATTTCTAAAAAACTATTCTTTCAGTTTTTCTTTTCTTTTTTTATATATACTTTGCAGGTATTGCATTCCAAATTTAACAGGTACTTATAATTTAGGATATAAAGAGTTAATTGAATTTGTGATTGATTTATTTAGCATTTTTCTTATTTTAATGATATTTTCTATTGAACACTATTACTGAAATTTGTAATAGATTTGAACCTTATAGTAATATATTTAATTTTAGAGGTGACATCCAAATTAGCTCAATTTTCATTTCAAAGCCATAAAAAACTTTTGAAAAATTTATATACCTAGAAAAAATTTAAAGGTCTGGATTCATATACTCTGGCATAAAATATTAATGTTCGCATGGAAAACTTTTAAATCAGCTTTCAATTTGAATAAGCAAATATCCCCCCCCCCTTTCCCCTTATATGAGAAATTTGAAAGTATCAAACAAAAGTAAACTTTATTGAATTGTACCATTTTCCTTTTCATTTGTGGAAGAAATAATACTGGAAAGAAGGGTCCCACTCCCCCGAAAGCAATACATTTGTCACATTGCTGACTTATAACCTGTTTACAAAATTCAAATAGGAGTATAAAATATTTGATAGTTTCTTATAGTAAACTAGGGAAATTCTACTTGCAGTCAACACATGGAAAACTATGCTCACAATCCGAAACTAGATTACCTTTCGGCTAGATGCGCTCAAAATCCATCCAATCAACCTCTTACCACATTTTATATAACAACTAAACAACCACAGACACCTAATTCTCATGTCGTTGCTAAAAATAACCATGACACTGGTATTCCCAAAGATTCAGACATACTTTGTGAAACTTTAAGAAATGACAGAATGTCATTCAGGCACAAATGTTAAAATTCAAGACACATGTAAAATCTCACAACTCACTAAAATACCTTTAGAAAAGAGTGGTTATGCACTAAGCAGCAGTTTTCTTTAAGTAATTATATTGATTTGATAAACATTCCTTAACCTCAAATCTTAAGTTAGGTCATTTATAAAAAGTCTAACTCGAGTTTAGTTAAATTTAGCAGGTGAGAAAAGCAATTAAAATATTCAATTAGATAAATTTTTAAAGAAATTAAATGATTTTTTAATTGGATAGGGTCAGGTGGGGTAAGATGGATATAAAATTCACTATTTTCAAATGTCCAGTTAAAATTTTCTGGTAAATCTTAAACAATTAAAACTTTTTTTGATTTTTTTTTTTACATTGCACATTTTTGGCACGAAAATACACATATTTTTATCTATTAGGCTACAAATATATGTCTACAACAAAACATATATGTTTGCTATACCCGTTTTACCACGTGCAGGTGAAAATAGGTATAGTGTGTGGTAAAATGGGTATATAAAAGTTTAACAATGAATACTGTATAATTAATACATTTACCATAGATTATATAATGAATAATATGGAAAACAATGTTGTATAATAAGCCTTAAAAAATATCAGCACTTCTTTTAATGTGAAATTTCAGTTAATAGATAAATGAGAATTTCAACAATGAATCAAGCTTAGGTGTAAATGAAAACATTTTCTGGCTACATTTTTTTAAAACTCGTATTCTCACCCTTTTACATTATAAGTGTTAAAAGTCTGTTTATAAAAAGCACAATGGCCCCGATTATTAAATGTTGGTGCATTCAATGTATCTATTATCTACTTCAGCATATCAGGGAAAACCTAAAATGCACTAATGTTGGACTTTTCCAAGAATTTTACTTCATATTCATATGTTTCATCGTCTTCAATAGCCATGATTTTGCCAATAAATTTTCTGTTTGTCTTTTTCCCTAATACTGAATTTTCAATCATACACCTACAGTTACATCTATTTTTACTTCGTGGATATCTTCCACACATTGTCTAATTTGATCCTCATTTAACATTTTTTCTTCTTGTCCATTTTAACTTTTTTGGTGTTCCGTTTATCAGAGTATTTTTATTCAGTAAATAAACTGAAACTGTTTTTTGTATGAAATTGTTTGTTGTAGTGTGTCCTACCTTCCCTTAAAGTTTGTGCATAGAGTGTATACTCCCAGTGTATAGGCAAAATATTCAATTCCTCATAATTACATGTAGAGAACAATATCTTTTTTCTCTGTACAATACTTATTTCTTGTTGTCACATTAACTACTCCCAGTTACTAATCATCTAACAAAAAGAGCTGATAATTAACATGGATGTAAATAAGTTAAAGTTGAAGTTTTTTTTATAATTTATGTAATGATATGAAATGTAGTAGAAGTGGTAACCCTCCAAACGAAAACAGTACCAAACTAAGCACATTATATTTCAAAATATAATGTGAATAATCATTATATTTCACATTACATAGGGTGCCACTGAGTAACTTACTGGTCCTTCCAACAAGCTTTCATAATGTTGTTGCATTTCAAACAAAGCACTGCTTATTGAAAATTATGTTAAGACACTTTCATATTGTTAAAGGTATGAAAGTCAATCTAGGTGAGACTTTTTTTTCACTATGTAAATAAATAAACTGCAACTGTAATTTTCATTACAAAAGTCGTTTGATGTAGTGTGCTCTGCCTCCTCTTAAAGTTTGTGCATAGACTTTATACTCTCTGTATATAGGTATTGACTGAAGCTGCCGATGCTCTGCCATCTGAGCTATCCTGGACAAATCTGGATGACCTGATTCACCCAGCTAATCTTATTGATCATTGCTTATTTATCACAGAAGTAACAAAATACTAGCTTGTTTACTCTAACATAAAACTACAGCATTTAGTCTGGATAAATTTTTACAAAATTATTCTAATTGGTAAGTCGATTATAAGAATTGTAATTTTCTAAAATGTCGACCAGATGGTATGATCAATAAGGTTAGCTGAATGAGTGTGGTCCTCTAGATTCGTCCAGAATAGCTCTGATGGCAAAGCATTGGCAGCTTCAGTCAAGAGATCCCTGGTTCGAAACCTGGACTGGACATTTTTCACCCATTTGGAAAAATTGCAACTCGTGATTTATTTACCAATCAGAAAAATTGTGTTAAGATTAATCTGGTAGAATAATTGTCTCAATTTACTGATAAATCTTGAGTCACAGGCACTTCTTTTCTCATGATGGTGGCTTTTTTCTTTTTCCTGCACTTCAGCAATTTCATACAAATCCTCTGTTTTTATCGAAAAATGGAAATCCTGCACGTCTCTGTAGCTTCTGAATAAAAACATCTGTCAATCTCATATATTTACGAACAGAAATGAATTCAGAAAATGGCTTGTTTTGATGTAATAACAGCCTTAAGTCATATTTTCACAGATAAAATAAATCTACTAAAAAAATAATTAAACGTGTTTCAGCGATTTTAGAAATTCACCATTAAGGGGGTTAAAAGGGATTGTTGAAAGTTTTGGAACATTTGGCCATATCGCAACAGCTGTTTTAGGTAGAAGCGTGAAATTCCAGAAAATAAATCTACTAAAAAAATAATTAAACATGTGTTTCAGTGATTTTACAAATTCCCCACCCTAAGGGGTTTAAAAGAGGGGGGGTCAAAAATTTTAGAGAATTTGGCATAGCTCAACAGCCGTTTTACGTAGAAGCGTGAAATTCAAGATAACAAACATACTAAAAAATAGGTAAACACATTTCATCTTTGCTAGATATGTTTCGTTTGATTCAAGGTTGTTTTAGAGAAACCGACCAGCAAAGCGGGCGAAGTCCGCTAGTATAACATAATATCCTTTATGATACCTAATTGCAGCATAAGTGATACTGTTTTGCATCAATGAATTTGTTGTAAAAAGTTTAAATTGAAAAAGGTAGGTATGTAAGTGACATGTCTCATCATATATGTTAGACCAATTTCAAGATGGGGAAAGGTATAATATTATCAATATTACGAGTGAAATAATATTGTACGAATGACTGAAAAGGCAAAAAGATAAAATGAACAGACGAACAAATTTAAAAACTGTGTATTTGGTAACTTCTGCCTGCAAAAGCATCTTTAATTGTGAAAACGTGTTTTTTTTTATCCAATTTGAGCAAGTGTAGGATTTGAAAAAGCAGAAAAATTGGATTTATTCTTCAAAATGTTTATTTAAGAAAATTGAATGCTATGTCTGTATTATCTGACTGACTAGTTTTCATTTTCTAACAATAAAAATTGAAACCTATTCAACTTATGTTTTAATATTGTAAAGTTTTTCAATGTACTGAAATTTGTATGTTCAATTTCACTTTTCTTTACCTTTAAATCATATATATACTGTATGCCGTTTACAAAAGCATGTAAGTAGAAAAATACCAACATTGAAAGTTTGTGATATATTGTACCCTTTTTGTAACAAAATCAAGTAATTGAAACAGGAAACTCGTAGTCTTTTAAAATTGTCAATCCTGGTTATGAAACTGATGAATAGCAAATAGAAATTACCAGACAACCTAGAACAGCAACTGATTATACTTTAATTTTTAATATATTGATCCTCTTATCTAATTAAATGCAATTAAAATATTTTACATTTTAATACCTTCAGTTTGTGGTAAATAATATTGACAGTGTGATTTAAGATACTCTAACATTCATTTAGTTAGAATATTTTAACTTTAGAAAAATTCAGCATTTAGACTTGATTAATAATACAAGACTCTGACATTTTTATATCTAATGAAAAATAGTAAAAGAACTGTGGGACATAAAAATATAAACAGAGTTTTGTTTTTTCCTAACAGCTTTGTAAAAAATTTGTGCATGAGATTATTATTGTGCTAGTTGTAGAAAAAAGACATTTTTATGTAAGCATTACAAAATTTATAAACATTTATGCGATAGTTATACATATTTTTTTTTATATTGCAGATACAGATGTTTGTGAAGTCTATTCTCAGTTATACATTGAAAGTACATATGAAAATAAACCGTGCCTAAAGACTATAATATTACTTTCTATTAGATGATTTTTCCCATAAAAATCTTACTCAGGAAGGACCTTTTTAAGTTTGAGCCAGTGACCACTGGCATTATTTTCTTCATTTTTACACGAAAATTAATGGATAGAATTTTGACAATTTCTTAAAGGCTGTCTAGTTCCTAAAATGGGAAAACTACTACTAGGAAAAGTTCATGGATCGAATTTTGACAACAATTTCTTAAAGGCTGTCGAGTTGTTGAAATAGAAAATAATACTACTAGGAAAAGTTCATAGATAGAATTTTGACAACAATTTCTTAAAGGCTTTCAGGTTGTTGAAATTGAAAAATACTACTAGGAAAAGTTCATGGATTTATTTTTTAGTTTATTTTATATTTCTGTGTTTCATATAAAAATAGTTCTCGCATATCCTTATTGAAATGTCAAATATATATTCCTTACAGTAAAGGCTCATTCAATTAATGTGGTTACATATCTGTTAAAAAAGAAATTAATTTAAATGTATATGCATATATTTGTATGTATTAAACATAAACGACATAATGCAATTAATGTTCATTTCTGGATTTAATTTTTAAGAAACATTCTACACATCACTTTAACAAAGCCTTTTCATAGTAAAAACAATGCGTTCATATTTCCTTTAGGTAAAAAAGTCTTCTATATTTTAGCTTTAAAACAAAGGATAGCAGTAAAAATCTAATTTAACTATTAAAGTAAATCATAATGTGTGATATTTGCAACATAACATATTCACAGAAATTTATTTTTAATATGCACGAAAATACTGGTGGTGGATTTAACAAAGTTCTTGTGAGGTGCTTTAACAAAACACTTTCTTAAAAGTTTATTTTTCAAAGAGTTATAGTGTCCGTACTAATGAGAATCCTTTCGCTTTAAAAATGTTTAGTGATACATTTCAAGAAAACCCCGATTTAAATGGTCAGCTGAGACTTCATACTGAAGAGAAACCATTCGCTTATGGAGGATGTGACAAAAATGTTTCTCGTAATTCTGCTTTAATTGTCCAAAGACATTATACTGTTAAAGAGAAACTCTTCATTTGTGAATTTTGCAAAAAAGGGTTTCCTCGAAAAGATAGTTTAAAATCCCACCTGCTGATTCATAGTAATGAGAAACCTTTCACTTGTGAGGTGTGTAAGAAAGGATTTTCTCAAAAATCTCATTTAAAAACCCACGTGCGTGTTCACACTAAAGAGAAACCATTTTGTTGTGAGGTGTGTAACAAATATTTTGCCCAAAAATCTAATCTAAATGGCCACATGCGTTTTCATACTAAAGAGAAACCTTTCATTTGCGAGATGTGTAACAAAATGTTTTCTAAAAAGTCTAATTTAAATAGTCACTTACGTGTTCATATTCAAGAGAAACCTTTCAGTTGTGAGGTGTGTAGCAAAAGATTTTGTCATAAGTCTAATTTAAATAGTCACTTACGTGTTCATACTAAAGAGAAACCTTTCTCTTGTCAGTTATGCAACAAAAGATTTTCTAGTAAATCTTATATAAATAGGCACTTGCGTATTCACACTAAAGAAAAGCCGTTCACTTGCGAAGCGTGTAAGACAAGTTTTCGCTGTAAATTTTCTCTAAACAAACACCTGCACGTTCATACCGAAGACAAATCATTTGCTCATGGGGTGTGCAACAAGGGATTTTCTCAAAAAGGACATTTAAATACCCACATGCCCGTTGACAATCAAGAGAAACCATTCAGTTGTGAGTTGTGCAATAAATGTTTTTCTCAGAAATCTAATCTAAATGTCCACATGCTTTGTCACACTAAAGTGAAGCCTTTCATTTGTCATATGTGTAACAAAGGGTTTTCTCAAAAACCCCATTTAAGAAACCATATACGCGTTCACACTAAAGAGAAACCATTTACTTGTGAGATGTGCAACAAAGGTTTTTCTGAAAAATCTTCTTTAAAACGTCACCTACGTATTCACACTAAAGAAAAACCTTTCTCTTGTGAGGTGTGTAACAGAGAGTTTTCTCAAAAGTCTGCTTTAAATTACCACATGCATTATCTTGATAAAGATAATCCTTTTGTTTGTGAAGTATGCAATAGAGGGTTTTCCGTAAAAAGTAGTTTAAAAGCCCACATGCTCATTCACTCTAATGAGAAACCTTTCCCTTGTGAGCTGTGTGGCAAACGGTTTACTCGAAAAGATTATTTAAGCTCCCACCTATGTCTTCACACTAAAGACAAACTATTTAATTGTGAGATGTGTAAGAAAGGGTTTTTTCAAAAAGCTCATTTAAGCATCCACTTACGTAGTCACACTAAAGAAAAACCATTCATTTGTGAGGTGTGTAAGAAGGGATTTTCTCAAAAAGGTCATTTAAATGTCCACTTACGTAGTCACACTAAAGAAAAACCATTCATTTGTGAGGTGTGTAAGAAGGGATTTTCTCAAAAAGGTCATTTAAATGTCCACTTACGTATTCACACTAAAGAGAAACCATTCGCTTGTGAAATGTGTAATAAAACGTTTTATCTAAGAGCTCATTTAAATTCTCACATGCGTATTCATGCTAAAAAGAAACACTTCTAAGTTATTTAATATAAATTAGCAGAATTGTATTAATTTCAAAGTATACACTTTTTAATCACATTTCAAAGACAATTGATTTCATTTAAGATGTTTATCTCTAAAAAAGCCTTATTCGTGTGCATTGCAGAGTTTTCATGTCAAATTTTAATTTAACCATGTAAAGCCATATTGAAAAAAATATATATTTTTTTGTGATTGACATTGCTTTCCCCCCCCCCCCCCCACGAAAAAGCAGACTAAATATAAAGTAGTTTTGATGCGTCAATGAAAAGTACTCTTATAATGAAAAGTACTTACTTTCCAGAACTCGGGACATTATTGTTTAAGTTGAATTTTTTCCAATAGTATTTTCTTATGATTTGTCACAAAACACTCTTTACTATTCAACTAAAATCTCGTTTTCATTCTCTCGTTCAGTTTCATTTTCTTCTATAGATAAAATAACTTATTGAAATACCGAAAATTTCAAACTTTCATTTCTTGATAAATTTATTTATTATTGTTTGTCTAAATGAAAGATTATTTTTAAAAATGTCCGTCTGTCTGTCAGTCTCTGTGGGACACAATTTTTCGGGCTGTTCTATCTCAGCAACTAATGCATAGAATTTGATGCAGCTCCATATTATATTAGATCATGAAATAAATACATGTTAATTATATTTTGGTATATAATGTCCAATAGGAGATGTTGCTGTTTATTTTCCGTGTAAATTGCAAGTTGGTATATATATATTCATATATAGTTACTGTAAGCAAATTGTAATTTTCTAGCGTTAAGAAAAAAGTACACCGAGCGGTACGGAGCATTTAAAAGATCTGCGAGTAAGTCATATATAGGAAAATAGCATATTGTAATTAAAAGAATGTGCCCTTCAACTTATACTTCAACGTTAAACAATGACCATCAGCCAAAAGAATCCCTTTCAGAGCTCTTCTACTGCGATCTTGACCTCCTTGCAGTCCTTGGTACAGTCGTGGAAAAAAAAGTAAACCCCCGTACTAACTCCTCAACAAATTATCGTAGAAGAAAGTGACTAGTGCCGAACGATTGGAAATGAAGTCTACTTTTAAATGTTGTATATAAAATTTGCTTAGGGGGCCCTCTATATATTAAAACGAACCCAAACTTCACTTTTTATAATGGCAATACCTATTTTTAACGAGATATTTCAAATCTATCTTCGGTGCAAACTATCACTAGACACCAAATTTGAAGTCATTTGAATGACAAGTTTTTGAATTATAAACATTCAAAATTGAGTGCTTCTAATGTTAAATTGCATTTTCATATTTTCACTAATATCTCCTGAAATTATACTCCTGGTGCGCTAATTTTTTACGTAGCAGTAATACTAAGTAAAATACTCAAACATAAATGCGTTGAATTTACAATTTTTATAATTTTATTATATGAATTATGAACTATGAAATCAATATTCGTAAAAATTATGAATTGCAACCTACCATTTTTTTGATGGATTTAGATTTATTTTGTCCTGCTTTATGGAAATCCGAAACTTCACATTTTTCTTCCAAGTAGTTTTCAAATTATGCTTAAAAAACCGCAAAATGATGGTTTAAGGGGCCGTCTATGATAGAAATGACTAGATATTTTGAAATTTCTTATACTATCCTGTAATCTAGAAGTCTTCAATAATTGCTTGAGTGGCCTTAAGATACCTTGATCAACAATGGAGTATTGAACTTCAATTTGGATACAGCCCTAAAATACGTTCGTTTTAAAACAATTAATTTCTCGGAAACTTATTGTACGAATTGCATAAAAATTTGTTTTTAGGCTAATTAAAGGGTGTAGATTTCATTTATGCTGTCAGAATTTTCTACTGCTATTGAAAAAAGCAAAGCTATGGTTCGTTTTAATATGTAGATGGGCCCCATAAGCAAACTTTATGTACACCATTTAAAAGAGAGACTTTATTGCCAATCGTGTGGTACCACTAACTTTCTTCTACGATACTTTTTTGCAGAGTTAGTAAGGGGTGTTTCCTTTTTTCCCACGACTGTACATCTCCGAGGAAAAGCAACTGATACCCAGAGGTAAAAATTGTTTTCAGATGCACTGGTATTCGAAGTCCTCGCTTTGGCAGTCCAGTTTCAGAATGCTTAATGAAGCATATTGATGGTGGGTTTATTTATTTATCGCAAAAGTCTTATAAACCGAAATTTGTCATAAAACAAAACAGTCTTCATTATTTAAAGCAGTAGAATCAATTCTTCTTTTTTTTTTTTTTTGCTTCTTTTGGCAGCTTGACTGTTCTGATGCCTGTAATGATTGCATAAATATATAAAACTATTAACAAAAAAAAAATCTTAGCTTTATTGCATAATCTTTCAACACATTATCAAAGTTACTTTTACTATGAATTTCCATGTAGCATAAAGGGAAATTTCTTAAAGCACCCACACAAAAATTGTTCTACTTATTCATTTATTGATTTCTTACTCGTGTTTATTTCAGTTACTTATTTTATATGTTGTTTCAAGAAGTTTTTTATCATAAAATATGCTTTGTATCGGTGTGTGTAACATTTTTTTTTTTTTTTTTTTTTTGTCATCGACATGTTTTTTGTATATAGTATGTTCTTAATAACATTTTACTGACTTTTAATCTGCAGTTGTTTGTGTACTTTTAATCTGCAGTTGTTGTAGTTAAACAGATTTAATTGGCATTTTCTGATAGCAAAATAAATAGTATATGCATGAAAACTTTTCTGTGGTTATTTTTGTTAAATATTTCAGAATTATTTTTGTCTCCACACTAACAAATACAAAGAATTAAAATAATTTTATCTTTAGCCATTTCTTCACTCTACACCAAGCGTGTTATTTCGATATTAAGAGCTAAAAGTTCTTAGTGACATCAAAAAGTTTTCGAAGCACCTTCTTCAGGTACATCTATAGCTGCTAACCTTTACTCTTTTTTTTTTTTTCACATCAAGTTAACGGGGTATTGAACGGGAAATTTTATTTAAGTAATTATTTCTTGTTTCATTTAGTCAGTTATTTGATTTCATTTATTAAGCAAATTTCTGACATAAAACGTTTGTTTAACTTTTCAGAAAAGCATAAAATATGATAGCGATGGAAATTCTCTTCTTTAGATTAAAAAATAATCAAAAAACGGGGAAAGTGCCGCTCCATAAATTTAATTTTTCTGCAAATCAACTCAAATGCCAGCGAAAATCCCTGTTCGCATTGTATCGTAATAAACTGGAATTTTATGAAAAGTACTCCTTTATGCTAACAAGTACCCATGGCATTTGTATGGGCTGTATCGTGTATCATTATAGTAATGCAGCCATCACCGTATAGCTAGCATCTTTCGTTTCCTTACTACAAACCGACAGTTATCCCTTTCCCTGCGAGCGACCATAATTAGTAATAAATCGAGTAACTGTGTAAAATTTCTGGTGTTAAAATTTACGGTCAAATATTAATAAAATGTTTCTTTATGAATTAAAGAGAAAATGAGAATTCTTCAGTAAGAAATAATTAAGTACGTTAAATAGCGCAAATGTGTGTATACAAAAAGGTGCATATAGCTGTTTTAAAGACTCTGAAGATTCATCCTCAGTTCAAAAACTAAAACATTGCGATCCAGAGACACGCACCTCGCCTCAAAGTGCAAAAATCCCCGCTAATAACCGCATAAAAAACAGCGGAGAAGGAAATTAAGTAATTCGGTGAAATATTTAAACCGAATTTCTTTTAGGAACGCGAAAAAAAAAAACCCTCTAAAAATACCATTAAAAAATTGTTACAAATTGAAAAATCGCTGTAAGAATCTCGAAAAAACTTTATTGAAAAGAAGATAAAGTTTACTGGATAAAATATATAAATCGGATTCTTTTTTTACTAATTTGAAAAAATTCGCATAAAAAATTAATTGAAGAATTCCATCATGTCTTTGATATGCATGACTTCAGGCAAACAGGTCATGTCAAATCTTGCGGCTGTGAGGGCTGCATTATTTTTTCAGAGTTCAGCGCGCGCGTGTACACACACACACACACTCAGAGACCGACAAGTACCTATCTTTATTATTACAGTCGCATCATGTTAATATAATTTTTATCTTCTTGACAAAATTTAGTGTATAGTATTATCATGACCTGCTTTACTTAATACATTGGATACATTCTGAGGTAAAAACGTGAATTATTAATGAATATTGTAATTATTTATGATATTATAACAATTATTTATATGCACTTTCCTCCAAAATTTCCCCGGTGATCCCTAAGAAGTCTTGGAGTCACATTCTGAAAAACATTCGTGGGTATGTACTGGTGTACGTACAGCATGTAATGTCTGAAATTTATCATCCGGAAAAATTTCATCTACAAGACTTTGCCATATATAATGTTAGGTTTCATGCAATGCCCCTGTGCCTATAGAAATTGCCAGCATGATTAAAGGCCTTTTTTAATCTTTATAAGATGTTAGGGTGCCAAAGAGTTTTACACTTGTGACCACACTTAGTCACTGTCTTACTTCACTGCTGCAACGAGATTTACATATCTTTTTTTTCCCCATTAGTTTTGATGTTTCGAACCCTTTCTCACATCCCCTCACGCAAACAAAAATTGCGTTTTACCCCTTTTTAAAAGAAATACCACACAATTATGAATTCTAAGAGGAAAACCTATCTAAAATGCAAATTCGACCGGTTTCATGGGGTTCCATTTTAGCAGGTTTTACTACATAAAATATTATTTGTATCCAACACATTCAGGTTAAAAAGTCTGGGCAACTTCCCGTTCAAAAGACTGGCCCTATGTAAGGCCTAAACAATGTAGGAAATAAATTATTATTTTTTATTTGTTCTGCAAATTGCGTTTTTTAAAAATATTTTATTACTTTACAAGCAAACCCCACGGCTTTGCTCGCGTAATAGTCAAAATATGCCAAGTGATATTTATATGTCTAATTTTTATTAAAAGAAATTGTACTTTTAGAAATAATTAAAAAATTACTATTTAAAACACAGTTTGACTCAACTTCCTTATTACACTGCATTAAGCAGAAATGAGATTTAAATTAATAAAAAGAACTAAAACTGAATAAATGATAATTTAGATAACATTTTGAAACTTTTATGCTCAATTAACACGCTCATTTCAATATTCTTGTGAAATTTTGAAAAAATCATCTTCCATCTTAAAATTAACCATCATGTCAAATTCCAAGCTTCTTGTCTAACGGTCTACCATCTCTCTCAACATAAAATGCTATGTTGAAATAGGGACTGTCACCATTAATTTGCCAGCATTAATTTTGAAATCGGTTTGGTATTTCCTAATATTCCACAGAAACGTAATTTATAAAGCTTTTAAAGACCTTTTTTTAGAACGTTTGTTGTTCCTGCCAACCCCATGTGGTAGAGTCACCGACAAAAAATTTAGCCTGTGTAGGATCAGAGACTGCCACCATGGATTCTCAACTATTACTGTTATAATCGTTTATATATCCTGAGATTGCATAGAAATCGTAATTTAGGACTTATTTTGAACGCTTTTCACTCCGCTCCTTCGCTTCACCTCTTTTTAATTCGAATTTATTTTCAACAGTCCTTCGAGGGCATTTATATTTTATAAGTAACTACCA
The DNA here is from genome assembly GCA_963932465.1 of Maratus speciosus. NCBI lineage: Eukaryota > Metazoa > Arthropoda > Arachnida > Araneae > Salticidae > Maratus > Maratus speciosus. Next base: position 10,669,283 of record OZ010798.1, on the reverse strand, counting down.
TGTCGTATTTAAAGTTTCTAGCCTCTTCAGTATCACAAAAACCGCAATTTAGAACGCTTTTACTCCTTCATTCACTTCATCTTTTAAATTTGGAACTTTCTTTCGAGGGCTCTTAGAAAGCATTTGCATCTTGTAAGCAATTATCATGCCAAATTTCAAAATGTTAGACCTCTCTGTTGTGCAAAAAATGCAAATTAGAACATGTTTTGCTCTTGCAACCCCCAGATGGTAGAGCAGGGACTGTCACCATCATTTTGACACCGTTACTTTTGAAATAAGTTTGATATTTCCTGAGATTGTATAGAAATCGTAATTTAGAACGCTCTTCCCCACCTTTTAAAATTCCACTGTTTTCGTAACTGTTCTAAAAGATCATTTATATCTAATAAATATGTACCATGCCTAATTTTAAGTTGCTAGCCCCTACCGATCACAAAAATCGCAATTCAGAACGTTTTTTGTACCTGCAACCCGCATGTGGTAGTGACACTGACATGAAATAGCGTCTATGTTAGAGCAGAGACTGTCAGCATGAATTTCCTACCATTACTTTTGAAATCAGTTTAATTCTTCCTGAGATAGCTCACAAATCGGCATTTTGAACGTTTTTAGAATGTTTTTCGCGCATTTTCACCTCCTTTAAATTTCGAAATTTTTAAGATGTGTCCTTAGAAATACTTTATATCTAATAAGTAACTAATATTCGAAATTTTATATTTCTAGGCCCTTTAGTTAAACAAAAATCGCATTTTTTTTGCTCCCTCACCCCCTCTGGGGTACTGGAAACAGGCATAAAATATAGCCTATTTTGGAGAAAGAGCTGTCACCATAATTTTTACACCATTGTTTTTTACATCTGTCCAGTACTTCCTGAGGTTGCATAGAATTCGTAATAACATTTTTTACAACGCTTTTCGCGCATTTTCACTCTTTTTAAATTTTGATTTTTTTAGGAAATGTTCTTAGACATCATTGATATCTTATAAGTAACTACCATTCCAAATTTCATGATTCTAGGCCTTTCCATAACACAAAAACCGCAATTTAAAACGTTTTTTGCTCCTGCAACCCAGGTAATAGTGACACAAACATAAAATAGAGTCCATTTTAGAGCAAGTACTGTCACAATCAATTTCATACCATTACTTTTGAAATCGATTTGATATTTCCTAAAATTGCGTAGAAGTCGCCATTTAGAACGTTTTTTAGAACTCTGTTAGCGTATTATCTCCCCTTTTAAATTTCGAATTTTTTAAGAAGTGTTATAAATAATTATATCTAACAAGTAACTAATTTTCCAAATTTAATATTTCTAGGCCATTCAGTAACACAAAAATCACATTTTTAGAACGTTTTTTGCTTCTGCACCCCCTTTAGGGTAGTGGCACCGACATAAAATATAGCCTATTTTGGAGCAATGCTTGTCACCATCATTTTGCCACCATTATTTTTTAAATCGTTTTGGTATTTCCTGAGATTGCGTAAAAACCATCATTTAGAACGTTTTTTAGAACACCTTTTGCGCATTTTCACCCTTTTAAATTTCGAATTGTTTAGGAAGTGTTCTTAGATGCTTTATATCTTATATTATAACTAATATTCCAAATTTCATATTTCTAGGCCCTTTAGAACACAAAAATCACATTTTTAGAACATGTTTTGCTCCTACATCCCTTTTGGGGTAGTGGCATCGATTTAAGATATAACCTATGTTCGAACATGGACTATCACAATCATTTTGATACCATTACTCTTGAAATCGTTTCGGTAGTTCCAGAGATTATCTCCTACAAACAAACAAACAATATTTACTTCTTTATAATATTAAGTATAGATTACAATCGATAATTATAGGCGTTATCAATAATTAATTAACTATATAGTTAAAAAATCGAGAAGAAATTCAATGGTGAATATTTAATTGTTATAAACATATAAATAATTAAAAAATAAGGAATTTAATCTATACTACTAATTTTATTACCTTCTAGATTTACCCCCTTTTAGGCGAATACATATGTGTGTCTCATTGCAAATAGGAGTGCCATTTGGGAAAGCTAGGAGGGGAGCAGTTCACCATTCAAAGAATATGATATGAATTAATCAAACATTACAGGTCAGATTTTTAAAAAAGGACAAAAGCTAAAATAACTTGTTACATTTGACTAAAACAAGTTCATTAGTATTAAGACAACAATTTAAGCCTGGAAATTATTAATTGTCAATTTTATTTTCGATTTCAGCATTCTCAAAGTGAGACATATTTAACTAAACAAATTTGAGTACTTTAGCTACTTTTAAAAATATATGTAAGCATAATCATTTATATCAATTTTTCCTCTATGTGCATAACAAGATCAAAATAAACATTTGCTCACTCCCACCCCCCGAAACAAAAATTTCCAACTCCTCCCTGCTCCCCCTAAGAAAGTTTTAAAATGACACCCCTGTTTGAAAATTTTATTTCTGGGGCCCACGATGGCTGTCTGTGATTTTAACCAAACCTTTTATTTTCATATAAAATAAAATGCAATTAATTCATAAACAACACAGAATCATTTTCAAATTATACGAAGTTAATCTCATTAAAAAATGTTTTAGGTATACATACCTCGATTTATCTTTTATAATGATTTTTAAAATGATCTTCATCTGTTTTACTTCACCTTTCTTAGATAGCATTTGAAACATTTATGCCGTTTCAAACTAAAAATTTTATATTTCTGTTAATTTTGCAGCTTTTAATGAGCACATAGAAAGTTTCTTCAAAGTTTAGTCCTACATGAACTGTTTGCTTTATAGTTTTCACTCACATCTTGTGCCAGTGATGACTGATCATTATAAGCAGTGAAGTTCAGTGCAATACATAAAGAGTGTATCATTGGAGCCTATACAACTCAAATCAATGAGTCAATGTTGAAAATTTCCAAAGGAAGAAACGAGATTTTTGGAATACAGATATTTCGGTTTCGGTCGAATTTTCGGCAGCATTTTCGCCGAAAACGAATGTTTGGCGAAACTCAGATTTTGGGCCGAACACGAAAGCGAAACCGAATGTTCGGTCAATCTCTAATTAAAATAGTGTATTAATCAATTTTCTCAACGTTGATTCTGGATTTTTCAGATATTATCAGTTCTCAAGTAAACACTTTTATGTCCAATAAATATAGTTTGCAGACAAATATGATAAATTGACAGCATTTTCATCAAATTCAATATTATTTTGTTACCATATGTATAAATTCATTTGCGCTGCTGAAAATGTCTAATTGAGAATTGATAACATCTTCAAAATTGTTTTGAGAAAACTGATTGACGCACTTTAAAAGCTTCTCGGAAGCGTTTTCTGAAAATCAATGGCAGCAAAAAAAACTTTATAAATGCTTCTTTAAATGTCCAAAATATATTGTTTTTGAGGTTGTTGAAGATAAAAACATTTGTCGGAAGATATTATTACACATTTCGGTACGTTGTTATATTGTATTTTTGTAGGTTTAGAAAGCATTTGTCTTTTATTGGAGGTTGCAACTTAAAAAGTAGAACTTAAATAGCATCTAAAATATGCACTGATTTCTTTAATATATATATATGCATATTTTGTTTCATAACAACGGTAAAATAAACGTTTTAGGTTATATACCGGGTGTTTCAACTATTCGAGTTTTATGTTTTTAGTTGAATAGCGTTCAAGCCAGGAATGAAACCGAGTACATATGGCTTAAGTTGCCATTGTTCTACTGACTTATCTGACTGTAAGACAACTGAGCGACACAATTCACTCAGAATTATGGTTGGTATTCGACAGACCATTGCCAATTTAAATCAGAAGTCCTGGGATCGACTCCTAGTCTGTCCACTTTTTCACTCAGTAGGGAAAACATCATAACCAACCAATATGATGGTATTAAAATAATAAAGTGTTTCAACTATGCCTTTGCTAAATTATTTTGTTCCTATAAACAATGAATGTTGAACAGCAATGAACCTGTAATGAAATTTTAATCTACGAACCTTTTTGAATTTTAAATCCGAAACTCTACTAATACTGATTCTGACATCACGAAAGTAACAAAGTGTTTATATTCCTACTTATATTTTATGGGCTCCCTACCATAGTAGACCAAGTCTATTTTGAAACAAAATGAGACACACCTTCAAAAGAAGGTGCATAAAATCCATTTTATTCCCTCCCACAGTAAACCAAGTCTGTAAACAGATGACATATATGAGAAAGTATGTGAAAAGAGACTTGGTTCACTGTGGGAGTGGATAAAACAGATTTTATGCATCTTCTAAATGGATTATCTCATTTTTCAATTCCTACTATTAGTTCACACTCTCCCTATATTTATTTATTTATTTTATTTATGTATATATATATCTTGTTCAAATTTTCAATCGTTAATAAAATACTTATTATTCAACCTATCAAGTTGAAATAAATTTTTTAAAACTTGTACTGGATGACACTTGATGTTAATTCAGTTTTTTCAAATATTAATTCATTAATTGAATTTTAATTCATTAATTTTAGCTTTACATGGGAGACAAAATGGCGGCCATTGCTTATTGAACAGCATTTAATGCATCTTCATATCTATAAGGGCGGTTACCTTAGGAGGGACCCTATTCTGTCGCCAAACACCCCCAAGCTTGTCGCCAACTTGGCGATATATCACCAAATTTGGCGACCAAAATGAGTCGCCAATTGTGACGCCAACTTGGCGATAACTCTAATATTTCTCCAAATTCCCATAGACTTCCATTGTAAACCTACTTACTTATAGAAAATCAACCAATTGAGATATTTTAATGCAACAAAAACTAATATTAGCTTAAGGGATTCTATTAAGTTTTTCTTTGATCAGCTAAGTAGGAATTGACTTTAAAAACAAAATTTTTATATAACTTGTTTATTTTAAATGGACTTGGTCTACTAGTTCTGAACCCAGAATTTAACAAATAGATATTTGTGATCTTTAACAATGGAACAATGTAATAATTTTACAATTAAAAAACAATAATGAGTGTTTTACATCAATGGAAAGAATACAAAATAAAATAATCATCTATTGTTGCGCTGCGTTTCACAACAATAAATGAACACTTGAAATATTAGTTTTCTTTATCAAAGAAATAACTTATGTTTTTGATTTCTCTGCGATTTGTGAGTTTTCACTGTGAGTTATCAAAAGCGATTTAAAAACTTTTGTGTTACATATTTTGTGATTACTTAACTTTAATTTCATACTTTTATCTATTTTGTATACTTTTAGTCTACTTTTTGACTCAGTTTATCTTAAAAAAAAAAAAAAAAAAATCTCTGTAACTCACGTTTTGAAATACCTATTTTAAAACAAATATCTCTCTTTTTTTTAAATTATTTTAGAATACGATATTTAAATAAAAAAGCATATTAGATTAAAACTCCTGGTAACATTATTTTAAAAATGGGAAATTTCACGTCAAATTTTAAATGTAAAAATGATGAACGTTTTAAAGGAAAGAATGAAAAATTTAAATCGGCAGTTAAAATTTTGAAACGAGAAAAGTATGAATATAAAGCTACTCTTGGGAGGGGCACTTTTGGTGAAGTCATAGAAGTCCGTTCTTCAGCCAAGAAGAAAGTGAAATTGGCGGCAAAAATTGTCGCATCTGACGACTGCTCACATGTTGAACTGGAGTTGTGGAAAAAGTTTCAGCACGACAACGTTATTCCTCTGATGGAAATTATTCAGGAGTCTGAAATTCATATCTTCTTGATGCCCCTTCACAAAACGACGATGATGGAAGCAATAGAAGAGGAGAGCTTCTATAAAGATGTTGAATCATTTAATTTAACGAAAAATTGGATGACCGGCGTTCTCAGAGGACTGGAGTATTTGCATGGCTTGAATATATGTCATGCTGATTTAAAGGCTAGCAACGTACTCATTACGGTCGGGCGAAATGCCGTACTTTGTGATTTCTCATTCTCATGTGTGATAACTGGAAATATTTCGGAGTAAGTGTGATTTTTTTTATTAAAAAGTGAATTTTATTGGCAAAAATTTTTAGCTCATTCGCGACATGAATCCTATACACGTTGTTTCGAAAATGTAAGCATTACTCGTCTTCTTCATTTGTAAGCTCAATTATTGGTGTTACGTGTAAAATATTTTGATGAACGGAATTTTTTTACTAAGTGATTTTATTATTATTGTTATTAGAGATTCATTTTGGATTTAGTAGGGTCTGAAATGTTTTCCAGCTCAATTTTTGTGCAAGTTTGATATTTTTTTTTTTGTAGCTTTTGACATGTAGATTCCAAATATCTTAGGTGCCATTTTTTTCTCACACATTTTTGAGGTGATTTTTAAGATGGCGTCCAAGATGGCTGCCATTTACTGACTTTTTAATATTTGTGGGATATTATTGACCAGTATATCAAATTGTATGTTTTTGGGGTCAACAAATGCTAATCTACGATCAAAATAGGCATAAACTGTGTTATTTAATGTTTATTTATAAATTTACTACAAAATTACTAATATACTAGAGGCATAAATTTTCACATGACTATCGTTTTGGCATGCTACGATCTTCTCTTTGAAACACTGCCACATTCTACGGAGATTATTTCCCTGTAAGAAAAATGCAACTCACTACCTGAGAAATTGTACAATTGTGAAGTTGAAGCTACAACTTTGTTTGAAGAGATCAAAATAGTAGTTGAAAAAAAATTGTCTTCCACATATTACACAACGCAGAGTTCTAGATATGGCAAAGTTCTAGATCTTCGCTACGTTTCATCCGTGCCACTCGTCAAGGAGATTAGGCATTGCATCTCGCGTCATTAGAGGAACAAATCAAGATTTTGCTCATGACTTATTTCATTATACCAGACTCATTCCATACATAGCACAGATGAAGGACCTTAAAACAACATATCCAGTAGTATGAAAGGCTCTTGAATCTGGTTGTTTTGCAGTATCGAAATCCAATGTGCCGTTTACGAAACTATATTCAGACAAGAACTTGGAACAAAAAATCAAAGAGCTGAAGAACATTGGTGGAGTTATTCGTTTAACTCAGAATGAAAACGCCCTTGAAAGGTATTTCTTGGGTGCACCAGAAGTATTACGCTTTGTTTCAAAAGTTTCTTTGAAAAGTACTGTCCAAATAAAGTCTCTAAGCAGCCCAGGAAAAACTATCAACTTTAGACTTCCATATCACTGAGAATTTTTCACAATGCAGCCATCGCCAAGGACAGTATTCGAGGTCATTGTGGAGGAAACTCTTTCCAAGATAATACCACACTAATGAAAATTGCATTCTTTATGAAAGTTCCAGAATCTGCGAAGGATGATATTCTGAATTGTGACCAAAAAGGCCAATTGGAATTCGAAGAATTCGTAAGAAATAGACTAATTCGAGAAGACAGGCAACTTCTTGCTGTTATGGAATCAAGACCTCAAATGTCTACAAACCTAAAAGGTACAATTGGAAACTACGAGTTTTCAATAATATCAAATTATTATTTTCTTCTGATGAATAGCTTCATATTCCATTTGACAAAAGTTCATTTACTGCAGAAATAGAACAATATAATCGATCACCCATACTTGAATCATTAGAATCCTCGATTACTTTTCCGATAGAAAAAGTTTGTATTATAGATGGAATGGCAATCGTACAATCAGTAAAAAAGACACCTGCCATGAAAACGTGTGAAGATCTCGCAAATGCTTTCACCAAGATCATTATGAAATGATAAGCGGATATACTGAAGGGAGAATAATATTTGACCAATACCTTGAGCATTCATTGAAAGAGCAAACTCGTAAGAAAAGATTGGGGGCGACAGAACCTATTAGATTTGCTATTACAAATAGTATCAGTATAACGTTGGTGTCATTAAAGACGTTTCTTTCGCATAATGAAACAAAATCACAGCAGACTGCGTATTTCGGGAATAAATTACTACAGGTTTTGCTGCTAGTGAGAAGAAAATTATTGTCGTTTTTGGCAATAAGGCACCACGCGAATGTTTTCGATTCAGAATTATGTGATCATACATATAAAGAAGCAGACACCATTATACCTCTTCATGTACTTGACAGAGTGAACCATCATGATAATTATGAGATCGATGTATTTTTGCCAGATACTGGCATTTTAATATTGCTGATTGATTTGGTTTCAAGTCATCTAGTAAACAGTGAAATCAATTTTGTTACTGGTCAAGGCAACAAACACAGAAAAATTAATATTAATGAAAGATGTCGAGCGATAGGTGCTCATAAAAGCAAAGGTTTACTAGGTTTCCATTCATATACTGGTGGAGGCTGGGGAGTAAAATTTGTAGGCATTTCAAAGCAGAAGTAGATAAAAGTGTATATCAATCTTCAGTGTGATGATGATATTATAACAGCTTTTCAAGATCTTGAAGAACCTAATGTTTATCCATTATCCAAACTGTCGTTGTTTGAAAAATTCACCAACTTGGCTTATTTGAAAAATAGTAATCTAAAAATTACTATTTTCAGAGCAGGGGGATTAGGATTTCAGAGTTAAGATGGCACCTTTTCAGATCTAAAAGTTTCGAGGGGGAGAAATTACCACCAACCCTTGGAGCACTGAAGCCACTTATTCTAAGATCAAACTTAATTTGCACTATTGGAAAGGGCTACAGAAATCCTCAACCTACCTCGACTTATTGGCAATTGTTGGGGAAAAAATGGCGAAGGAGTAATTTCTCTAGTCAAATGCCTGGAGTTACCTGCGCCCAAAGGAGTTATTGAACTTGTGAAATGTGAGTGTAAGAGAACATGTACATTTGGAAAATGTTCTTGCTTAAAGAATTCTCTGGTTTGTACTGCCCTTTGAAAATGCAGTGACTGCAACAATAGAAAGGACTATCAATATCGTCACAGCAATAGCAGTGATTCAGAAGAGCATACATAACATCCTAGTACTGTATATACATATAAATTCTGTTTTTAATGATTTCGTTCAATATCTTCAATAATTTATGCTATTTCATTTAAATACTTTGGTTGTGTATAACTGGTTAATACAAAGCTAGTATATCTAATATATTTCATATTTTTCTGCTTTATTTTTATCTTATTGCTTAAAACACTTGAAAAACTCAATTTTCTCCTAATTTTATTATATATTTGTATTTCTTGACCTTGAAAACATATAATTTGACATACTGGCCAATAATATGCCTCAAATATTAAAGAAGTCAGTAAATGGCAGCCATCTTGGACGTCATCTTGAAAATCACACCCAAAAATGTGTATAAAAAAATGGCACTTAACGTATTTGGAATCTACATATCAAAACCTACAGAATACAACAAAAATATCAAACTTTGCACGTCAATCGAGCTGGAGCCACATTTTACGACATTTCAAACCCTACTAATTCCTCTCGTAAAATTATATAAAAATATGAAATCAATATTGAATATCAATATTGAATTATAATCATTCTGTAGATATTCCCATTTTCGTTAATACATACTAGACCTTGTTATTATTTAATCTCTATTATGTGTTACCAGTTGTACACTTCGGCGCAAACATTTTAACTAATATTTTGAAATTTTTGTAAATGAAAGAATTTTCTACCCTAGTGTGAAATTCTTTCCGTGATGAATTCTGACAAAATTATTTCTTAATAAACCTACCAATTCTAGAGTAAAACTAGAAAGAAATGAAAAATATATTTTTGGAGTAACACTTACTTTGCCTTGCGATAAAATTATTCTGTTCTTGAATTATTATAATTTCTGTTTTTCGTCAGCTGCAAGAAAATATTTGTAGATCTTTATATATCTATACTAATAAAAGAACAAATCACTCTGTGTGTCTGTCTGTGTGTGTGTGTGTGCGATGGCTAGCGAAAACTACCGCTCGTAGAAGTCTGAAAATTCAGGTGTGATTAGTCCAAGACAGGTCCTAATGCACCTGAGGCTCAGACTTTTTAATTTTTAAGGGCCGGGGCCCCTGGACCCCTTTCAGTTTTAATGCACTAAAACGTTAATAACATGCCTCTTTTCTATCCGATCTTTTTCGTTTAGGGATAATTTCTCCTTTCAGTTTCTGCCCCATTTCTACATTTCATTTAAGACCCTGGAACCCTTGCAAGGGGCCTAATACAGGGTCCCTTTCAGTTTTAGCGCACTAAATTGTTAATAACATGCCTCTTTTCTATCCGATCTTCTTCGTTTTTGGGGTGAATTTTCCTTTTAGTTTCTGTCCCATTTCTACATTTCAGTTAAGACCCTGGCACCCTTGCAAAGGGCCCCTTGAAGGTTTAGTGTACTAAATTGTTAATAACATGCCTCTTTTCTATCCGATCTTCTTCGTTTTTGGGGTGAATTTTCCTTTTAGTTTCTGTCCCATTTCTACATTTCAGTTAAGACCCTGGCACCCTTGCAAAGGGCCCCTTGAAGGTTTAGTGTACTAAATTGTTAATAACATGCCTCTTTTCTATCCGATCTTCTTCGTTTTTGGGGTGAATTTTCCTTTTAGTTTCTGTCCCATTTCTACATTTCAGTTAAGACCCTGGCACCCTTGCAAAGGGCCCCTTGAAGGTTTAGTGTACTAAATTGTTAATAACATGCCTCTTTTCTATCCGATCTTCTTCGTTTTGGGGGGGAATTCCCCTTTCAGTTTCTGTCCCATTTCTACATTTCAGTTAAGACCCTGGCACCCTTGCAAAGGGCCCCTTGAAGGTTTAGTGTACTAAATTGTTAATAACATGCCTCTTTTCTATCCGATCTTCTTCGTTTTTGGGGTGAATTTTCCTTTTAGTTTCTGTCCCATTTCTACATTTCAGTTAAGACCCTGGCACCCTTGCAAAGGGCCCCTTGAAGGTTTAGTGTACTAAATTGTTAATAACATGCCTCTTTTCTATCCGATCTTCTTCGTTTTTGGGGTGAATTTTCCTTTTAGTTTCTGTCCCATTTCTACATTTCAGTTAAGACCCTGGCACCCTTGCAAAGGGCCCCTTGAAGGTTTAGTGTACTAAATTGTTAATAACATGCCTCTTTTCTATCCGATCTTCTTCGTTTTGGGGGGGAATTCCCCTTTCAGTTTTCTACCCCATTTCTACATTTCAGTTAAGACCTTGGCATCCTTTCAAGGACCCGGTACAGGGCTCTTCTACGTTTTAGTGCACTAAATTGTTAATAAATTGCTTCCTTTTAATACGGTCTTCATTTTTGGGATACTTTCTCCATTTAGTTACTCTCCCGTATCTACATTCCAGTTAAGACCTAGGGCCCGGTCCAGCGCCCCTTAAATTTTTCGTGTGCCATGCGTTTTTCACACCTTAATTTTCTCACCTTCGCAATGTGTAATTTTAAAGTTGAGTCTTGAACTCTTCTCCTTAGACCAACACTCACATATTTTTATTGGGGCCCGAGGGCCCTTTTTTAAGCATTTCCCCAATTTTTTGCACATTTATTTTAAATTATATTCTAATGATTAATTCATATCCTATGCTTAATCTCGACTAATCGAAGGTCTAAAACGCTAAGTACTAAAACGTTGTAATATGTTTTCATGTTAGGGCCCTGTTCTCAACTATCAGTTGGCGCCTTTTGGGCCCCCTGAAATAGTCCCTTAAAAATAGTCCGATTCGCTAGCTTTTTTTTCTAACAACATCTGAGGTTCTCCAGCTGTTATATGAACGACAAAAAAATAATATTTCAGGCTTCAATTACCACCAATTTTTAATATAAATCGTCTTCTTAGGGCCCTTGGTTCATCTTCTTTAAAAATGATCCAAATTCCTTGCAATTTTCTTTACCATAGTTCTAGAGTCCTCAGATTGCATTGAAAACTACTAAAAAGTGTATTTATACCAAACTACATGCCACTTAAGTTCCTTCCCCCTTGGGGCCCAGTACAAGGTCCCTTGAAGCTTTTGCACCATAAATTATTAATAAGTTTCCCCTCTTAATCCGATCTTCATTTTGGAACCATTTTTCCATTTAGTTATTCTCCAGTGTCTATATTCCAGTTAAAATCCTGGGGCACCTTAAGAATCCTGTAGGGCCCGATCTGGGGCCCCTTGACCTTTTTGTGCGCTATGCGTTTTTTACACCCTAATTTTATTGCATAATTTCATTGCATAATTTTAAAATTGAATCTTGGACTCTTTCCCTTAGACCAACACCTTCATATTTTTATTGGAGCTCTAGGGCCCCTTTTTAAGCATTTACCCCATTTTTGCGCATTTCTTTAAAATATAATTTTAATGATTATTTCATACCCTATGATTAATTTTGACTAATTGAAGATCTAAAATGCTAAGTACTAAAACATTTAAACATGTTTTCATGTTAGGGCCCTTTTGGACCCCCTATTATAGCTCCCTTAAAAATGATCCGATTCACAAACTTTTTTTTTCTAACAACTTCTTAGGTTCTCCAGCTACTACATGAACGACAAAAAAAAATTGCAGACTTCAGCTACCACCAATTTTAAATATTAATCGTCTTCATGGGGCCTTTATTGCATCTTCTTTAAAAACCTATTCTATTGCAATTTTGTTTAACATAGTTTTAGCGTCTTCCAGTTACTTTAAAACCCCTAAAAAAATTTCTTATACCCAATTACATTCCAGTTAAGACCCTGACCCCCAGGGTCCGGTCTTTCTTTATACCTCAGCTACCACCTTTTTCGAACATTAATCTCATTTTTCAGCATTAACTTACGTCTACTCACTACAGCCTTAAATTAAAAATCGCGTTACTTTAAACGTAACTTTAGATAAGGGATTTAATCCGTTTATTAAATATCGTGTTAATGCTAACAGTAATTCATGAAATTTACAAGGTTGAGGAGGCATCTTCCACCGCTTGGTGGCGAGTTATTTTCTCGGGTTTAAGGGCTCAATTTCAACGGGATTTGCTTCCTTCAACTTAGATTACAATTCAGCTACGTTCTGTGTTATGAAATTTTATCTTAGTTTTTAGTTACCAACATTTCCTAACATTAATGGTGCATTCTTTTTTGTTTGTTTGTTTCTGTGGGCTTGATTCCTACGAGGTTTGGTTCACTCAACTTGGTTTTCGATTGTCTCCGGCACCTGCGGTCACTTCCGGTAAATGTTGCCATATGTAGTGGGGATCTAGATTACAGGTTCGTTCGGAAAGAAGTTTGATGGGAACACATTAGACGCTGCGGAAGGCAATGGGGCCTCCAAAATGAGGTTCATTTAAAAGAATTTCCAAAGATATTAAATCATACAAACTTAAGTTTTGTTTAAGGCTATTATTTACAAACGCCGGGCGGGTCTGCTAGTTTCATTATATAGTAGTTTAAAAATTTATTGTTTAATTAGCACTTTCAAGTTGAAATTAATTTTACTTATAGTTTGTTGAGTGCTTTTCCACATAAAACTATAAATTCCGCATTTTGCGATAATATTTGTGTAATGTTTAAGCCACTTTAAATAAATCAAAAATTATTTAGAAAATAAAGAATTGGGATATATAGATTGATTCAGGAGTACATCCGTATTTTTTTAAAATATATACCGTAATTGATGCATTAGGGATCTATGTGCAATACGTAAAAAATAAAGCAAAATAAAATAAAATAAAATACAAATTTTCAAACAATTCTTATATCTCTAAAATATTCCAAATTATACACTGCTCAAAACAATTAAAGGATATTGCAGTTTTAGGTGGATTTTGTATCTGGTAAACTGTTTAGCTGATTGATACATGGTCGACAGACATAGTAGGTTATATGAGAATAAATTACACATGTTTGGCAGAAAAAAATGCATTTTATTGCGCATTTGTGTACTAAAGGAAAAAAACAGAATTTGTGCATATGAGAAAAAAAGAATAAGAAAAGGTGTTTTCTTCAAAGAAAATCATTTTCAGTAGGGGGTATGGTTTCCACGGGCGGCCAGCAACGTTGAACACCTTTGAGGCATGGAATCAATGAGGCTATTAATGACGAGTTGGGGTATTCTGCCCCACTCTTCCAGAAGAGCTCTTTCCAGTTCTTGGAGAGTTTGTGGGGGTTGTTGGCGGCCAGAAACTCGTCTTCCTAGAGCGTCCCAAACGTGCTCGATTGGATTCATGTCTGGAGAACACGCTGGCCATTCCATTCGAACGATTCCTTCCTCGAAAAGGAAATCCTCCACCAGGTTTGCACGATGTGGCCTGCAGTTATCGTCCATTAAAATGAAGTTATCGCCGATTGCTGCAGCGTAAGGGACTACAATAGGTCTGAGGATCTCATCCCTATATAGGCGACCAGTCAGAGCTCCATCTCGAATGATGTAGAGGTCAGTGCGCCCGTCAATGGAGATGCCACCATACACCAACACTCCTCCACCGCCAAATCTGACACTTTCGTGCACGAACGCAGGATTATTCCTACTGCCACGGTCCCCCCAGATGAAAATACGCCTATTATCCGGATGCACAGAAAAACGGGACTCGTCAGAAAACAGAATATTGCTCCATTCATTTCTCCTCCAGTTGACATGCTCGGTTGCCCACTCCCTGCGGTCGCGACGATGCCTTGATGTTAATCTAACACATACCATCGGTCGGCGAGCATACAGACCTACAGCATGGAGCCGGTTTCGGACAGTCTGAGTTGAAATCGTGGTGCCTGTAGCCGAGCGAAGGTGTTGTTGTAGAAGAGTAGCGTTCATGGTTCGGTGTCTCCGAGCTGTTAACGCTAAATACCGATCTTCATTGGGCGTTGTTGCCCGTCTACGACCTTGCCCTGGTCTTCGGCCTGCACATCCACTCTCCAAAAAACGGTTCCAGATCCTGGAAATGACACTTTGTGACACTCCAATGGCTTGCGCTACTTCGGCTTGAGTTTGGCCCCCTTCTAACCTACCAACAATTCTCAAAGCTTCTGAATCTGTCAAATGACTTCGCTGAGACACGTACTCATCGAAACAAAGCAATCACTGAATGCCGATCATCCTTGTCTTCATTCTCTTTTATCCAGTTAAAAGTCAAATTTCATTCGCTGCCGCTGAAGCGACGTTTTTGACGTCGAACTCAAAATTTGCATACTCCACAGTTTGAAAACCAGAAAAATTTGCATTTGTGATTCTCTTCTTCTATTTTCGGCAAAGAAAATTTCGTTTATATCCTTATTTTATGTAAAACTTCAAATATCCTTTAATTGTTTTGAGCAGTGTATTTTAAAATATTGTTTAATTAGCACTGTAAAGTTTAATTTAGTTGTACTTCATTGAGTACTTTTCTATATAAAATTATAAATTCTGTATTATGCAATAATTTTTGTGCAATGTCTAAATTAATTTAAATATGCAAAAAAAAAGGCGATAATAAAGATTTTGGAGTAAGAGATTGCTTCAATGATACATCTATAAAATTTGATTTGTTTTTTCATATTACACAGTAAATGATGCATTAATCATCTATATGCAATACATAAAAAAAATACAAATTTTGAAACAATTCTCATAATTCCAATTTTAACAGTCGCAATATACACTGTTTGAGCAAAAGTTTCTTCGTTCTAAATTTCTACACTCCTGTTATGCTGAAATTCTTGAAAGAGACGTGTCTATATTTATTTTAAGACGAAATTTAAAAATCTCAAAAAGAAATCTGACACTTTTTCATAGTTTTATTCGGTTTGCCATGCCACTTTTATCCAAAATACAAACTCGCATTGCTCTATCTCCAAAAACATATGACATATGACTTAAAGTTGTTTGAGAACTACTACCAATATTCAGAAACGCAGTTTTAAAATCACGTGATATTGAGACTATAAAGCAATGACATAGTAATAATTAGTAAACAAAAGTCACAATAATCATTAGGAAATCCATAAATATGTTGATTACTTCCTATATTAAGATTCTGTGAAATATCAGGTAAGATATTTTCTACTTTAGTCCAAATATAACCTCTTAAAATTTCCAATTTCGCATAACTTAAAAACTTATGATCAGAAGTGAAACGAAATTTATGTCGTGGGTTTTCAATCATATGAATTCTATCAACGACGAGAAAAAAAACGACATATTTATATTTGTGAATTTTTAACAATCGTATTATGAATTAATAATTAATATTACGAAATCATATTTATAGGAAATATGCATCCGCATTATGTGAGGCCATTAACAAAGTATCTTATGACGCTAAAAGTAATAAAACACATAAATGGTTGTTCGAGAAATGGTTGTTCAATGAATTGGATGTTTATATTTGCCATTCATTGGTTCCTTTTTCTATAACTTATATTTAATCCACTTACCATTCAAAATTGATGTCAATTTGTTTTTCTACCTTTTGTTGCCACGATAAACTTAAAAATGCAATAAAATAATGATGTTACTATTGAACTTTTAAAATATAAGTCAGTTTTAATATGTAGGCGACTCTTTATGGAAAAATTAACTACAATATTATTAAAAAAATCTATACGTTTTAAAACGGTCATTTTTCTTCTTGCAGTCATTAGAATTATATTAGAGCCATTGCTTGTGTTAATTTTAGGTATCGTACTTCAAATACTCTTTTAACTCATCCCAATGGCATCAAGCACAAAGATATTTTGCACTGACAGGTTTTGGCCAAACGTTTTGTACATTCATTTTCTTTAAATAAGAAAATAAATTTGTATAAATTTGAAGTAGAATGCTAAAATTCATCTTTAAAAACTTAAAAATTGAAATTACACTTTCTGGACCTGATATCTCTTGACTTTTATCCAGCGTTATAAACAGTAATTTGCTATCTCACGGTCTATCATGCTATCTGAACGATTTTCTATTGCCTTTGACTTACATTGAGCGTTATTTCGCGCTGCAAAATGTTTTACTAAGTTATGAAGCCCGAACACCGAGAGTACGTGCTTATAGAACGGCTTGATTGGGAAATTTAAGCCAATATGCAGCCTGATTCAAAATAATGTGGCCATAAAGAAAAAGGAAAGTAGGCATACAAAAAGAGTCAAATATCACATAGAAACTTGGGGTTGCAAACGTCATCCGGAGCGCTTTTTCAGGAAAGCTCACGTTTTCAGCACCAGCCTTGGCGAGTTGGCGAAAGCGAGAACGTTCAGCCAGCTCTAACGCCAAACGTCGTCTTGTGTTTCGTTTTGAACCGAAATGGCGAAAGACAAACTAGCGTATTTTAGAATAAGTCCTACCTAAATTAAAGAAATATTTTCAATTATGTGTTCTAAATGAAAAGAAAACTTTTCAAAAGAAATTGTATTACGAACTCTTATAGTGTGTTTTATCAAAGGTCTTAATTACGTTTGATGATATAGACTAAAATTTTGATTATTTAATTCCCTCAAAAATCTACATTTTCATTCAATTGAGTATTATTAATTACATACCTGTTAAACAAAAACTCGTTACCTTCATAAATCTAGATATTTGATTATATATAAAGATGAATTTATGGGGATGATGAATTAATGCAGTTTCAGTGCATTTTGAAGTATATAAACACAGATTTTAAAAAATACCTGTGGCAGAAAATTACTATATTTTCTGCCATGAACTTATATAATTAATTTAATACCAAATCATTCTGCAGAAACAGCCCCCAAAGTCGAGTGAAAATAGGCCAAACCAAAGGAAAAAAAAAAAAAAAAAAACCTATTACAGCCCCAACCAGGATGTTTAGAAATTGCCTTTTTAATGCGAGATGAAATTCTTAAGAGGAGGTGGGGGAGAAGGAATATTGAATGACTATCTTTTGTTACTTCAAAGTAACAAATAAAATCACTAGAGAAATTTTCAAACTGTGTATGACAGTGAGGGCTGTAGATTTAAATAGTTAAATTTATCAATTAACAAATAGAAAAAAAAAACCAAAAAATTAAACTTTTGTGAGGATGAAACAAAAACAAGCTTTTCTTTTTTTTCGTGGGGGGGGGGGGTAGAATTTGAATATTTGGTCCTTTACTTATAGTTACTTCAAAGTAATAAATAGAACAGATTTTTTTTTTTTAATGTAAAGAATTGCGTGTGCACAACAGGTTAATCCTGATTTTTTTTCCTTACCTTTCATTCTATTTCTTTCCTTTTCTTTTTTATGGTAAATTATTTATTTGTCATTTGAAAATCAACAGATAGAGCAAAACAATAAACTTTATGCACTGTTATGGATAAGCGATAAGCGAGGGGATAGTTAAAATTTCAGACACAATTTTAACTGATCTTTTCTGCAAGGCAACAATGAATTTTAAATGGTCAAAAAATAGTGTGCTGGAGGAGAGGGGGGGGGGAGAGCAGCGAAAATTCGAAATAGGAGGTTACTTCAGACGATTTATCATTATTTTATTGCCACTTCAACTTAATAAAAAGTGCAATATGTGTGCAGAATGACGAAAAATGGAGTGTGTGTGTGGGGGGGGGGGGATTTCATTCGAGAGAAGAATTTAGATGATTTATTCAAATATGACGAATTATTATTTTAAAATAGCAAATAAAACAACTTGGATGAAATAATATTTAAAAGTATGGCAAAAATTTTAAAATAAACTGAAGAATTTTAAAGATTTTTAATTTTGTGCATTAGGGGCAGACCAAACATAAAAACTCAAATAATGATAAAAATTTAACAGTATTAAAATATAATAGTAATTGATTTAATTGCATGCATCAACTTGCAATTATTTTAGCTGATTTGATTTAACTGCAGAATACAGCTAAATAATTTGATTTATCGTTCAATCTAATTATAATCGAATTGATTTTAGTTTCAACTTCCTATTAACTTCTAATCGCAATTAAATTAAAAACAATTAATTTTAAATGAATTATTTCAGTAAAATTGTTTTATTAATGCAATAAACACGTCACACAATTATGCCGCTTAATAATAATAATAAACTAAATTAATTCAGTAGTAATGCTAATAAAACTAAGTTCAATTGTAGAAACATGAATAGAGTTATGTTTATTACACGAAAATCTTTACGTGTGTTTTTATTTTTCCTAAAAGATAAAATACGTTCTCAATTTCTTCGAACATAGCGAATTAATCAAATAAATGAATATTATTGAACTGAAAAAAATAACTTATGTTTGAATTATATATATTGTGAAATTAAAAGCATTTCAATCCGAAAAAGCTCTTTGTTGTTTTGTCAAGGTTTTAATTGTAAACCACGGTGAAATAACATTTCGTCATACTTTATTCTCTGCTTTATAGCGTTTTACATTTGCGGAAAAACAAATAAAAAAAAAAACTCTTTGCTCTCAGCAAAAAAATGGGGGCTGCTGTTCGCTACGCGTATGACGTCACGAACAAGAAAGGGTGCGTAGTGTTGAATTCATCTCCGCGCCAACTGTTACTCTGCCGATAAGGTGCTCAAAACGTGAGCCTTCTTGAAAAAGCATCCGGGGCCGCTAGAGGACGTTTTCATCCAATCACGAGCTGAGCAAATTGAGACGTCTTCATTTGAGCAGTTGATGCGTTATGTTTTTTCTTGTGGTTTTTTTTAAGGACTTATTTACAAAACACCTGTTTCATCGTAGGATGAATTGTTGCGGCAGCAGGATGTGTTCGAGATACACCTGATATGTTTGAGGATGTGCGCCAGCGATGTAATGCGTGTCTCCAGGCGTCAGGCAAAAACTTTGAGCATCTCCTGTAGTAGTATTGGTTGTGGAAAATGCAGTGGTTAACATGTAGTGTTAACACAGTAGTGTAACATGTGGGGAAATACAATATAAATAAAATGATGTAGAATGATTCTTATTTATACTTCTTGTATTACATGTAATTTGCTACCCCTTCTACCGGCTCCGGCCAGCGTTTGCGACCCCGTGTTCCTATGTGATTTTCGATTCTTTTTGTATGCCTGCTTTGCCGTTTCAATTTGGCCACGTTATTTTGAATCACCCCTGTATATCATATGAGATACAAGCAGCGATATGTTTGTCATCGACAACGTTACGAAAGGTAACATATTAACAAGGTGTGTTTTTGACTGTTTGCTTCTTGGAAAAATGGTTTATGATCTGATATTGATAAAAAAAAATGTGATTGCAGTCCAAAACAAGCAGGTGAACATTGTCCTGTTCAAAACAGCATACTACAAATTGCGTACATCTGTTTGTTTTGATTGGTTGTTTTATATTGCCATAGGATGGTAAAAAATTGAATGATTTTCAAAGTTTTAACAAGAATTAGGAGATTTGAGAAATCAAGTGAACCATGTTTAATTATTATGCATTTTTCCGTCATAAAGTAGTTCCATGTTCAACGGAAATATTTTAAATATTTTACGGTGAACCTAAAAGCCTATTAAATTTCAATGATACATAAAAAATAATTAAAAATAATCCTGGAAATGCCATTTCACACAAAGTTTTTTATGCAGTATGAAATAGTACTTTACAAACATTAGAAGATGTACGAAACATATTAAAAGTATTTTCCTTTATATCAAAAAGTATAATTTTAAATTCTTTATTACTTTTAAATTAAACTTAGGTATGGCCTTGCACAGTTCTTTCGCCCACCAGAGGCATTTTTTCCTGATGATGTATTTGATCCTGTGAACGGAGAATGTTTTGATCTTTGGTCTTTCGGCATGCTGGCGCTATTCACGTGGACTCGCATTTGGTCTGATGAAATAATTCAAACGATAGAATATTGGAAAAAGATCGCCTATCCAGTAATATTTGATTATTTACAAGTAAGTGCAACCATTCATTTTTATGTTATGAGGCGCTCAGAATATAAGGACATAAGTTTGCCGAAAAGCATTTCTAAGCTATGAGCCAGTATGATGTGTAATAACTGTGTAACTGGCCTTATAGTTTATTTTCTTATGTGTAAAGGGGATTTTCTTAAGTGTAAAGTGCATTTGGAAAAACCAAATGCTTTTTTAGATGTTTATTAGAGGATCTCTTTGATCTTTACACTTAAGAATATTAAATTCGATATTATGGAATTCGACTATCCAGTTCGATAACTATACAATCATTCTAAAAGATATGATTTTCCCATTTTTTTCTTGGTTCACATTGAGTCTTTTTTTTTTTTGTAAGAATGTACTTTAGAGAAATTCTTAATAGTTAGTTTTAAAACTATCGCTTTTCATTTCTACGTGTTTCTTTCGCAAATCAGCAGCACATTAGAAATATCTATGAGCAATTGCTTTGTATGGTGCGTTTTTGTGTTTAAACAAACATAATAGAAACAAAGGTTTATAATATTTGATGCGTTTTTTTTTTTCAGGAAAAGCATTAAAGGTGGAAACTTCTGGCTTAATAAAAAATATGTACTACATGGGAGATAGAGATCACATAGTAGAAATTAAAATCTTTTTCGAATTTCAATTCAAAAACACTACATTACCACACATTTCAATATACCGAAAACAACTCAGTTTATAGTGACATTTTTAATTTTTTAAACAATTTTAGTTTGCCTTTTTGTCTGTTTCTTTGTCGTAAAAAATTTTAAGCACATATTAAAAAATATATTTACTTATTTTGCTTTAGCGTTTTAGTAAAACTATTGAAATGTAATTTGAATGGAAGTTTGGATAATTTTTTTACAAAACTAAAATTTTTACTTAACTAAATTGTCAATGCTCTTGTTAAGTTGTACACTTGTTTAATAATTAGAATAATTGTCGGTCTTGTGATTTCCTGGAAATCTAATACTATGAAGAGCAGTAAAAAAAAAAAAAAAACATGTTTCCCCTACTAGTATGGACAGACTTTTATTCAAAACAAGTAATAGCTTGCAAATATAAAAAGGTAGACTTGCTGTTTTTTATACGTAACCACCCAAGACATTGGTGAATTTATCATAACGTTTAGCAAAGTTTAAAACCCTGTTGGAAATTATGCATGTCCTGTATACGGAAGGAATATTTCTCGGTTGTTTTTATTTCTTCATTGATGCCAAAGTGCCTTCCTCCGAAAGCCTGCTTTAAAACCTGGAAAAGATAAAATTCTAGTAGCATGAGGTCGGTGCTTCAGGCGATGGGCAACATACTCTTATCAGATTAAGGCAATGGAACCTGGACCATTGGCGATTCAAGCATTTAAATACGCCTTCTGGTGGAGAAACGATATAACTTCTTGCTTCAGGAAAATTCCATCCAAGTACACTGAATGACATGTATTTTTTATTTGTTTGGAATAATTTATTTATTTGTACAATTTCGGATTTCATGTGACATTTCTGTTCTGTGTTATATGACAAAGTAAAAATTATCCGAATTTAAATATCTAAAACTTTCAAGTGCATTTACAATAGCGAATGATTTCAATGGAACTTTAGCATTAGTTAAGGGGACAATTTTCCAGCACCGACGGCCGCGATCAGCGCCTCTATAGGTCGTTTTAAGTCCAATACACCTCGATAGAACATTTTAAAACTTCAGTTCTTTTTGTCATCCTGGCACATTCATGCCGCTCGACACTTTTCAATTCCTTCATTCTTTAGGATAGCTTGAATTTTTCTCTTCACATATGTTAGGCTCACACTGGACCACTCAACCGAGCCTTTTGATGACACTGCGCATGCGTCATCTGCAGGATTTTGACCGAACCCTACCAAATAAGTGTAAGGATGACTCTCTCTTAAACCTGTGCCTTGTTTGCTTCGTTTCTTTACAATATTATGCGCGGAAAATAAGAGGGACTTTTTTTTTCGATTTCCCCTCGTACTACTAATAAAACCGTACAGTAATGCCTTTTTAATAATAAACCTACCATTTAAGACATTTGACACTATTTTATTTAAAAGAAATATAATGAGTTCGTTTCTTATTTCTTATATGTGCATTTATAATATCTAAAATTGTTATATTTTTACAAACCAACATTTATATAAATAAAGGCAAGTCGGAAATTGTACGTGAAACGTGGCAAATGAGGTGCGTTCGTACTCTAACTCGTTTTATAAAGATAGAGAGTCAGATTTTAGTGCAATAACTGTTGCACTCTTATGCAAAAGTGCATGAGTACAAAATTTATGACGATTCCATCGATTCAATTCACTCATGCGGAAACACAAATAGGACTCCCTGTTAAATAGGAATTCATAAACCCGGCAACTTAGAATCATGACGTATGATGGGATAAAATTGAATTCATGACGTAGGATAGGATTGAATAGAATAAAGAAAACTTTTATGAACATCTTTTTAAGTTTGGATTCGATTTTCATAAAGTTTGAAATGATGAGACAAAAATCTGCAAATATTATCTCCATTAAATTTCAGGGTAATTTTGGGTAATTTTTGCGCTGTTATATGCGGACAGACGGATCAGACGACGACACTAGGTGCTACGTATTTATATAATTACGAAAGCACCTAAAATGTTTGTCTCTTTGTCTATGTGTTGCCGAAAGTAGGAAAATCTGCTGCGGGTAGTGATTTGAAATAGTGTGTAATATAGTACATAGATTAGAATGAAAATTTTGATGAGGTCAGTAGAAGGTAGGTGCGAATGCACCTGAAGCGCGAATTTTCTATTGTTTTGTTTATTACCTGAGCTCCGGGCTGGGTAATATCTGGTATTTAATATTGCACTATATCAGCAAGTTAATATTGATATTGGTGATATACTGCGATACTAATTTAAAGTGGTTGTGCGAAGGACGTTTACTGTTTTTGGAAGCACAAAACAGAGTAACAAGCAGTAAATCATCGTTTTTATATTTATTTGCTCACGCAATACAATTGCTATTTTATTTAAATTAAATATAGAAAACTAGTTGGATGTGCCAATCCCAAAACTTTCTTCTGTCTCATACATCTTAATATGTAAAAAAGTAGTTACAGTCTTAATACTGCAATATTATTTGTTCAATACTATAACTACTTTATTTTCATCTTAAATTTATGCTTCAGTTAATTGAATCGTATTAAAAGTATAAATAAATACAAAACCGAGGGATGTTTTCGTTTGGAAAGATTTTCGTTTAAAAATGTAAATTCATATGAATTCGGGTTAACATTATCGACGATTTATGCGCTCGAATAGGTCATCTGGTGGAGAAAAGGTATATTTTCTCCTTTTTTATGTAAGCACTTTGAATTTTCATGTATTTTTAACGTGTTCTAAATCATTATTTTTTTGCGCAATTCAGATTTCATGTGACATTTGTGTTTTGTGGTATAAGGCAAAATAAAAACTATCCGAATTTGAATATCTAAACCTTTCAAACACATTTCCAATAAAGGATGTTTTCATTGTCAATTTAGCATAAGTGAAAGGGGCAATTTTCCTGCACCGACGGCTGCGAACAACGCCTCTATAGACTGTTTTGAGTCCGAATTTTTATTTACAAATTCGGACTAAAAATACAAAGTCATACAAATTAGAGGTTTTGTTTATTAAAAACAGTGCATAGGACGCACTGTGTACGCTGCCGAAAGCTGTGAGGCCTCCAACTCAAGTTTCGTTTGGATAGCTTTTAATTCGATAAAATCAGAAAAATGCAAGGTTGTACGCTGCTAAAGGCAGTGGGATCCCAACATTAGGGGCATATGGAAATATTTTAGCTTAAAAATATGAAATCATTAAACACTGATGTTAGTATATTTAAGGTTTTTATCGTGGGAAACGGCAAAGCCAAAGGTTTCAGTTAAATTTTAATGAAAGTACAGCTTTTCTTATTAAAAATATTTGTTTCGAAATTATGTAATAATGATTTTAAAGATGTTTAATATTTAGAGTATAACCTGGGCTTGCGAACATCCGAGTTGTCGATCAATTTAATTCTGTAACAAGAGATTCGAGAGGTATTCGATTCGGTTCTGTAACGTAAATTTGATCCCTGAACAGTGGTATTTAAAAAGATTGCTAAATGTTATCGCCCATTTGTGTGGTCGCAAAATCGCAATAAAATATCGTACCAAAAATATGTTTTTTTTTTTTTTTATGATTAAATATCATTGAATAGCGATGATGGATTTTTGGCTTCCGCAAAATAAGAAAATCTTTGATGATTTCTGATTCGAATTATGAAAGTAGCTTCGAAAATAGAATATGAGGAGAAGTCAGATATGTAGAATGTAGATATTACCTTATAAAATTTAAGTCTTTTAGAATTCCAGAACGGCTTTTGGAGCATGCTTTTTCTAGTTTTGTACAGTAAAGTTTATATTAAAAATATAAAGTGAACATATAGAGCCTGTCATTTTATTTCTATGCTCTCCGAATGAAGTCTAGAAAACATTTTATTGTAACATTTATTATTTTTGATATAGAAATGTGGTAGCATCTACGAAACATTTAACTAAACAAAATTATTGCCATAAAACTTTCAATGTTTATTTATAATATATTATGTATTATACTAGGGGGCTCTGCTCCTGCAAGATACGCTCGCCAACCACCGTTCAGACATCGCAGAGGCCCCACCATTGGCCGAGAGGTTCTGCTCACAAAGCTGGTTGACGGGCGGTGCTGGGTTCGAACCCAGTCGTGCCCGTCGACCTAATCGTTCGGAGTTTTCGTGGTTTTCGTCGAACCGTGGATTTTGATGCGTAAATACGGGTTAGGTTTCCTTAGAAAGACCCCCACGAAGGGCACTCCCCCCTGGGCCTATATCCCTCGAATAGATAATTGGCCGTCAAAAATCAACCCAACCCAACCCTCAGACACCGCAGAATCTAAAAGCACGCAAGTAATTAGAGTCTTTGCCTTCCGGTATTTTTTAACAGCGTTATAAAACGATTGAAATAATACAATTTACTACAATTACTACAGTTTACTGCTTTAACCCCTTCAAGGGTGGGGGTTCATTTTTGGACCACTTAATTTTAATTCTTAAATGTCACATTGGCACCAGAATATTGGAATGAAAATTTTTCTTTTATTAAGTAAGTGAACAAAAGCATTTTCGTACTTCTAAATAAATTTGTTTGTAAATTCTGGTGCCATTCACAGATTTCAGCATTTTACGAATAGCTCTGAAAGGCTTAAACGCATATTAATGTATTTATTATTTTAAAGTTACCTTTCTCTTTTAATATTCACGTGTAAATACAATTTTCAAGACATAATTTTCAATATTTTCCTGCTTTTAAAACGTACTTATTTAATAGTAATTTTAAAGGGTTTTTTCTGTTTTTAATAGTCACTTGTAAATAAATTTTTAAACGTAAGGAAATATTATTCTTTGCGCTGTTTTTAGAATTGAAAACCATTTCTATAATAATAGCCTAATTCATATGACTATCCTTAACAGTTCCGGGCGAATACCTTTCCTTTTTATATTCCAGGCGGCCATTTTGGTACTCCAATGTTAGCCAACCACAAGTGATAAGTCGCCAAATGTTATTCTATCGCCATCATATCACCTATCTCTATAATAATAACCTAAGTGGTATTTGTTGACCATCATCAACACATTTCCGGCGAATCCCTTCTCCTTTTATATTCCACAGGCGGCCATTTTGGTACTTTAATATTAGCCAGCCACAGGTGATAAGTCGCCAGATGTTATTCTATCGCCTTCATTTCACTTATATTATAATAGTCCAAGTCATGTTACTGCCATAAACAATTACGGGCTGATCCCTTCGCTTTTCATATGAAAGGTTTCCATTTTGATTAAAGAATAAAAATTATTTTTTTAAATAAAATTACATAAAAGTTGCCATGATCGCAAAGAATTCTTGGTACATTTATGTTAAGTGGGTGCAAATCTCGCCAATAGCTTTTTTTTTAACTCGCAAGTTAGCATTTTTTTCGAGTGGCAATTAAAACGGTACTACTTCGTTATCCCGTCGACCAAAATTCTATCGCCAAAGTATAATATTAAATGCCTATAATGATTTATCGTTAATGTCACAGTCACTCAACTTTAACGGAGTTACACGTGTTTACGCCATCAAGTGATTTTTATTTCGACGTTTTATTTGTGTTTTTATTAATGTCATACTAATTTATTTGTTCTTTCGTTATTTAAAATAAAAATCATGTCAATTAGTATAATTTGGCGATTTATATAATTTGACGAAATTGGTCAACGGGATAACTAAGTAGTACCTTTAAAACATTGCTTTGAAGTTTAAATTAAATGTTATGATTTTTTGCATTAATTTAATATTTTGCACAGATGTCATATACGCACCGGGTTTGGCGTGATTTTTTTATGACAATTTGGCGTAAACCTCGTTTTCGAATACCAGTTACATATGTATTTTTTAATTATTTTCTGTTATTTTTCAAAAGAAATAACAATAAATTTAAAAAAGTTTAATTAATAACTACAGAACAAAACATTTTATAACATTTTTTATATAAAAAGAAAAAAAATGTAAATAAACATTTATTAATAAATAAGCAACAATAGCCAGGTTACCATGTCTATATGACATTTGTGCCTAATATTTTTCTTTTCGTTTCGTTTAAAAAAGGGAATGAAATGAAATGCATTATTTTTAAATGTTTCAGTTTTAAATGAAAGTTTTGTATTTTAAATAAAATGATAATGAAAAAAAAATGCGACGGGGAAATGTTTGGCGATTTATCACCTGCGTCGTGCTAACATAAAAATCCTGATTTCTCTAAAAAACTTGAAACAACTTCGAAAAAACTTGATTTCTCTATCAGAATCTTCCGATTTGGCGAAAGATTGTTCAAATAAATTGAATTATGAATAAAAGTAACACAATACATTTCTTAGCATACATTTAAGGGAGGCCAAACTAGTTTCCAAATTAGTTTTAAATAATAACCTTTTATAAAATACAAAAAAATATCTGTTATGATTAAAACTTGAGTTGCCATCTTTAGAAAAAAAGTACTTAAAATTAAAAAAAATTAATATCTCGAAAACTAATTTGAATTTAAAAATCCTAATACCAGTTTTGAAATCTGCGGATCAATACGGATTTTCGTGTTAATTTCATCGCATACTATTCTTTATTTTAGGAGAAATCGCCGTGAAACATAATTAGTTGTTTAATCAGTCATTTCATAAAATGGTTTCATAAAGTTGTTTCATAAAATCGTTTCATAAATTCGGTTCATTAGAATTTTTTATATATAGGGTAGATATTATAATATTTTGATTATAATATATTCATTAGATAAAAATTATAACTTATATATTTTAATTTTTTACATTTGTCTGTTATTCAGTTTCCAAAATTTGATAAACTGATGAAACAATTTCTTCCTAATGCATCCACAACGCCGGAAGAAATAGCTCAAGCCTTGTGCCTCATTCAAGGAGTTTTACGATATGAAGCTGAAGAGCGGCCTCGAGCCAGCGTCATCTTGCAGCAACCACTTCTGAATAAAGAAGCAAGAATGGAGAATCTGCTTCAAGTGGACTCGATATGGACCCATCGACATTTCCAACTACCTAGTAAGTTAATAAATTTTTAATTGTTTGTGTCAAATTTAAAGGCTAGCAATTGTTTGTTACTACACAATATGCCATTCATGAAAATATTGTTGTCGTATATAGGGTGAGAGTAGCGTATGTGTAAAAAGAAAATACGGAAATGTCTTTGGAGCTTGGAAATTGAATGTTGAAGGTCAACCGCTGTTCTTTTTAATCATGTATCTCACCCACAAGAAAAGTGACACATCTCGACAAAAGTAAATTTCAAGGAGAAGTAAAAGGAAAATTTGCATGATTTTTTTTATGACATGAAATTCTAGCACTTATCTCTGCATGCAGGAGTAAAAACGTGCATAAAAGTATAAAACACTTCAGAATGAAGGCGTATGATGAGTTTGGGGGGTTGGATAAATTTACTTCCTCACCCAATCCACCCCTCTTCTGTGGTCACGAATGGACACATAGCGTAATGAAGTGATTTTCCGTATAACTACACTTATAAAACTTTTTGTGTAGCAAGATACACCTATGACAGACCTATCTGAGGAATAAAACGCAAAATAATTTTTGCGAGATGTGTATTACTCTTCTTGCGGGTGAGCGATATTTGCTCCTCACGCTTCAAAAGCACGATACTCTTTCTTTACTTGTTGGACACGTGTTATTACCTCGTCGTATAGACAGCTTGCATTGACGTCACATTGCTATTAGCAACGACTCATACTATTGCATCTGGAGCACACATGGAACATCAGAGCTCCTCATTTGCCGCTAAAAGCACGTGTTATCTTTCTGTTTAATTCTCATCTTTCTTATTTTTATTATTATAGTACAAGTAAGTCTAATAAGTCAAATGGAGGGCACCACATTAGCCCTATATTTGGGCGCCCTATGAAGCGATGGCAGACATGTGACGTCACTGTCACGTGCAAGCCGTCTATATGGCAACAAGCTCCCTATGAGTGGAAACATGTTCCATTTTTCATTCCAGGAGAAACAAACAACTTCTCTTGTCTTTTAACGTAATCACTCCTTCAGTATATTTCTCAATTATAAATCCGCTACATGAAATTATCTTTGTCCCAAGTCTCCACATTTGCACAAAGTATAAGGAGAAGACGTATACAGGATGCTCGCTGCTTTGTGCTGTGACTTTTAGCTCTCGGTGTTACACAAGGAAAACTTATTTCTTGATTTTTCTGATAGTTAATCATGGAATCTAAACAATGTGATGCATTTCAGTAAATCATCTTCATTTTTGCATCCGCATGTTTTGCCAAATTCCTGAAACAATAATATGTATAAACGAAATTTTTTTGCATGAAAAGATATTTTTTATTTTAATTTATTGATATTGTCTAAGAAAAACTGTCATACATTGATAATGTTGGGATTCTTGTAGCAAAGTAAAAAATCCCGAAACATCTCAAACGATTAAAATAATTCTCTATGAAGAGTCTTGCATTATTAAACAAAGAAGCTCACACGATTAAGTATGAATTATATTGGCTAAACTCATGTTATTTTTCAGATAAGTCTTTGAGCAACAATTTTTAAACAGTTGTAAAAAAATGTTCTAGTCAAGAAAAAGTGTTATTATTTTCTATATTTACTAGGGAGGCTTTGCCCCCCCTGCTCACTACTCTCACCTCCACCCCCGTGCGTAATCGCTTCGCGATCCCGTTCGGTATCGCGAACAACCCCTATTTTCTAGCCAACCCCAAACGTAATTGTTTCGCGTTTCCATTCTGGATCACTTCGCGATCCGTTATTTTCTACGCATTTAATTTTTAGATTCCAAACGCAGATGACCTCCCCCTTTTCTCATTAGTTAATGGAAATTATCTTCTTTCTGTAAAAATCACTTTTTAAATCGACCTCTAAAGAACCCCCCAAAAATGTGCATGTCTATCGAAATGCACTAGATTCTTCCCTTTCTCCGTCCATCCTAACTTCTCAACTTCTATGGTTTTCTCCAAGCACAATTCCCGCTAAGAAAAGACAGAAAGTTCTTACCAATCTGATGCGTTTCGCGATATCTACACAGATTTTCATTGGTCCATTTCTGAACCGTTACTTTTTTATATATATAGAAGGAAAACATATTTTAAAAATAAATTTATTTATTTATTCATATCTTTTAGTATTATGATAAAACATGCGACAGAAGTAATTTGCTTTTGTTAACAATGAATATTTATGAAACAGAAAAAAAGTGTAAAAAGACACAGTGCTTACGTTATGAGCACGTCTTTCACGTATGTATACGAAATATTTCATTGTTATTAGTGTACAACTCTATTGTCAAAAGTACAAACCAAATGCAAAAATCAGTATGTTACTTTTGCCGCATGCTGATTTCATGTTATAATTTTTAATAATAAATTTGCGATATTATTATTTCAGACGATGAAGGAAATATCAGCAGTGACATGGATGAATGGTCATCTGTTACAGAAAATGATCGTGAAATTGATGACTGTAAGCATTGTGTACCGGATTTTACCAACTTTGACACTCTTATAAGTGACACTTCAGTATATAGAACGAGTGATTTGAATAAAAAGTCGTTAAATGGGTCTTCCGAAATGTCACCCAAAACAGAGGAATCAACAGACACTGAACAATTTTTTAACAAACCTTTAAACGTGAACGTTGGGAAAAATAATACAATCAATCAAGAAAATACGGATGCAAAAACTCCTGTTAGAGCAATGCATTTGGATAAACATTTTACAGAAAGTCCTATTTTCGAAGATATG
Organism: Maratus speciosus; assembly: GCA_963932465.1. Lineage (NCBI taxonomy): Eukaryota > Metazoa > Arthropoda > Arachnida > Araneae > Salticidae > Maratus > Maratus speciosus. The sequence continues at coordinate 10,638,194 of OZ010798.1, read as the reverse complement.
CCAGCTTATGAAGTAAGCAATGTTGAAGTTGTAAATAAGAATTTGTCGCCAAACAAAAGTACAACACACATTTCTGAATTTTGTGAGTCACACTTACAGTACTTAGTGTACTCGCTACTTCATGAACTACTGATGACGTTATGAATTCTAGAAAAATCGAGAATCTTGTGGATTACATTTAATGGCGAAACCGTATTTAAAAAGAAGCATTTGTGTTCTTAATCACTTTGGTGAATGTAAAATAAAGTGCACCATGTTTTTTTTTTCATTCTAGGGCTCTTACTTTATTGGTAATATTCCATGAAATTTGAAAAATATATGAAAAGATAGGTCATCTCGAAGAATGCTCTACAGCAAGAAAAAACTGCAAAAACAAATGTACAGATATTTCACTATTTTAGTTTAAAAAGACGCTTTCAGTGTGACGTCAGTCATGACGTTTTCCTTGGAAACTGACACTAAACAAATGGTTGCTACTTTGTATTTACTATTTCATTTGTATATTACAGCTAAAATTTATAGCTATATCTCACATCTAACTGTTTTAATACTTTATAAGATGCGGTAACATTTTCTACGATTTATATTAAATAAGAAATGAAGCATAGCAACCGTTTGTTTGGAGTCAGTTTTCAAGCAAAACGCCATGACTGACGTCCCGACTGAAAGCGTCTATTAAAAATAATATCATACTATCAGGCAGTAAAGTAATACACTTGTGAAATTTGTCATTCTTACAATAATCAATCGATGCATCTTGAATTTATTGGGGATTTTTTAATAAAATAATTAGAAAAGAATAATATAGAAGGTAAGATGTCATTTTTGTCATGATCTAGATTTTACATCTTTATTCAAATAAATCCTGTCTGAATATTCAGAAGCATTTACTGAAAGCAAAGCAGTCATTTTTATTGAATTCTATTCCATTTGAAAAATATAGAAAAAAAGAAACTATGTGCTGCACCTGTAACAGAACTCAGAAATAAATTTCATAAAACCCGCAATATGATTCTGTTGACTACTATCATTTATAAAGTTATTTTTAACACGACTTGCGTAGAATCGACATCTTTATTCAAATAAAGTTAATTAATGTAAGTATGTAGAAACATGCCATCAAAATGATACTCAAGATAAAACCCTAATTTGTTGTTGAATCTTGTTATAGTTGAAAAATATACGTAATACTAAGTTGAACAAAAATTTCTGGGAAATTTGTGAAAGTTGATTTGTTATGTACAAATTAACAACAAAAGCAACAAGGACTATTCTTCAAAGTAAGAGACCATCATAGTCCACGACTTTCTGCCAGATTCCGGATTTGCTGGAAGAACCATCGCGGTTCCTTGGAATCGAAAAACTCTTGATATGCTTCTTCAACTTCATTAAAGGATTCAAATCGAGAGCCCTTCAAAAAGTGTTGCATTGATCGCTCGTCCTGAACTCCTATAGATATACCACTAGTACTCCTATATATGATACAAATTCTGGTAACTATTATTAGATTAAAAATTTCCCAGAACTTTTTGCTCAACCTAATACAAATAAAGCAGATTCGTCCTTCGGTAAAGAATACAAAAGTAGTTCGCGTAATGTTTCAGTAGTATTATATTAAATGCTATGAAAGGTACGTTGGTGATATTATATATTGTGCGACTTTATGAGCAATTATTTTCCTTTTATTGTTACAAGTAATGGCAACATCGCATCTTGATATGTTATGACATAAAGACAAATTTTCAAGGATGGTCTCTGGTGTTTAATTGCAAATATCCGTGATTGGATTATTTATTTAGCCACATATAAACGACTGAAATGAATGATAACAAATGCAGGCCAATGTAGAGTATTTTGAACTTTAAATAACCCACCTATCCATGCAGACCAAACTGTTTTTATAAAAGGAAAGTACGTCAGAGCAAGATTAGATGTTCATGTAGCAGTAAGCCTGTCTCAGTTAGAGTAGAACTTAAATTATCCTCCGTAAAATATCTTATTTTTTAATAACTACACCCCCGTTAGTATTATCTATAGGTAGATAAATACCTACCTAGAATTTACCCATCACTCTATTAACAAATACCAGAAAAAATAAACATCCTCAAGCAAATGTCTATTCATCGTATTGTAACTAATTTTAGCTGACGTTAGGCTCTCTGAATCAGGAGGCTTTTTAATTTCGCCAGCTTAACCACTCATTAGTTCTAAAAGTACTGTTTTCCACAGATAGATTTTTTTTTTTTTACTTTTATCTCAACGCTCTGTAATAATATTAAAGTGCACAATTCAGGCATCTCAAGTATAAACTTTTTTTATTGTTATATATTTTATCTTTAAAAATGTAAGTTTTTAAAATGTACCCGACCAGAACGGGATGGCAATCATTTATACTGACTGCACCAACCTCTCAGTGGCCCTACAGCCAATCATTAATTTCTTAATAAAAAGTCTTTATGGATTATCTTAAATATAATTATTATTTTTAAAGGTTTTCTTCAAATATAAATGGTTATTTCTTTTGGTACATACTCTGCCTTCATATACGATGGAGACGGCTACTTAAAAAAACGTGGATTTTCATTTCTGAGAAAATATTTTTTTACAGTAATTAAACACAACTTCGTAAAACTTTTAAAGAATCATTCATACATTCTCGACAAGCTGCACATATGCGTCTCGTAAAGTGTGCGCAAAATCTTTCAATTTTCACACCCTATAATATTGATTCCGTGTTAATTAATTTGCCATGAAATAATTTAAATAATAAGTCCAGGTTCTGCAAAATAAAATTCTTTTTTAAAGATAGAGGAAATCATTTTAAAGTAAACATTATAACCTTTCGAAATATCTTTAATTGAGACTGATGATTTCAAGCATAATATAGGAATGTGGGTGGTGCCTTCATCCTCGTATAAAGACAAAAAGCCTACATCTTTGCAGGCAAGCGGTCAGAGAAGGAATGATACTAAATTCATAGCCGCAAATTCTACTTTTAGTTTCTTGGCAAACTAAATTTGGCGAAAAAGCATGAATCATTAGAAATCCGTTAACCCCTTGGGAACGAGCGACCGGTATACATGCCGCGTAAGGTACTCTGAATCAGTTATTATTCTCACCAGTAAATTTTTATTGTAAATTTTGCCTTATTTAATCCGAGCATTTACCCGATTCAATTAGGCAAAAATTTCTGTTTTGAAAAACCGGTGATAAAATATTAAAAACTCTGTAAAACACGCTCGTCCAGAAGGAGTTAATAAGAACAGATTGTAATTTGGAATTTAATGAGAACCTTCATAATTCAGAATGACTAAACCTCAGCCAAATAATACGTTGCTCAAAAATTTCAATAACCCTATGGGAAGGAATTATCTAGTCGAAATAAGGCTAAGAGACTACCTCTTCCCTCATTATGGTTCTCAGAGAAATAACTGCATAAAGAAAAACATATAACGAACATTAAGAAGAAAAATTATCTCGACAGCTGGGATATTTCTTTTAATTTTTTTTTTTTTTTTTTTTTTTTTTTTTTTTTGTCTGACTTCACTGATCGAATTCTTGTGGTGACTAACAATGAGACTTTGCATGGAAACATTTCACCGCAGAAATGCTTAGTTATATCTGTTATTTCTTTATAATAGGAAAAATAGGATTTAATAAAATTTGGTATAATTTCAATCGATGAATGATAGAAATGGATATTTTTGGAAAAAAAAAACTAACAACAGCTAATTTAAAACTATATGTGATTTCTACTTCACACACCTTATTTTTTTACAGGAAATTTATTTTCATTCAAGTAGAGTTTAAGTGATTTATTAGTATAAAATCTATTATTATTAAGAAATAGTACGCAATATTTAAAAGGAATACTAGCAAGATTTGCCCGCTACGCTGGTCGGTTTTCTTAAACGAACCTCGAACTAAAACCTCGATTCATGTATGTATATATATTTATTTGTTCATTCATATTAATTTTCAATTATTAAACCATTCGTCCTGAATAGTATTTCGTCTTGTTTTTATTTAAATTGTTTGATTGCTGCTACGATTTTTAAAGAGTAATACTCACCTATTAATTCTGTAATTAATACATTAAATAAGCAGACTCTTTAGAAAAAGTGGTACCAATTAAGCAATATCAATAAAATAAATCTACCTAACTAGTAACACTGCTTGGCGGGAAATCTTGTCATTCTTATAATATGAGTAATTGAACATATTTATTAATTTTCACATTTAACAAAGGAAGGTCTCTTTAATGTGCATACTCAAAATATTTTTTTTTTTTAAATGCTAATAGAAATACGCATATATGTATTAATGGATCAGTCAAATTTAGCAGCGGAATTCCAATAGCAAGTCTGAAAAAAAAAATTGTAATTTAATAGATTACAACGACCATTTGGAATTTTTTTTTTTTTTTTTTTTTTTTTTGGACTTAATATTTACTTAGTTTTAATTTTGGGGCATTTTGACAAGAGAAACCGAGAAAGATAAGAGGTTAAAAATCGAAAGCAGTTCCACCGAATCATCTACAGATCGCGACAAATCACCTCCGTAACAAAATTTAACCGAAAAATCTAAATTTCGTCCACCAAATTCCGTCGCAACCTCTTCAACAACAGATCGCAAAGATCAAACTTCAGACGACCAAAACCTTCATCGATAAACTCTCCAAGTTCCGTTTCGAGAAAAAAAACAGTTTACAATTGGAAAGCAGTTCCACCGAATCATCCACAGATTGCGACAAATTACCTACGTTGAGCTCAAATTTTTCCGGTTAGAATCGACCGATTGTAAAACGCCGTGGCTAGTAGATTGGAGCCCCTCGAGACATGGCCTTTTACTATCAATCGATTAAACATTAGATTGTTTCCTTTTTCGCGTTCGTCTTTTATACTGTATTCGATTTTCATGGGCTACATAATCAGTTGACGACCCCGATTTTCATGGGCAACATAATCAGTTGAAGACCTCGATTTTCAAGGCCTACATAATGTGTTGAAGACCTCGATTTTTGCTTTGCAAGACGATTTTCATTTCGGCGTCGCTCTTTGGCTTTGGATTTTTCCATATCTGATAATTTGCGCCTACCCATTTTGTAACTTTTTCAATTTTTAACGATTTTATGCCTTTCGATTACCTATTCAAACAATTTTAAACAATTTTATGCCTTTCGATTACCTATTCAAATAAAAATTCTTCTAAAAGTGAAGAACATCGTTGAATTTCGTTAAAAAAATAAAATGCGAGCATCATTTGGCCCCATCCTCGACCGAAAACAACAACCATTTCCAAATGGTTAAAAAATACTTTCGAATAATGGACGCGAAAAGACGAAAGCGCCACTCGATTTGGCGAGCAATATCTTTCCTCGCCAAATGCAAGCTATTTTAATACATTTGAAGATTTTTAATATTTTCCCAGCATTACGGAGAGAAAATGGGTTGCCAATAAATAAAAAAAACTTATAAAACATACATAAGAAAATTTCTGTATCAATAAAGTCTGCTGATGAGGCAGATATTAAATGTTTTCTAGGCTTTATGTAGAGAAAACAGGTTGCTGAATGAAAATAAATATAAAGCATAAGTAAGAAACAAGTAATATAAAAATTTTGTTTTAAAAGTCAATTCCTACTTAGGTCACCAATGAAAAATTTAATATAATCCCTTAAGCTAATATTAGTTTTTGTTGCATTAAAATATCTAAATTTGTTGATTTCTATAAGCAGGTAGGTTTACAAAGGAAGTCTATGGGAATTGGGCGAAATATTAGAGATATCGCCAAGTTGGCGTCACTTTTGGCGACTCATTTTGGTCGCCAAATTTGGCGATCTATCGCCAAGTTGGCGACAAACTTGGCGGTATTGGGCGACAGGACAGGGTCCTCCCTATGGTAACCCCCCTTATAGATATGAAGATGCATTAAATGCTTCTACAACCAATGGCCGCCATTTTGTCTCCCCTGTAAAACTAAAATGAATTAATTAAAATTTAATGAATGAATTAATATTTAAAAAAACTGTATTAACATCAAGTGCCATCCAGTACAAGTTTAAAAATTTTTATTTCAACTTGATAGGATGACTAATGAGTATTTTATTAACGATTGAAAATTTGAACAAGATATATAAATAAATAAATAAATAAATATAGGGAGAGTGTGAACTAATAGTAGGAATTGAAAAAAATGGCTCTATCAATGAAATCTGCAGATGACGCAGATCTTAAATTTTTCTCTCTACAATGACTTAAGGTGATTTTCAAATTCCCTGCTCAACAACGCGAAATTTTCTGACACATTTCCTTTTTCATTTTTAAATGTAAAGGCATATAATTATCAGTCCCGTCTATTAAAGCGATTTGGAATCGAATAGCGTTTACCATTTTTTGATAAATAAATTACTAATCAAGTTATAAGCGATTCTTGTCACGTGGAGATATACTTTTCCCCTTTCAAGCTGTTCTGCGACGAATATTTGATTCTGAACACCCACCTTGAGAACATTTTCTGAAATATCTTCTGCTTTTATCAGAAAATGGAAACCGTGGTTCGACTACATAGTTTCTGAATAAAAACACCTGCCAATTTTATGCGTTTTCGAACAAAAATGAATTCAGAAATGTGTTAGAAAATAGCTCTTTTAGATTTCAGGATAGCGTTAAGTGAGATTAATTACTATTGAAAATAATTATAAAAAATATATAAGAATATTTCTGCAATAATGAAATCTGCGGATGAGGCAGATTTACTTCCAATCGTAGACAGAATTTAATTTTAATTCGTAGAGTATTTAAAATAAAAATAAACTCTCAATGCACCTGGATATCTGAGATTATACACTTAGCAATATATTTTTTCTTCTTCTTTTTTTTGTAATAATTTTCATTCAGCAACGCTTTTGCTCTACATAATGCTAGGAAAATATTAACAACCTGATTCATTTGCATATATCATTGTTACTGAAATTTTGAAATACTAGCCGCCCTTGGCGACCAGTTTTGTCTCCCTTAAAATTTATGTTTGGGAAAGCATGCTAAGCACTGTATCATATTACTTTTATTCATAATTTAATTTACTTCTTCTCATTTAAATATAATTAATATAATCCTTTAAGCTAATATTAGTTTTTGTTGTATTAGAATATCACAATTTGTTGAATTTCTGTAAGCAAGTAAACCCTATTTGTTTACTATGGTAGTCTATGGGAAATTGACGAAATATTAGAGATATCGCCAAGTTGGCGTCACTTTTGGCGACTAATTTTGTTCACCAAAACTAGGCGATACATCGCCAAGTTGGTGACAAACTTGGCGGCATTTGGCGACGGAACAGGTTCCCCCTACGGAAACCCCCTTATAGGTATGGATATTCATTAAATGCTGTTCAATATTCAATGAGTTGCGCTTCATTCGGGCGTTGCCATTAAACAAGTAACAAATAATCGGGATTTCTGTGCCACGTACGATAGGGTAATATATATATATATATATATATATATATATATACTAGCAGAATTACCGGGCTTTGCCCGTGTTAAACATTTGGACCTTCCAAGTAAAATAAAGTAAAATGAAATAATATGGCAATCACAATATTGGAGCTTTGTGCATTCTCATCAATAAAAGGTAAAAAAAAAAAAAGAAAATATCACGTTAATATGTGGCAACCATAGTAAAATCCTCCAAATTTAAGCATCAGAATGCGCGTTTACTTTGGCGGGTATACTATAATATTATATCTATCTATATTATAAAGGACAAACATATCTGTGCGTAACGCATACGTCATTCTACGAATGGCAACACTTTGAAATTTGAAATAAAATTTTGGTTTTGCAATTTTCTCTACTGCAAATATTTAAACTTCTAAACATCGCACATTTTAAATTTTTACACAGTCGTATAAGGAAAAAAATGCTCTTTTAAATGCAATTTGTTTGAAAGCTGTATCTCAATTTATTTTTATTTTTATTTATTTTTATTTTTATTTATTTTTATTTTATTAATTTTTTTGTAGTTTTTAATACCATTTTTCTTATCGTGGCAACAAAAGTACCCCATTTCTATTGAAAGTCATTGAAAGTAAACGGAAAATAGCCGAAAATAGGAGATACTGTATCTTTTTGTAGCCAATTTCTCATAAAACCTGAAAAAAAAGTTGAAATTAAAATATGGGCTATGTCAAGAATATTGTCTTTTATTCCGTGATAATGACGTCATATGCCCACTTTTTTATAGACGAAGTTTAAGACTGGATTGTAAAAGTGGATTGCTTTAGCGGATGCAAATGACGTCATTTTATAAAAAAGTGTGTAGTATTAAACCTGAATTATGTTTTGTAGAAGTGCGTCATTTTCACAGCCCAGCTGCTTTGAAATTCTTCACAGGTGAAAATGCTTCACTTTTAAAAATAATGTAATCGAAATCACACACTGATAAAACGCAATGTTTTACAAAAATTTAGAGTGTCTTTATAAAAGAGAGGTGACATGCAAATAATAGCGATTTATATTACAGAAATTGATGATTCTCACCTGGATGGATTTGCTTCGCCTAGATAGACAAGCAAACAAATAATTCGTGGTTTAAAATAATATCGTGTTCCTGAAGTTTTTGTCAAAAATTCTCTCGAATAATAAAATTTTAATGCTATTCTTTAGGACATTCTACTATAATTTTATCAAAATAACATAATTTGCTTAACTTAATTTTTCCCAATTTTATATAATCTATATATTTAAAGCACAAGTGGGTTTTTTAGTCATTTGCCCTGATCTTTCTGCTGAACCAATTTTACTAATATTTTTTTTTAATTAAAAGCTCTTCTTTTGTAGATGTGATCGCACTATCTGTTTTTTTTTTTTAAATATCCCCATTTTTATACTTTTATTTTAAAAGTATTTTATGATATTTCTTCAAAATGATGAAAATTAGATAGCATTAGATAGATTATTGCAGACAAGAGATAAATAATGAGGTATTTTTAACTTTAGTCATGCTACTTTCTGATAAAAATTCAAAATTGTTGATAAAAATTGTTGTATAGGGTTTAGTAGCGCAAAATCTCATTAGGAGCAGAATATTATATTAGGGACATAATAACGGAAAATGATATACTGCTTTTGAAAACACGTATTTTTCCTTATAAATTTCCTATATTGTTTTTCCTTCTGCATGTGTACTGATACTAAGTTTCAGACACGAGGCGAAATGCTTATTTAAGTGAAAATGAAGTCATATTTGAAAGAAAACTATCATTTTCTTAGATAAAGCTAAACATTTTAACACCAATGCATCTAAAAAACATAAATTCCAGAAATTTTTACTCTACGGAATTCAGATTAGAATCTCAAGTAAAGACTGCGTCTGTTCACATAAAAGATGTTGCTGGCAATCGTGACTTCAAGTTTCGAGTTAAAATGATTTTTAAATGATCAAACAAAATACAATTTTTTTTAAATGATGAATATGGATAAGAGAAGTGCCAAGTGCGTATGCAAATTTTGACTAGATGAAAATTGCTGTTTCCATTCCGGAAATCCAAGCATAAGAGCCTCGATAAGCACATCCTAATAACTCATCTTTATTATATTTTACTGATACAGTATCTATATTATGAAGGAAAAACTTATCTGTGCGTAACGCTGACGGCATTTTGCGAATGACAATATTGTGAATGGCAACACTTCACGATCAAATTTCGGTCTTGAAATTTTCGCTACTGCAATTTTTTAATCTTCTGACCATCGTACATTTTCAATTTTCGTCGCATAGGGAAAAAATTCACTTTCAAATGCAATTTGACTAAAAACTGTATTCATTGACTGATGTATTATATTTTCTAAAATAATTTTTAAGCATGAAATTTTTTTAAAGTTTATCTCATCACGTGCCGGTTTTAACACATAATAATAATAAACATTTTGCACATAAAGCAACAAACATTTTTCAGCATTTGTTTCTGACTATTTTTGCATAACGAAATTAATACTTCCTTTATAAACAAATAAAAGAATAATATTAAAAAAACCCACCAATCTAACACATTTGTGAAAGACAAATTAACAAAATTAATACTTCTTTATACACAAATAAAAGGATAATATTGAAAAAACACAAATCTAACATATTTGTAATCGTGCAATTTAAATTTTTAGATCACCAAATAAGATTTTCTTTTGAAATGGAATTTGTTTGCAAAGTTAATCTCAGTTTACTGATTGTCTATGGTTTTAAAAACAAATTTAAAGCATGAAATATTTTTTAATTTCTCTGTATCGTGCGAAGCTCGATTACGAAAGATTAATCCGTTTTCCCTCAAAACAAAATAAAGAGTTCATCATTTTCTTACGGCTAATATCCATTAAAAAAAAAACTTCACTATGAATAAATAAATAAAATAATGCAAATAAAACACAAATTTACCAGACATGTATAAGCTCTGAAATTATCAGAATATAAACGGATGCCATAAGTAGCAAAATCTTGGAAAAAATCTTAGCATGCGACTAATAAGAAAATATCGCTTTTGATAAATTTCAAAAATTTATTTGATTGTATATTTCATATTTTCCATATGCAAAATGCTTTTTTAATGTAAGTGGTCAATCTAAAAAATTTACTGCATGATTAGTTGATGATGCAGTATGATGACTGCATGATGCTAACCCTAAAATGATTAAATTAAAATAATAAAACTTTGTAAAAAATCACCATAAAATTAAAACAAAACACAGGACGCGTTTCGAGCTAAAAACATAACAGCTCGTCATCAGCTACAGCATACACGTGTCCGTAAACGAACAAGTTCAAAAATGAAACGTGAATTTAGCTCGAAACGCGTCCTGTGTTTTGTTTTAATTTTATGGTGATTTTTTACAAAGTTTTATTATTTTAATTGCTTCATATCGCCAGTTTTTGGTGCTGTTTCGCCCTAAAATGATTAGTTTTCAATTTAAAAAAAAAATGTTTTCACCTATATTCTTTAACCCGGTAAGCCCGGCTACGATCCCCTAGTTATTTTAAAGGCAATACAAAAAAAAAAGAAAATTAACCAAATGGCGTAGCAGGTTTGGTTACAGTTTAGTGATAACAGTTTAATGAAATTCTCGTTAGCATGCCACCTATCTAAATTTTAAAGCAAAAACATGTCAGTAACGCTGAAATAATGCTGATGGAGACTACGGCCTAATCCATAAATTGTGCTTTTACTGGATTTTTTCTTAATTTCTAAAAACTGTCCAATTTTATTTCGTTCGTTGTCGAATACAAAAAAGTACTCTCAAATGAAATTTGTTTGAAAATCGTATCTCATGTTTCTAATTTTTAATGGATTTTAAAGTATTTTTTAGACATAGTTATTTTAAAATTTGTGTGCAACCAAATTACGATAGATTAACCAGTGTGCACTTAACGCAGTATTATAAGGAAAACGCTGGCATCATATTTATGGTGGCCATGACCTCACCAATAAATTTTATTTTTACTGCAATTTGTTTAACCTTTAAACCACGCACTTTATACACTGGCGGAAAAAAAAATCTCAACACCAAGAAAGACTTGTGTTACATAAACGAAATTTGGTAGGCGTGTTTATACATCTGAAAGATGACATCGATTGAAATTTCGCGCTTTGCGCATAAGTGTGGCGCTAGTAGCGCCACTCAGAACTTGCAAATCAGGTTTACTTTAAATGCGTGTTGTAAAGTTCGTGGGCGTTATTTAGCTTCCAAACTGGACGTATTGAGTTGATGTTAGCCAAGAATGCCTTTAACAAGACGAAGAAGCCACTGTCAACAGCTCACCGAGTTGGAACGAGGTCGCATGTTCGGGCTCGAGAAGGTGGATTTTCTTTCTGCGATATTGCAGAAAGACTTGGCTGGAATTTATCCACTGTGCATGATTGTTGGAAGTAGTGGTCAAGGGATGGTACTGCCTCTAGAAGACCGGGTTCCAGGCGGCCACGTGGCACTCCTGAGAGGGAAGATCGCCGTATTCGGCGTACGACTGTGGCGCATCGTACTGCGTCTGCGGCAGAAATTCGAGCTGCAGTTGGTACCACAGTGGCACAACGAACTGTTAGAAATCGGTTATTTCAAGGACATCTCCGAGCCAGACGCCTGTTGTGTTTCTGTGTCACAAATCTGTTGTGTTTCTTTTTCATCAGAAAACACAACAGATCTCCACTCCGTCCTCCAATGAGCTCTGGCTTGACACGAATGGCTTCGCAAACGGCAATGGCTTGGAGTCAGTAGAATGCACGCTACTGGGTGACTAGCTCGGAGCTGTCCTTGAAGTAACCGATTTCTAACAGTTCGTTGTGTCACTGTGGTACCAACTGCAGCTCGAATTTCTGCCGCAGACGCAGTACGATGCGTCGCAGTCGTACGACGAATACGGCGATCTTCCCTCTCAGGAGTGCCACGTGGCTGCCTGGAACCCGGTCTTCATGAGGCAGTACCATCCCTTGACCACTGCTTCCAACAATCATGCACAGTGGTTACATTCCAGCCAAGTCTTTCTGCAATATCGCGGAAAGAAAATCCACCTTCTCGTACCCCGAACATGCGACCTCGTTCCAACTCGGTGAGCTGTTGACAGTGGCTTCTTCGTCTTGTTAAAGGCATTCTTGGCTAACATCAACTCAATACGTCACATTTCGAAGCTAAATAACGCCCACGAACTTTACAGCACGCATTTAAAGTAAAACTGATCTGCAAGTTCTGAGTGGCGCTACTAGCGCCACACATATGCGCGAAATTTCAATCGATGTCATCTTTCAGATGTATAAACACGCCTACCAAATTTCGTTTATCTAACACAAATCTTTCTTGGTGTTGGGATTTTTTTTTTCCGTCAGTGTATTTTTCAAACATCGAATGGAAAACAAAAAGTACTTTCAATGATATTTGTTTGAAAAGTGTATTCCAGAATACTGATTTTTTAACCATGAATATTTTATAAATATGCGTGCAACCCAATTACAAAAGATGAATCCGGTTGCTCTTACAATGTCAATAATTCAGCATTTTCTTCCGTGTAATATTCCATAACTAAATCGGCAAACGAAATTAAAATTTACAAAAATAAAAAAAATAAATCGAATATTCAAAATTTCTGATTAATAAAGGTCGCTATAAATAGTTTAAAAAAAAATCACAATTAACAGTTCGGTAATACTAAAGTACCAAAATTTTTTTTGGTTTACCTTTTGGCATTCTAAAATATATAGTAAATGTAAAAAGCTTTTAGTGTTTTAAATTAAAAGCTATTTTTTTTAGCTTTTAACGGGCAGCATATGGCCATCTTTAACCACGGATATTGCAGGGTGGATTGCCTGATTAGTTTTAAGCGGAAACTTTCATTCATGAAAACTAAATCTACAGCGACTAACCTGAAAATAACATGAAAATAACAAATTCCATAATCTTTCAGTCCTGATGTCTAATCTGGAAGCTTTCTTTTAAAAGAGAAAAACCTAATTCTTAGAAACATTTGCTAATTTTCAATTTCTATTTAATATAAATCTTATAAAAATCGTATTTTATGTAATTGTAATAATATAAATCGTAGAATGCTCTCATTGCATTTAAGGTATTGAAACAGTTAAATGGGGGTAATTAATCATATAGCATGCCAACAAAATAGGAAACAAAACGTAGCATCCGTTTGTATTTCAGAAAAATACACCATTTGGACGTAATTACAGTAAAGTATTCCAGGTTTTAAAATCAGAATGCTTTTCTTTAGCAAATGTGACAGAAAAATACGATTTCCCTGACAATAGATCAGTTACAGCTGATCTCACGGCTCTAAGCACGTGACCTCTAGCGAAAAACTTGGGGGGCAAAAAAATAACATGGGTAGTTTTCTTTGACTCGTACTTTCAGATCGGTCGTCGTGAATCACATTGGTGTTGTTTTTGTTGTGAAACATTTCACTTTATAAATCTGAGTTTTTATTTGAAAGATTTTGTGAGCGATTATTTACATTATTGTGATATCTTATTGCAGGTGTTATCACGTAAATTATCACATTTATTCGCATCACCATGCCAGCGACTTGTGTAAAAATGTGCGGTAATCGTTCGAACAGGGAACATAATAAATCCTATTGTAGATTACTAGGCATTCCAAAGACAGATAATAATATGAAAAAAAAGTTGTGTGAAGAAAGGCGACAGAGATGGTTATCATCGCCATATTGTGTGAATTAATTTTACGATTTTTATTATGAATGAAATCACAATCACATGGAATTTGTTATTAATTCATGCACAGAAATGTATGTCTACTTTTCCAAAAACAAGATGAAAATCTCCGATTTCAAAGAACGCACTTCTCTTACCCAATTGCAGGCAAAGCTTTTATAAGATTCAAGGCTTTTATAACACCTGAAGTCTTTCTCAGTATAAAAACTTTGCCCATAAACTAAATAGTTTACGATGTCAAAATAACTGTCGGGGAAATCCGCTACATATTTCTTCAGATCATTTTTTTTTCAAACTGTATGGATCTACACCGGAAATAACACTAATTTTGGAAGCATATCGTTCCTTAGCTTTAGTATCATTCAATTCAGGGCACAGATGTCATATACGCACCATATCGGCACGATTTTCTTCTGACGTCAATTTGGCGAAAACATCAACAGCATAAACAACAATATCTGGGTTACCGTATCAAGCAAAATATCGACACATTGGCGACAGTTAAGTATCCATTGCGTATATGACATTGGCGTCAGAAAAAAAAATCGCGCCAATATGGTACGTATATGACATCTGTGTCCAATTCTTCTCTTGTATACTGTAGTCCCGTGTTCGATTCCTGGCTTTGGCTACTTTTTCCCTCCAGTTGGGTTTATTGTATGTATGTCTGTATAATATTTATATAAAAACAAAGTGGTTCGTCTTGCGACCGAAGTAGAATAGAAGTAGGAGTATGGAGTACTGTATTATTATTTGTTTGCCCACCAAGACTGGTTGCCACGAGTTGTTGCAAGGTTTGTGATCACGTGGTTGAAACTGATCGCAGAAAAATGCAACAAATACACCCAAATGACTTTGTATTAACTGAAATTTTAGTTCGCGGGGCTTAAAATTAAAGCCTTTATGGATGATAATAATAGGAATTAATTTCAGAAGATCAAGAGATTCCCCTCAGAATAAAACATTATTAGAAAGTGATGTCATAGCTAGCAAACGATTTTTTTATTATTATCTTTTTCCTAAATTGTATTCTTGATATTGAAACGACATCATTAAAATAGATTTTTTAATTTCAGAAACCTTCAACTAAGCTTATTTAAAGTTTTTACATACATATATATATGAAAAATATGAATTTTCTTCTTTGATTGAAGTTAATTTCAAAAACAGCAAAAATATAGTGAAACAATCTGAATTTTTATTGGCTTATAAAACAAAGTACTCGAGTTTTATATATATATATATATATATATATACACTGCTCAAAACAATTAAAGGATATTGCAGTTTTAGGTGGATTTTGTATCTGGTAAACTGTTTAGCTGATTGATACATGGTCGACAGACATAGTGGGTTATATGAGAATAAATTACACATGTTTGGCAGAAAAAAATGCATTTTATTGCGCATTTGTGTACTAAAGGAAAAAAACACAATTTGTTCATATGAGAAAAAAAGAATAAGAAAAGGTGTTTTCTTCAAAGAAAATCATTTTCAGTAGGGGGTATGGTTTCCACGGGCGGCCAGCAACGTTGAACACCTTTGAGGCATGGACTCAATGAGGCTATTAATGACGAGTTGGGGTATTCTGCCCCACTCTTCCAGAAGAGCTCTTTCCAGTTCTTGGAGAGTTTGTGGGGGTTGTTGGCGGCCAGAAACTCGTCTTCCTAGAGCATCCCAAACGTGCTCGATTGGATTCATGTCTGGAGAACACGCTGGCCATTCCATTCGAACGATTCCTTCCTCGAAAAGGAAATCCTCCACCAGGTTTGCACGATGTGGCCTGCAGTTATCGTCCATTAAAATGAAGTTATCTCCGATTGCTGCAGCGTAAGGGACTACAATAGGTCTGAGGATCTCATCCCTATATCGGCGACCAGTCACAGCTCCATCTCGAATGATGTAGAGGTCAGTGCGCCCGTCAATGGAGATGCCACCATACGCCAACACTCCTCCACCGCCAAATCTGACACTTTCGTGACGAACGCAGGATTATTCCTACTGCCACGGTCCCTCCACATGAAAATACGCCTATTATCCGGATGCACAGAAAAACGGGACTCGTCAGAAAACAGAATATTGCTCCATTCATTTCTCCTCCAGTTGACATGCTCGGTTGCCCACTCCCTGCGGTCGCGACGATGCCTTGATGTTAATCTAACACATACCATCGGTCGGCGAGCATACAGACCTACAGCATGGAGCCGGTTTCGGACAGTCTGAGTTGAAATCGTGGTGCCTGTAGCCGAGCGAAGGTGTTGTTGGAGAAGAGTAGCGTTCATGGTTCGGTGTCTCCGAGCTGTTAACGCTAAATACCGATCTTCATTGGGCGTTGTTGCCCGTCTACGACCTTTCCCTGGTCTTCGGCCTGCACATCCACTCTCCAAAAAACGGTTCCAGATCCTGGAAATGACACTTTGTGACACTCCAATGGCTTGCGCTACTTCGGCTTGAGTTTGGCCCCCTTCTAACCTACCAACAATTCTCAAAGCTTCTGAATCTGTCAAATGACTTCACTGAGACACCGTACTCATCGAAACAAAGCAATCACTGAATGCCGATCATCCTTGTCTCCATTCTCTTTTATCCAGTTGAAAGTCAAATTTCATTCGCTGCCGCTGAAGCGACGTTTTTGACGTCGAACTCAAAATTTGCATACTCCACAGTTTGAAAACCAGAAAAATTTGCATTTGTGATTTTCTTCTTCTATTTTCGGCAAAAAAATTTTCGTTTATATCTTTATTTTATATAAAACTTCAAATATCCTTTAATTGTTTTGAGCAGTGTATATAGATATAGATATTTTTTTTTCTAATTGAGCAGTTTTTTAGATGTGTGGCAACGGGAAAGAAACGATTGAATTATAAAATTAAAAAATGAGATATTTCTATAATGTTAAATTATGGAAAGTGGTAGAAAAAAGGAATAAATAGGTGTCTGATGATTTTTTTAAAGTAGACAGCGCTCTTTTCCACGTTTTAAAACGTATATACATCAAGTTTCGTGCAAATCGGTCAAAAATTGAAGATTTGTATAAAGGACATACATACAGAGAACGGCTTATATATATATATATATATATATATATAAGTGATTTCATTTATCAACCCATCTTCTCTACATAATACTGGGGAAACATTAAATTTGTTCTCCTCTGCGAATTTTCTTATTGCAGAACACAACTTCACTATGTAACGTTGGGAAGCATTATAAATCTGCCTCATCTGCAGGTTTTATAAGTAGAGCAGTTTTCTTATAAATTTTTTGCATTAATATTCATTCAGCAACTCATTTTCTTCACGAAACACAAGACAAACACAAAAATCTGCCTCATCTGCAGAAATTTTCATAAATATTTTTTATAATAAATTTCATTCAGCGATCCATTTTCTCTACATGTGGGGAAAACATTAAAAATCTGTCTCATCCGCAGATTTCATTAATGCAGAAATTTTCTGATATATATTTCATAAATATTTTCATAAGCAACTCATTTGCTGTACTTAATGTTGGGAATTCATTAAAAATTTGTAGATTTTATTGATAGTTTTATACGAGGTGTTTTCGAAAAATTTATCCTTAAAATAAAATTGAAGATAAAATGAATCAATGAAGTGAAATTAGAAATAAGTTACATTTTGATTAAATAAAATTTCTCACAGGAAACAAAGTTATTTTGAGCTGCGACTTATACGCTGGAACTTACCATATTCACTAACCTTAGACAGTTGCGTTAATGAAATCTGCCAATGACAGTTTTCTTATCCATTTTTATAAGCATTCAAAATTCCTCCTCTATTTTTTATCCTAAAAGTATGTGTAAACATTCATATCTTCAACATATTGGAATAAAACCGGATGAAACTAGGTTGTTTGGACAAACAGGTGGTCATTTTCTAATTAGCCTAAAACTGCACATGCTTTTTGCAATGAGGGTGAAAAAAATTCAAGCTGATTGAGAAATAAATAGATAATTTCCAATTAACCTAACTCTCCACAGACTCTTTGCAATAAGGCTGAAAACTATCAGGCTAATTGGAAAAAGGGAACATGATTCTCCAATCAGCCGAGTGCAAAGAGCCGGATTTCTCAATTAGCTTATGACATACATACCTGTTCCGGCTAATTCTCAAAAGAGCTAATTAGTCAGCGCATGCTCTCTTTGAACTATCTACTTTTGAACTGAAACGAACTAATTTTTTGTTGATGTTAGAATTCTTTAGATGTAACCTGTCGAATGTCAGTTAATAGATTTTTATATTCCGTTTTGTAATTAAATGTTTGTTTTGTGCCTTAAAGAATGTCAATTATTCGTAGAAATAACTTCCACTGAACCACCTACATGCTAGTGTTGAATTTGAAATGATTGTTTAGATTAAGTAGAAAAGAAATTGATTATTTGCGGTGCATCGCGCCGTCAAGTCTGGATGTGAAAAGAATTAGTGCGTAATATTTTTGTTTTGTTTCGATTTGGAACTGGTGAGTGCTGATTTTTATTATTATTTTATTTCTTGAAAATGAATGAAAACAAGGAACGAAAAATGCGTGATACGCATCGAAATCTATTAAATAGTTATTTGAAGAAATTGAACAGTATTTAGCTAGTAAGAACATTAGAACATTTAGAAGAATTAGTCGATAAGTTAAACGTTAAATGTAAGACTATTAAGGATCACGATAACAACATTTTAAGCCTAATAAATGCGAAAAATTTCGAAAATGAAATATTGAATATTGATGAATATGACCAGAAAATAATAAGTTACAGAAATAAATTAAACTTTAAAATTAAAAGTTTATCTTCTAATGCAGATATTACACATAGTAAAAACATTGATTCAGTGCGAACATGTCATGCTGCTACTGAACTAAAAAGAGTAAAATTACCAAAGCTACAAATAAACCGATTTTGTAGGGAACAAGAGAAATTTTTAGAATTTTGGAACCAGTTTGAGTTAGCGATAGATAAAAACCCAAATCTAACAGAAATCGAAAAATTTACATATTTGAAAAGTTTGGTTGCAGGAGCAGCTGCAAACACGATTAATGGTTTTGGATTAACTGAAAATAATTATGCAGTGGCTGTATCGCTTTTAAAGCAAAGGTATGGTAGATATGACATGCTCGTACACGCTCACTTAAGCAATTTATTAAATATGAAAGGTTTGAAAAGTTCTTCTGACACTGGTGGATTAAGAAATTTATACGATAAATGTCTAGTGCAAATTCGAAACTTAGAGTCGTTAGGTGTAAAACCTGATACATACAGTGGGTTACTTTGCCCAATTTTACTGAAGTTAATAGCCCCAGATTTGACCTTGGAATTTAATAGAAATCTAAAAGACGGAGAAATGTGGGATATAGATAAACTTATGAGTTTTCTTAAAAATGAAGTTGAAAGTAGAGAACGGGCATAAACTATCTATGACTTAGATGGTAAGAAATCATTTTCTAATGATAATAAATTTGAATATAGACCAAAATTTACAGATAAACAATTGAAATGTAAGCCGCGATATCAATTTAATACTAAAGGATATAAGCAAAATAGTGTTCCAGCTACTGAATTAATGGCTTCAGTAAATAAGAATTCGTGTTTGTTTTGTAATAGTTTTGATCATAATAGTGAAGTGTGTAATTATTTAACCATTGATCAGAAGAAAGAAATACTAAAAAAGCAGGGAAGATGCTTTTTATGTTTACAATGTAAGCACAAAATTAAAGACTGTGAAAATACCAAAATGTGCGATATTTGCGGTAAGAAACATAATAGGACTATTTGTTTTCAATTTGGAAATGATTCCAAAATAAACGTTGATAAAAATGCCGTATCTATTTTCCATTGTGGTAACAATTCCACTAGTAATGTACAGAATGAAAACACTCATTGCAACATATTTCTGCAGACTTGTTCTGTTATAATAAAAGATCCTAAAAATGATAATAATGAACCAGTTCGTGTCTTATTAGATAATGGTAGCATGAGAACATTTATAATTCGTGACATTTCACAAAAATTACAATTGCCGGTTATTAGAAAAGAAACTTTACCTGTTTATGCTTTTGGAGCTGAAAAGGCAACCGAGAAAACGTATAATGTTGTAAAGGTAAAACTTGTAAATAGAGAACATCCCTCTTTACAGATTGAAGTTGAAGCTCTGGAAACAGATAAAATTTCCGCTGCTTGCTTACTCACTTCTGATAAATACATTAGGAAAACGTATAATAAATTAAAAGGTTTACAACTTGCTGATAGTTATGAATGTACTAGTAAACAAATTGCAGTTTTAATCGGCACTGATAATTATTATAATATTGTAACTGGCAGAATCAAAAGACTAAAGAATAATCTCGTAGCTACCGAAACCCTTTTTGGCTGGTGCTTACAGGGTTATACATGGTCAGCCAATGAATTGTTCAGTATGAAAATTATCGTTGAAGAAAAGGATATATCCAATCAGATCAGAAATTTTTGGCAATTGGAAAGTCTAGGAATTGAATCCGAAACTCAAAATGTTAGTAATGTGGACGATGACATTATGGCTGATTTTCAGTCTAATATTGTTTTTAAGGATAACCGGTATAAAGTAAAATTTCCATGGAAGACATATTAGAAAATGTCTCTTAATAACAATCGCGAAGTCGCATACAGAAGATTTTTGAAATTGAGAACAACCTTTAGAAATGACTTTTTGTTATTCTCAGAATATAAGGCTATTTTAGATAGTTATTTAGCTGACAATATTATAGAACCTGTTGACAATACATCTGATGTAAACTCATTTTACTTACAACATAGAGCAGTAATTCGTGAAGATAAGTCCACCACTAAAGTTCGCATTGTCTTTGACGGAAGTGCCCATGCTAAGGGTGAACTGTCACTAAATGATTGTTTACATACGGGATTAAATCTCATTCCCGAATTGTTCAGCCTTTTAATCAAATTCAGAAGCTTTCCCATAGCAATTACTGCAGACATTCAACAAGTTTTTTTGCAGATCGAGATTGATAAACCAGATAGGGAGTTCACTAGATTTTTTTGGGAAGATGAACCATAGATTGATGATCCAGGTAAGGAATTTAAAATATTCAGACTAAAAAGAGTGCTTTTCGGTGTGAAATCGAGTCCCTTTCTTCTGGCTGCTACCATCAAGCATCATCCACAAGGGTATGTAGAAACATTTCCTGAATCTTTTGAAATTTTAAATTCATTGTTGTATGATGATGATTTTATAACAAGTCTACTAAATCTTGATTACGCATTTAAAACTAGTAAGGAAGCCTATGAAATATTTCAAAAGGCTAGTATGACTTTTAGAAAATGGAAAACCAACTCGCATGAGCTGCGTGAGAAATGGAAAGAATATAGTTTACATATTGATGAAATTTCTGATAACTTAAATCTCACTAATCAGAATTTGATACCTTCCAAGGTTTTAGGGGTTGCTTGGTACCCAAATACTGACATGTTTTCATTTACGACTCAAAATTTAGAAAATTACCTCTCGAATAAACTTAGTACTAAACGTTATTTATTGCAAACTGTTGGTCGAATTTTTGACCCAATTGGATTTATAAGTCTTTATACTATTAGAATTAAATGTTTAATTCAAGAAATTTGGTGTTTAGCACTTGATTGGGATGAAAACCTACCCAAACATTTAGACAATTTATGGAGTGAATGGTTTGAAGAAATAAAAGAACTAAATTGTATTAGCATTCCCAGATATTATTTGGCTGATATTGTCCTTGATGAAGTTGATTATTTTGAGTTACATAGTTTTTCGGATACTTCAAAGAAGGCATACAGTACGGTAGTGTACCTGCGAACAGTGTTAAAGAATAAGAACATTGTTACTAGTTTTGTGGCAGCAAAAAGTCGAGTCGCCCCTTTAAAAACTGTCTCTATACCTCGTCTAGAACTTTTAGGAGCCCTTTTGTCTGCTAGACTTTGTAATAAAATTGCTAAAGAATTAGCTTTTCCTGCAACTTGCTACTTTTGGACCGATTCTACTATTACTTTCTTTTGGATTAGAGGTGAGCTAGAAAGATTTAAAATGTTTGTCAGAAACCGGATAAAGGAAATCAGAAATCTTAGTGATCCATTAAATTGGTTCCACTGTCCTGGAAAAGATAATCCTGCCGATCTAGTTTCTAGGGGTTTGAAAGTTTTAGAGTTGAAAAATAACCATCTTTGGTGGGAAGGTCCCCAGTGGTTAAAGCAAGACAGATCTCTTTGGCCAAAATTGGATAATACATTCGATAAATTAGATATTCTGAAGTTAAATATCAGTTAGAACTAAAGAAAAACACTGTTGTAAAATCAACTATTGTAAATGAAAGTCAGTTAAACATGATTTGATTAATCGATATTCTTCTTTTATGAAGTTAATAAGAATTGATGCATGGTGTTTAAGATTTCTGAAGAACTGTAAATTGAAATCAGAAATTAGAAAATATGATTATTTAGATACTTTTGAGTTACAGAATGCGACCAAGAAGCTGATAAAGATTGTTCAAAATTCCGCATTCCAAACTTAAATTCAACGTTTAAAGAAAAACCGTCCTCTCCCAAGCAACAGTAAGATCTTAAACTTAAATGTATTTCTAGATGCAGATGGACTGTTAAGAGTCGGTGGAAGACTGAAATTTTCTAATTTATCAGAATCGCAGAAACATCAAATACTCTTACCAAAGTCTCACTATTTTACTGAACTTTTAATTGATTATTACCATAAAAAATTCCTACATCCAGGTACTCAGACAACTCTATCTTTATTAAGACAATTTTACTGGATACCATCTGGTCAAAGTCAAGTAAAGAAAATTATAAATAGGTGTGTGACTTGTCTTCGAACAAAACACCAAACTCTTCAACAATTGATGGGTGACTTGCCCCGTGATAGAATTGTACCATCTAGACCGTTTGAGAAAACAGGCGTTGAACTAGCAGCTCCTATTATAACAAAACCTAATTTAAAACGTTCAAAGATAACCCTAAAATCATATATTGCTATATTCATTTGTTTTTCTACCAAAACCGTTCATCTAGAAGTTGTTTCAGACTTGACCACAGAAGCATTTTTAGCCTGTTTGAGAAGATTCATTGCTCGAAGATCTAAACCCTGTATCATATGGAGTGATAATACCACAAATTTTAAGGGTACTTGTGCTCTTTTGAAATCGTTCTATCAAATCTGTTCTTCGGAAGAAATTCAGCGATTTAGTGCTGAAGAACGAATTCAATGGAATGTCATACCCCCTGCATCTCCACATTTCGGCGGATTATGGGAATCAAACATAAAAACCATGAAGCGAATTCTCTTGAAGATAACTAAATCATCTAACTTAAATTTTGAAGAGCTGTCAACACTTGTGACGCAAATTGAAGCAGTTATGAATTCACGTCCGTTGACCCCCTTGTCTGCAGATGTTAATGATCTACAACCACTAACCCCTGGTTATTTCCTCATTGGAGGTCCTCTTTTGAATGTTCCTGAAAATAATGCCATTTTAGGCTCTTTACCTTTTTCTTCTAGGTGGACACTAATTCAAAGATTAAAAATGCAATTTTGGCACCGCTAGAGCCGAGAATACTTAAATGAGCTGCAAGTCCGCAGTAAATGGAAAAAATCCTCGCCAAATGTTAAAGTTGGACAGCTTGTGTTATTGAAGGAAAGAAATGACAAGTTTGTAGACTGGAAACTAGCTAGGATTCTGAAAACTTATAAAGGTGATGATGGACATGTCCGTGTAATTGATCTCAAGACCTCTACAGCTATGTTACGTCGAAATATCGCCAAAGTAGTACCTTTGCCATTTTATGATGATGTTGGACAACCGTCCAACGCCGGGCGGGATGTTCCGGCTAATTCTCAAAAGAGCTAATTAGTAGCGCATGCTCTCTTTGAATTGTCTACTTTTGAACTGAAACGAACTAATTTTTTGTTGATGTTAGAATTCTTTAGATGTAACCTGTCGAATGTCAGTTAATAGATTTTTATGTTCCGTTTTGTAATTAAGTGTTTGTTTTGTGCCTTAAAGAATGTCGATTATTCGTAGAAATAAGTTCCACTGAACCACCTACATGCTAGTGTTGAATTTGAAATGATTGTTTAGATTAAGTAGAAAAGAAATTGATTAATACCATAACAAGATGCTTCAGATTTTTTTTAAATGTTACTAAGAAATTTTTGCCCTTAACCCCTTGGGGACGTATACGTGCCGCATGAAGCGCTCAGAATCCTTGTTTTTTCTCACCAGTAAAATTTTACTGTAAAATTTGCCTTATTTAATCAGCGCATTTTCTCGATTCAACAAGACACAAAAATCTGTTTTTAAAAAGCGGTGACAAAAGATTAAAAATTTCGTAAAAGGCTCCCGTCCCGAAGGGGTTAATAATTCAAAAAACACGACGCGGGATGGCTAAATATCCCTAGGTTAAGATTAAGAAATCTTTGCATATATTTACGTGGAGATAAAAATATTTATGAAAAATTTATTTAAATATATATATATGTATGTATGTATATTTATTTATTTAACTATCGGAAAACTCCAGTTCGTTGTGTTTAACTGAAAACAATAATAAAAAACACAAACAACTGAAAAACAAAAGACAGTATAAGATGAAGTTAAGCTATTTTATTAAGACCATACAAATACACAAACTCCATGTCTATGACCGTAAAATGTTTCGAAAACTGGTAAAAAGTACAATATGTGACTAAACAAAACCTCAAAACACTCTAAAAAATAAGTAATTGAAATAAACAAGAGTAAAAAACATCAATAAAAGAATAATTAGAGCCAATTTTGTGAACGTGTCTTAAGAAACTTTACATTTATACTACATAAATGTGGACATGTTTTAAGAAATGTTTCCTTCATGCTGATCACACACCGTACTTGTGATATGGAAAAAAATTTTACGTTTCAAGATGAGTTGATTTTCATTGGAAATTTGCTAAGTTCTGCCGGGAAGTTGAGATCGCAGTAGAAGAGCTTTGGCTGGGATTTTTCATACTTATGGTTCTTGTTTAATTTTGGAGAATAGAAAGAGAGAACATTCTTTAAATTACAAAATGACATTTTCCTACGTATAACGCATTCACAGATCTTTTAAAATTTCCATAACTCAGAAAACTCGTGTGTTCTGTTTTCTTAACGGTAGAAAAATTATATTTTACCTACAATTTTAATTAATATATATTTATATATGTATATATAAAGAAAACCTTTTAATTTATGTGGATATGAGTAAACAGCAGCACAGTTGAATGATAGACACCAAAATGCAATAAGCATCATTCCATAATATGAAGTTGTATCAAATTCTGTGCATTAGTTTTTCGATAGAGCAGCCACAAAAATTGTGTCACACACAAACTAACAGACAGACATTTTTAAAAAAGAGTTTTTTATCAGTTCAGGAAATTGCCAAAATAGTTAAATCCATCATAAATTGGAACATGGAAATTTTCGTGATTTTAAAACGTTCTTCTTATACTTACCGAAGAAAGAAAAAACAAAAGCGAGACTTTAGTTAATTGGAAAAAATATATTAATGTTAAATCATAAAAAGATGTACTATTAAAAAAAATATCAAGAATTCTGGAAAAGTAATAATAAATAGCACTTTAAGTTGACGCGATAAAAAATTATATCATATAAAGTCCGCTTTTTAGTATGGAATGGGCAAAGAAACCCATCAATAAAATTAGTCTAATATCCCGGATTTCAATTGATTTATCTTTTGAAAATACAGGCTCTTATGGAACAAAAAAAGAAAAATCTAATTATGTACAGAAATAAAAAAATTCTTCTAATAGATCTTCAACATGCTTAAATTCAAATTTGACTTACAAAATCTATAACGTTAATTATAATGCTTTCTTTCAACATGAACATGATAGACATTTTATATTACACTGTCTTTAGTATGAATACGCATGTGGCGATTTAAATGAGGTCTTTGAGAAAACGCTTTGTGACACACTTTACAAGAGAAAGGTTTCTCTTTAGCGTGACTACGTAGGTGCATTTTAAAAGCAGATTTCTGAGAAAATCCTTTGTTACACAACTCACAAGCCAATAGTTTTCCATCATTTCTTACACACTTTACAAGAAAAAGCACACATCAGTACACCACGTTTCATAGCTATGGTTCAATTTTTTCTGGTTGCACATATTTTGTTGCGACAGAGCTAGTTTTAAAACTTAATACATAATAATGAAATTTAATATTTAAACACCTATTTGTTTACATTACTATATACATTCATTTAAATACAGGAAGATATAAAATTTAAAAAATTAACTTTTCTACAATAAATACTTTAATGGAATAAATATAGAAAATTGTAAAATCTTAAAAATTAACCTTTCTTAACTGCAGCAAAGTCAATTATTAAATCTAAAGAAGATGCTACAGCATTTTCAATGAAAATTATTGAAAGTTTAGAGAGTCTTTTTTGTGATACACTTGATTTTTAATATGATTTAATAAAAAATTATTTATTTAAAAATAAATAAAAAATACATCATCAGCTCAAAAACTTTGATAAGTATTTAAAATACAAATTTCCAATTTCTGAAAATCATATTTAAATTAAATTTCAAAATCAAAATCACAAGCTCCCAGTTTAAGATAATCACTTTTACCTTCAGAACGCAATATAAAAATCCTCTAATGCGAAATATTTAAACAATTTTTAACCACTTTAGTTTTTACTGTAATAATCTGTATCGCGTTAATTCAATTAAAACCAATTCGATGTCTTCAGATATACATAAATAAACCAACCAATCCGCCAGTTTGGCGTTAGCAATTAAAGCAGAAATTTACAAAAGTCAAATCAATATACTGTTTGCAATTATTTATAAATCACTACTGAATTCACTTTACCAGTTTAGGATTAGACAATTTTTAATAACTTTAAAACCCACTTAACCTCCAAAATTCAAATTAAGTATGAAATACACAATTTACTAAGCTATTACATTGCGAAACGCTATTTTTTACCCGACTGCCAAGAAGGGTTATGTGTTTCACGCGTATCTGAGTATGTGGAAACATCCCACCGGCTGGATGGATTTTAATGAATGAGGTCTCTATCGATTCGTCTTAACCGTCCGATGGTTATAGGCTAGATTTTGTTTTTATAAATTCAAAATGGCGGTAGAGACTAAAAAAATTTTTACGCGCCCTACTGAGTGGTCTATCATTGGATAGGTCTTTCAAAATGAAGACGATGTTTCATTGACTATTTGACAGTCTCCGTTTAAATATTACACAATCTGCAAGTTGTGCAGGTAGGATGTCTAGCTTTACTGCAACTCTAACCATCTCAGGCATCTATAGGCCTCATCAAAACACTGTTTATAGATAGGAACTAACCATTAAAGACAACTTAAAAGTCATCAATACAAGTAAATAAAAAAATAGGTAATATAAAAAATAGTTTCACATTGATGAGAAATAATTAATTATTTCAGCAGTCGGGTTTTTTGATTTTTTAAATTTAATTTTTACTTATTTAACAATGCATATAAGCCACTTTAACATTCCACAACCAACCAAAACCCCAGCTAACTGCAATTATAATGACTTGACTTGTCAATATAGCAATAAAAGGCACACTACACCACAATAGAGAGAACAGAACAAGTACATTCCTTTAGATCATACAAGCCATGTCTCGGCGGAACCTCCAAAATAAATAAGATTGTAACGACTTGACTTGTCGCTAAGTGAACCATGTGTAAGCAATGAATATAGAGCCAGGCCAAGAAAGCATTTTATCCTCAAGTAAGAACATCCGTGTCTTTTACTAATACCATCTGTATCTTTAGTCTCTAATCATGGGTACCACCAGAGCTGAATATATGTAACATACTATATTATATGTACAGCTCGGGGTGTCACCAAGGGAAAGATGAGGCAATGGAGGTCGTTGCCCCTCCCTGGATTTTGAAAATTAATTAAGTAAACTCATTTTTTTCCGATTTTATAAAACACAATAAAATATCTTAAATTATGAATTAGTGAAAATTTCAACGTCCAAATTATTTTTCAAAATATGGTAGAAGATTTGCACAATTAATAAATTTTAGAAGGATTTTGGTAGTTAATGAACTAAATTAATGTTAATGAACTAAATGGATAGTTATAGAAATATTTTTGAATATTTCCAACCACACTCAAATATTTTCTTTAAAATTTTTTTTTATATTTTACAGAAAAAAAATCAGAGAATGTACAGTGTCTTTACAATAGAAAAATTTCTGATCAGAATCTTTCAACATCAAGAAAGCTGATCAGATGCAAACTGAAAAAATAAATCATCTACTTAATTTTTTTTTTTTTTTTTTTGCCCAATTAATGGTGCTTTTGGGACATGAAAAAATAAAGTATCTACAACTCATTATAAATACAATTATTTTTAATCAATGTGATAAATTAATTTTATGACAAGTTTATTTGGGGTAATTTAAAGTAAAATTGGGCCATATTTACATATGTATTTAATACGAAATCGGATCTTTCGAGCTTAGGACCTGATAAAGCTACATCTTTGTCTTCGTTAATGATGAATATAAGTTTCAGAACTAACCAGCTTAGTCTGCACTTTAATTTAAAAAAATACATGTCAGAAGAAATGACAACAAATATAAACCGTCATTTAATATCAATTAAATAATATACTGAAAGATAAAATATTTAAAATAGAAATGGTTGGTTGTATTTATGTCGGCCAATTATCTGCACGTGGGATATAGGCCCTAAGGGGGGGGGGGTGCCTTTCGTGGAGGTCTTTCTAAGGGAACCTAACCCGTATTAACGCTTGGAGAACCAAGGTTCGAAGAAAACCACGAAAACTCCGAACGATTAGGCCGACGGGCGCGATTGGGATCGAACCCAGCACCTCCCGTCTACCAGCTTCGAGAGCAGAACCTCTCGGCCACTGGTGGGGCATTAAAATAGAAATGATACAGGCCAAAGGTTTGCATAAACCGATTCTATCACATATTTTTATTGTCTCTATCGATTGGGCTAAAACCAGTAAATTAAACTGCCTCAACGTAGCAAAAATGTGGCAAATTGAGATCTGTGTTGGTGCCATCTATAGAGATGATCTGAGGCTCTCTCCTACATATATACATACTTTTTATAAGTCGAATTGCTCTTATCAAAAATAAGCACACGCAATAAATTAGGTATAACAACATTTTATAAACTAAAGATTTAGTTATAATTATCAGCTGCTGCAGTTGTACAGACCCATTGATCGATGAATTAAAATGAATGAATTTAGGATTTTAAATTTCTTCGGTGATCGGGCCTGCTGCCACCGTCTCGAAAAAGTCTCGTGGAAAAGTGTATAGGGGCATTCAACGGACACGGGGCCACCTTTTCCACGAAGTAGTGGAATATTTACAGTAAATAAAAGTATAAATGCTTTAATTCAAAATTACCTACACCATGAGTGAATATTAACATTGTCAAATGAATAAAAAACTACTTAATCTCACTCTTAAAAAATCCTTCATTACAGGCCTCCAAAATGATTTTTTTTTGTATGACTATAGATGTTAAATTAAAATTTGAGCTACAAATCTTTCCACTGCAAACACAATAAAGAAAAGAGGCTTTCTTTGGGCATGAACATGATGGATATTTTGAAATGTCTGTGAATATTTTAAAGAAGCAGTCTTTCAATTTCGATTGGAAACAATGATGGTTCTTTAAATTAGACTTGATAGACAACCCTTTGTTGCACACTTCATAAGCGAAACACTTCAGTATGAATGTGCAGATGGGAATTAGATGAAATTTCTGAAAAAATCCTTTGTTGCACAAAATTTTTATTTAGTTATTCATATATATATTATATAAACAACTAAATTAAGAAAAATAAATATTATTATAAATTATTATTTTGTTTGCGCACTTCGCAAGAGAAAGATTTTTCTTTAGTATGAGATTGCATGTGTCTACTTAAATTAGATTTTTGAGAAAATCCTTTGTTGCATACCTCACAACAGAAAGGTTTGTCATTAGTATGAATTCTCATGTGACAATCTAAATTAGATTTTCGAGAGAACATTTTGTTGCACACTTCACAAGAGAAAGATTTTTCTTTAGTATGAGTTTGCATGTGTCTACGTAAATTAGGTTTTTGAGTAAATCTTTTGTGGCACACCTCACAACAGAAAGGTTTGTCCTTAGTATGAATTCTCATGTGACTATCTAAATTAGATTTCCGAGAAAACCCTCTGTTACAAATCTCGCAAGAGAATGGTTTTTCGTTAGTATGAAATCGTAGGTGTCTATTTAAATAAAATTTTCTAGAAAATCCTCTGTTACACACTTCACAAGAGAATGGTTTCTCATTAGTATGGCATCGCAAGTGGTTATCGAAAGAAGATTTATGAGAAAACCCTTTGTTGCACAACTCACAAAAGAAAGGTTTCTCTTTAGTGTGAATTCGCATGTGATCACTCAAATAATGTTTTTCAGAAAATCCTTTGTTGCACACCTCGCAAGAGAAAGGTTTCTCATTAGTATGAGTTCGTAGATGTATATTTAAATGAGATTTTCGAGAAAAATCTTTGTTACACACCTCACAAGAGAAAGGTTTTTCATTTGTATGAATTCGTAGGTGACTATTTAAGTGATATTTTCGAGAAAAGCCTCTGTTACATACTTCACAAGAAAATGGTTTCTCATTAGTATGAATTCTCAAGTGTCTTATTAAATGAGGTTTGACAGAAAATCCTTTGTTGCACAATTCACAAGTGAATGGTTTTTCTTCAGTATAATCATCATTATGCCTACCTAAATTAGACATAACAGAATATCTTTTTTATACGCTTCAAAAAACTTTTATATTTATATGTTAACTCGATTTAAACGAGATTTGTCATAGTCTCATATTCCAGATCTTACAATTAAAATATTACTATCAGTTTCCTCACTGTAAGCAAGATAGTGCTTTTTTAAATTAGGTTTCTGAATAAATGTTTTGGCACAAAACTTCCTAATGAAGTTTTAAACAAAGACAAAATTGCTAAGCTAAACTAGATTTTCAAAAAATTTCATTTTACATTACATGCATAAAAGAGGATTTTATCTATTGTAAGTGATTTACTTCCTTCTTACTATGAAATGAAAAGAATTTGTTAATGTGAGGTATAAAAGATATTCTGTGTATAAATCCAGAAATGAATAAATATATTTTTTATTATACTTTATCGAATTATATTTAAATTAGTTTTCTTTCCAACAAAAGTGTAGTCAATTGGATGCATTTTGAAGCAGAACTTCCTCTATATACAGTACTGACGATGGAAAAAAAGTTCGAAAACGATATATTTTTATAAAATTCCTTAAATTCTTAATTGATGCATGAAAACAATTATCTTTGACGAATGAAAAAAAATACTAAAAGTACTAAACTACAAAAACTTGAAGTTTTCTGAGTAGAAATTAGCTCTATAAAACATGTCATCTAGTAAATGTAATGTAATTCAATGAAGGAATTTGCAGGTAAAATTAAATGAAATTATGCTACTGCCGACTACTTCAAAAAATTTAGAAATTCCTCTTGAACCATACCTTTGATTTCAAATTACATGAAGTAGATAAAATACTTTATAATTTACATAGAATACGTGTTTATAAGTGCCATATTAACATACTCATATTTATGTTATCATAGTATGTTCAGCATAAACTTTACAATCACTTGCACCTGTAATACAAAAAAAAAACCATATCAACAAATTAAAAACAATGGTTAAATACATAATAAACATTTAGTTAGTAATAATTAGAATTTTATTTACATTCTTGTAATTGAATTTCAATATTTCTATTGATTTTCTATTGATTTCTATTCTATCCATATTTCTATATATACAGAGAATAGAAATGTGGATTTATTATACAAATATTGATAAATAAGTCTATTTATAGGATTTATCAAATATTTTGAGAAGTTTTTTTTTTTCATTTTTAAGATTATTACTTAAAAAGTAAAAGCGGAAACGTTACAAGATCTATCGTGTGTCTGTCCGCAGCCATTTTTTTTAAACTATGGAAAGTTGAAAGTTCAAACTTGGGAAAGTTATAAAGGCTATTGATCCACACATTTATACATTATAAGCCATTCACAAATAATTTTTACAAAAAATTTAGAGGAGTCAATTAAGTTACTTTATTTTTTAAAAAAAATCTCGTGTAGGGTATCGTTTACAATATCCCGTAACACCAAAATGAACAATATGTTTGTTTTAATTTTAGGTATTATATTTGCAGAGATGTCGTTGAAAATGTACTACAAATATATGCCAAGACACACACTATTTCTGAATTTGGTGGACCTAAAATTCTGAAAAAAAATTAAGGGTAGTAGGAGTTTATTTAAACGTTGTGGGAAAACTATAGCAATCATCCTAGAACACATAGGTTTTGAGAAAATCACATTTTTCCATTACACACAAACTTTATTATTCAGGCACTCAGTGGGGAAGCTGAGGAGTGCTGGAGGTACAGTCGGGGAAAAAAAAGTAAACACCCCTTATTAACTCTGCAAAAAATTATCGTAGAAGAAAGTTACTGGTACCACACGATTGGTAATAAAGTCTACTTTTAAATGATGTATATAAAATAACGAATCATAACTTTGTTTTTTTTCAATAGCAGTACACAATTCTGACAGCATAAATGAACTCTACACCCTTCAATTGGCCTAAAAACGAATTTTTATGCAATTCGTACGATAAGTTTCTGAGAAACT
Organism: Maratus speciosus; assembly: GCA_963932465.1. NCBI lineage: Eukaryota > Metazoa > Arthropoda > Arachnida > Araneae > Salticidae > Maratus > Maratus speciosus. The sequence goes on along the minus strand of OZ010798.1, from coordinate 10,605,174 downwards.
AATTATTTTGAAACGAGCGTAATTTAGGGGCTGTATCCAAAATGAAGTTCGGTACTCGATTGTTAACCGAGAGAGCCTCTTTTTCACTTCTTCTGGCAACTTTAGAGCCATTCAAGCAGTCATTGTCAAGACTGCTACATTACAGGACAGCATAAGAAATTTCAAAATATCTAGTCACTTGTATCATAGAACGGCCCCTTAAACCATCATTTTGCTGTTTTTTTAAGCATAATTTGAAAACTACTTGGAAGAAAAATGTGAAATTTTGGATTTCCATAAAGTAGGACTTAATAAATCTAAATCCATAAAAAAAAAAAAAATTGTAGGTTGCAATTTGTATTTTTTTCGAATATTAATTTCATAATTCATATCACAAAATTATAAAAATTGCAAATTCAACTTATATATGTTTGGGTATTTTAGTATGATTTCTACACAAAAAACGAGCACATTAGGAGTATAATTTCAGGAGATATTAATAAAAATGTGATATAACATTAGAAGCAGTACATTTTGAAAGTTTATAATTCAAAAACGTATCATTCAAATGACTTGAAATTGGGTGTCTAGGCATAGTTTGAACCAGAGATTTGAAATATCTTGTTATAATTGGGTATTGCCATTGAGAAAAAGGAAGTTTGGGTTCGTTTTAATATGTAGATGGTCCCCTAAGCAAAACTTATATACATCCTTTAAAAGTAGACTTTATTTCCAATCGTTCGGTACCAGTAATTTTCTTCTACAATAATCTGTTGAGGAGTTAGTAGGAGTGTACAGAGTATCAGAATTTTTTGTATCAATCTGCGGCAACATAATTTATCTGCAACCTCAACAACATTTGAACTAGAGAAAAAAATTCCTAACTTCGTCAGTTCTCAATATATCAAATCCAATTAATTTTATTATACATCTCCTTAATAATATTTACAACTTTTATATTCACAAGTTTTTGATAGGACCAATTCGTACTGCAAGAAAAAAAAAACGAAAACAAAAAAGGGGGGTTGAAGAAGTAAAATTTTCATAACTCCGTCAATTCACAAGATATAAAATCTCCATGAATTTATCATATATCTTCTTAACATTGTCTTCAACATTTATATAGACAAGTTTTTGATAGGGCCAATTCTTAAAGCAAAAACAAATTAAAAATACATAGCGGTTGACGAAAAAAATCATGTTATTAAAGGGAGAAAATAATAAGTAATTTATGCATTCACAAATGTCTGATGGATAGGAACGATATACAGGGAGTTGCAGTTCAAAATAGAATTTTCAGTTAAATACAATATACTGATGAAGTAAAATGGAAAATAAACTTACATGTAAAATTAAGCAAAATAAGCAATATACAGGGAGCTGCAGTTCAAAATAGAATTTTCAGTTAAATACAATATACTGATGAGGTAAAATGGAAAATAAACTTACTTGTAAAATTAAGCAAAATAACTTAAGATCTCAAGCTCACTGCTCAAGAAGCTTTTTTTCTGACAATTTTCTATGAAACTTTCTGACACAATGATCTACACATTTTCAAACGTAAAGGTATAAAATGGGCAGACCTGACTATGGAAGCAAATGGATTTTTCCATTTTTTGATAACTAAATTACTTATCGAGTTATAAGCGTTTTTGATCACATGACAAGCCGTTTTTCTCCCTTCGTTGACTGTTTTTTTCTGCTTCATCGTGATATTCGGTTCAAAATGGCAAATTTGATGGTATTTTCTTAAAGAACAATTGTGATTACAAAGAAACGGAAAATATCTTTCAATTCTGAATAACAAAACCCTGCAGTTTCATGCGTTTCTGAACAAAAAGGAATTAAAACTTATGTTATAAAGTTGCCCCTTTGGAATTGAGAACAGCCATAAAGACAACTGAATCTTTTAAAATAAATTATATTGTTTATTTCTCTAACTGGGTAAGAAATTATCTGAATTATTTATTTTTATTAGTGTTTTTTAAGCAGTTAAATTAATATGCAGTGCATGTTGTTATGCTGCATGTTTTAATTACAGGGGAGTCCATTAATCCTTGGATCAATAAAAATTATTTTGTCATGTCAAAGATTTTTTTTTTTTTTTTTTTTGGGGGGGGGGGGTCAATGATTTTTTTTGGGAGGAGGGTTTCGGGTTAGTAGCAGGTTAACTTCAGACTTCAAATGGATTTTTCTGGTTTGGATCAGGTTTAACCCTAGCCATTCAGGACTCTACTTTGCTTTGTAATTAAGTAACTACTTTAAACTCACAGTAATAATCAATAACCTAAATATTCCGTTCACCCACTGAAATTTACTCTTCCCCACCTTTTGCTCTGCCAACATACGAAGTCTTAAATTATACATGAAATAAAAATTTTTTTTGTCCTATTTAATATTTTATTGTAATAATAAATAAATAAATAGACTTCTACATTACCCCATCTGAAAATGATAGCCCCTCCCCCCGAGTAAATAAGCATCAGAGATTAAAAATTAAGTTACCTAAATTTAAAAGTTATTAAATTTAAAATATTTTAAAAGATTAAAATTATTAAATTACTTAAAATTATAGAAATAAAATATTGTTACACTTAAAAATTTATTAAATTATAAAAAGTACTACCTCTATTACAATTATTTAGAAAAATTGTGTTCTACTTGTTACTTTGCAGTTACAGTAAGTAAACAATCATCAAATCCCCTCATCTGAAATTTACACTCCCGCATTCGCTACTTTGCCAGCACACAGATTTTATATATAGGGGTCATTCCACACGAATTCAACCAATGGGTGTTGCAGCATAGTCACGGATTTTTTTTTAAATTTTTTTTGTAGACAGAGATAGTAGTGAAACCCTCTAATCTGAAATTTAAAACTAATTTGCGCAATATTCACTGAGATATACCCTTTTAAAAAATGGTCATTTTTACCAAATGGCGGCCATCTTGGATGCTATCTTTTTACCAAATGGCGGCCATCTTGGATGCTATCCCAATGTCTATAAATGTCCATAACTTGACAACTAATGATTCAAATTTTATATTTCTGGTACCAATTTAAAGCTATTTATATAAAGAATGCATATATGATATTAAAACAATGGTAAATATTTATTTTAATACTGTTTATTACATTTAAACAGAAAATATCACCCTCAAAAATTGGCTTACTGTAATGGGCCATAAAAAAATGGCCCATCATAAATTTTTTTCAAACTTGCTAAAAACATTGCTCCATATGTATACTTTAAACAGAAAAAAAATTGGAGAGGTAAAATTTTTCATTAATGAAAAATAGATTTTTACACATAGGATGTCATTTACCTAACAGTGACTATCTTAAAACACGTAAGTATCTTTGGTTTAACAAATAATGGTTAAAAATATTTTTTCCTGGCATATGAATTAATGTATGAGCATCAATATATAAATAATTCAATTTTGAAATACCAATCAGCAGTTAATTATACTAAAAACACATACATATTAAAATAACAGTAAATTTTCATTTCAATACTTTTTATTTCATATAAAATGATAATATGTATAATTCTCAAAAAAATATACATAATGGAAAATATTTAGAAGGAAAAAGAGCCATAAAACATATTTTTTTTTGAAATATGGCAAAAATAATAGCTGTAAATCAGTTGAATTCAAATAAAAGATTAAAAATTAATATTAATGAGTTGATTGAGTTGACATTAGTTATTCAGTTCACTGCCAATTTCAATTTAAATGAACAAATCTTGACAAAATGAGTACACAAATGTTGTATGATACAAATGTACAACAAAAACATCAAATATGTATAAAAGTAAGACTTAGATAAAACTTATATGAAAGATATTTACATAAAATAAGAACAGGATACTTACATGGATATAACTTTAAAATATATTGTTGAAAGGAACTTGATAATATGTTGTTGAAAATTACCAAGGATTTAATCTGTCTTGAAGTTTAAGAATAAGAGTTGAATTGCTGTATGCTCCTCTGGAGCAACAGTATATGTTCTTCCTGTAGCAGTCATTGGGGTAGACACTACTTTCATTATATGCTCATATGGAATCCAACAAACATCTGAAGATTTTGGCCATGAATATGATGAACTAGGACCATGAGGATGCAGGAACATAATTTTATAGTCATTGAATTCCTCGCAGTAATCTAAAATCTTACCAATACACCAATTAACACCATATACACATGCAACATATTGTTCACTTTTAAATGTTTGTGGTTTGTCGGTTTCACTAAATCTCACAGTAGCAATAAAATTTGTTGAGGAGCCTGATACCCTGGAAACCAGTATTTGGCCTTTATTTATTGGCACAAAGCTGTGATTAACCCTTGTTCCTACGATTGTATCTGCCTTCGCATACCTATCTGCTAACTGATTATTGGCAATTTCAATTTCAGATTTTGTTATAAAAAACTTTCAATTCCTTTAACATATTCTTTTGAAAATGTATACAGATCAAATGCATTTAAGATACCATCTTTGAATGGACGCTGAAGACTTGCTTTGGTGGCCATGCGTTTTATGGTGCCGCCTATTCCACCACAAGCTCCTTTTCCGTGGCAAGAGGCAAAAAATGCCATTCAGCTTTCACACCATGGTCTTCTTCATGATGGCAGAGATTAATAAAATTTTTATAATTTTTGTATTGGGCTGATGATCCATCACTAAAATATTTTATGTATTTAATCTGTGGAATTTGTGAAATTAAATAATTGACAGTTACCTTTTGAAAAGCCCAAAATGTAGTAGTGTCATGAACTAAATGCTCGCTTATTGCACACATAGGAATAGATTTCACAGTATCAGTGATACTGTCCCTTATATAAGCAAGAAAGGGGTGAACTGTAACCTGTTCTTTTTGCCAATGGATATTTTGAATAGCATCTTGCACAATGCAAGTATAGTTTTCAGAAAAATCAGCTGAAATAATAGCAGTTTCTGTAGTCAATTCATCCTTTGTTTTCTTGAAATATAAACTTTGTGATTTTGCAAAAAAGTGGTGTGAACATAAAGCAAGGAGTTTTGTAATTAAATCATCAACAAATTCATCAACAGGCATAATCACTTTTTTTAATTCTGCTCCATCAGTCTTTACCCACTGTTTATAAATAATATCATTACTCATTTCCAATTCATCTAAACCCATTAAATCTTTCTTTAAAATTTCAGGAGATGGACATTTATCACACCTGTGCAACATGCATTCTTCAGATTCAATGCAACAAACAAGTTTTTTTTAGCAGTGATATGTAGTCATTGATATGAATAGCATGAAGTATAAGTTTAATATTTTGATGGTATACACACACACAGACAGAATGAATACCTTTGCTTCCAGCAGTAACACATTCTCTTGGACGTAGTGAGCAAAACTTAGACAATCCAATTTTTAAGTCATGTTGTTCTTTAAATGCAATATATAAGTCTTTTAAATTGTGCAAAATCAATCTCTTTTGTTTTAATATTCTGCCGTTTTCAGTTGGAACAGATATGAAATCTTTTTTTTCCAGGACACATGCGGCTGTTATTATCATCATAATAAAAATTAATAACTTTTTCTATAACGTCTGGACTCAGTTTAACACTTTTTCTTCCACTAGGCATCGATAACATCCCTTCTGTTGTTTTAAACTTCCTTGCCTTTTTTACAAGATACTGTGTAGTATTAAAATAAGTCATTGTTTGCTGTATTGTCCATGAATCTGGAACTAGTGTTAGAATTTGATCTTTTTCTTTAAAACATGCGTTTGTAAACTTCTCCAATAATTTATCCATCATAGATGTGCAGTAGGGTGGTCACAAGCAACATGGGAAAAAAAATTTTAATGTTTTCTTCGGGGGGGGGGACCCTCCTAAAAGTTGCCAATTAGTTAGAAAATGAGATTGGCAAAGTTTTAACTGAAATGAATAACATTAACCCGTGCCTCATCGAGGTTGAAGTCTTGAAAATTTGCAATTTTTGGCTAAAAATTGTCGTTTTTCTTTCTTTACGTGAAAATTATTTGTCTTAGAAACCTGATTCTTGTTTTATTTCATAGAAACAGTTGTTGCCTTAAACTTTTACTCTCATCAAAACTTATATTTAATGAATATTAGTATTTTTCAGGTCAGCTCGTGAACCATACCCTCAAACTCTGCATTTTTGAAACATAAGTGAAAAATGACAAATTAATAATTTTATTACTTTTGATATTTTTTTTTTGCATTATTTTCATTAATAGGCAAAAATAAATGAACAATTTTTGCAACTTTAAAAATATTTCACGAATTATAATTGATTATTAGTTATCTAGTTATGTGTCTAGTAAGAAAGAGCTTCTCGATTTGTGTTGCAGTTGAACCTCTGAATTTCTCTTTTTATTACAAGGCTGTTTTTGTTACCTGTTATCGTTATCTATTTTTAGAATTAACGAAACATTCCGTAAAGCCCCCCCCCCCTTTGATATGATGGCAGAAATGTAATATTTTTTAAATTGGCCACTTGTTTCATCAAATCATCGACAGTAAGCTACCAAGTAATTGTCAAGTTTTATGAATTTTTTTTATAATATTCGCAAAATGAAACTGAACGCCAGAGAAGCTGCTAGATTTAGAGTACATCCACCAGTTAACCACATACTTTAATTTTAAGTAGAAGTGCAATCGACTACGCAAATAACTATTTCGTAAACAAAGAATTGAGATCATCAAAAACAGATTTAAAAATTCCGGTTTAGAGAGAACTGTTATTCACTGGGATGGAAAACTGCTTCACCATTTTTTGAATAAAGAAAATGTAGAGAGGATAGAAGTTTTAATTAGTTCTGGGGATGAAGAACAGTTACTACGAGTTCCACAGCTTGAAAATAGTATCGGAATAATTCAGGCGAAAGCTGTATTTTCAGCAGTTGAAGAGTGGAGGAAGTTGGTAAAATCCAGGCAATATGTTTTGATACAACTGCAGTAAAAAACGGTCACCTCAGAGGAACCTGCATTCTTCTATAGCAATTGTTAAAGCAAAAGTCTTCTGTATTTACCATGTCGCCACCATAATCTAGAAATTATCCTAAAAGCTGGTTTTGATTGTAAAGTGGGAATAATCACTGCCCCTCAGCCAGATATTTAAAAAAACAATTCTGATTGGGTGGTTTAAATTAAACCAGAGTAAATATAAAAATGCTATTGAAGATGAAATACTAGATATAAATAGTTAATTCAGAAGAAATTTCAAGTTTTCTTACAGGACCTTTTAAAAATTAACAGCTCAGGGATGATTATAAAGAGTTTATGCAACTTTGTTTAATTTTTATAGGACTCCTTCCAACAAAAGACTTTTTTCAGAGCACCTGGTGCTTTTAATCATGTCAGATGCACAAGCAATTTATTCTCTCAAAATATATTGTCATAGATAATCTCTCAATAACAAATTTAGAAAAAGAAGGTATTAAAGACCTTTCATTATTTCTAATCAATATTTATGTAAAATTGTGCTTCAATATTCCCACTCCCACTTTGGACCCCAATCCAAGAACTGCAAATAATAAAATCACTTGTTCACTACAGAAAAATTGATAAATAGGTTGCAGACAAAGCACTCGTTAAAATGATAAACCGTCTTTGGTAACTTAACTCGGATCAAGTTGCATTTTCGTTTTTAGATGATACTTTCGAAAAAAAAAAGTCAACATAAGCATGGCTGTAAAATTAATGTCATTTGAAGAAGAAATGATGATGATGATAAGAATTTAAAAGCAACAAAATTTTTCAACGAAGTGGATTATTTATTGAACAAAGAAGTCAATGTTTTTGTTTCATCTCAAACTATAAAAAAATGTAAGAGATTTTATATTAATAAGCATTTTTTAAATACTGATCCCAATGTATAGTGTGAAAATAAACCTTATTTGAAAGCAAGAAAACAGTGAATGGTTTTAAAGTTGTCAATGACACAGCTGAAAGGGGAAGAAAATTAACCAGAGATTTCAATTCCTGTTTAACAAAAAACGAAAAATAAAAACAGTATATGCTACAACTTGTATGTGAATGTAGAAAAACTTTTCCAGATTCTTCAAAAGCCACCTTATCTAAGCCATTTACCACCTTAATCCTTTCTGGCGCAGTGGTCTCATGCCGAGACTACCTAATTTTAATTCCAAACTTACTTGTTTGTAAATTTAGGTGTAGTCAATCATTTCATTATTTTACGAACAGAAATTTTCTGTACTTGAAAGGGTTAATGTGACAATTGCAAGGGATAGTAATTAATTTTCTTTATTATGCTTCCTTTCTTGTAACACAACTTTAATAATAAAATGCATTTGAGCATATTTGTTCTAATTTTTATACTTTCTTTGCACCCCCCCCCCTTTTTTTAAATTTTATCAGTTTAAAATTCGATTTTTTTTTCACTTTCTTTGGAATTTTTTAAAATTAGTACTTTATCATGTACAAAATGAAAAACAAAGGGGGGAAAGCAGATGAAATGGAATGTTACAATGTTTTTTTCGCATTTTCATAAAAATCAATTTTTAGGATTCGGGTGAAGTCTGGTCCTGAAAAATGCGTATATGTCTAAATTTATACATTTTTAGAAATAAAATGGTGTGTGGTTCTTCAAAACGAAGCTTTTTTATATAAAATGAGACCTGAATTATGTTTCTAGGTTCAATTGTATTTATTTTATGAAGGAAAAACAGCATTTTTTTTGCGAAAAATCACGTTTTTTTCAAGCTTTAACCTCAATGAGGCACTGGTTATATTATCCAAATGAGCTAAAACTTTGACATTCTCATTTTCTAGTCTATTGGCAACTTTTTGGGGGGTCCCCCGGAAAAAATACAAAAATTGATTTCTTGTGACCACCCTAATGTGCAATCAGGACAAGTTGTGTCTTTACTATTTTGAGGCTTATTTATGGTTTCAACACCTAATACTGTAGATGCTTTAGTTGCAACACACTTGGTTATTTTTGAAACTTTCTTTTGCATGTAATTAAGTTTTCTCTTTGAGGTACGCCTACTTACCTTTATTGGCGATAACTCTAACAATTCACAACTTTTGTTTAATTGTTCTATTACTACTGTGGGTCAGGGTTGCTGGCTTTTAGCCAGGCCAAAAAAAGCCGGCCGGCTTTTTTTGGTTTTAACCGCTTAAAAAAAGCCGGCTTTAATTGAAAAAAGCCGGCTTTTATTTTTCAGAAAGGTGGTTTATAGATAATTCATATAAAATTTGGTTTAATTTATTTTAAATACACTTATATATTTTATACTAAAAAAATATAAACTTCTATTAAATTTTGTCAAATAAATAAGACCTTATAACTGCTAGAATGTAGCTGTGAAGGCATTATGTCTGAAAAAAAAATTATGAATATTTAGAAGAATAGATTAAATTAGACTCTAAAGTATTGGTTTGGAATTCTTTATCATAGCTCTACACATACCACACATTTTAAAGATTATATAAAAGAATAAGAGAATGTCACATTCTTACATATATTGATATTTACTTTTAAAATTGATTAAAACTAAATAGCTTATGTGTATTTAATAACTGAAATTATCTTATATAATACTTGAGCAATAATAAGCAATCAATATTCTGATAACTTATAAAAATGATATATGTTAAGTTTTCTGCTACTAAGCTGTTATGTAACTTATTCCAGATGTGTCCATACGGACAGATTAAAATCGTAGAATGAACAATGTTGAAAGAGAAATTAGGAAGGATATAACATTTGAGGAAATTTTAGTACATGTAAGTGCATAAAATTAGAGAACAATTTTAAAAAAAAAATCTCCAAATAAAACCTGTTGAATTAGAATTTTGAAAAGCTAGTTGCTATTTAAAATAGTGCATATTCATGGATAAATTAATGCATATGTTATTCATAATACTGTTTTAATAGAGAGAAATGATGTTTTTATTAAATGACTTTATGTGCGATTTTAAATAAATGTTTACGAGAAATAAACTAAGACTTGAATTATTAATATCCCTTAAAATTAGTTAATAAAATATATAACTAAGCAACTATTGTCCTTTTTAATTACATAAAACAGTAAAAGAAAAAAGAAAAGAAGGGTGTTAAGGTCAGTGTAAACCAGACAAAGCAATTGGTATGGCCTTTTATTCCAATATTAATGTCTTCACATTATTGAAAAATTGGGTTATATTGATTTCTACCTCAATTAAATGTATTTAAAACTAATTAAAAAACACATCATTAAAATGTGTCGTTTATAATTAAAATGATTCTCAGTATAAAAGCCAATTTAGGCCAAAAAAGACCAATTTTGGCCAAAAAAAGCCGGTTAAAACCAATAAAAGCCGCCGGCCTGGCTTTTTTAAATTTTAGCTGGCTTTTTTGCAACCCTGCTGTGGGTTCATTAAAATCTGAATCAGAGGGGCTTTCTGTTCCTGAGGTTGTTATCCTGTCAACAATAGACATTTTTTTCATATTTACTGATGAATAACAGGAAACACACAATTTTTTTCCTGGAATGAAGATATCTGGATTTGTTTTAGACATATCTAATGATATTGTTTTTAGTGATTTTGCTCTGATGCTATTTGGATGTTTATTAAATGGATCACAACACTGTCTCTGTCTTAAAATATACCATTTTAGATATTTATCCTGTGAACCTTGCATATACTATTTCCATGGACAAAGCATTTTTCATCTGGGATTACATAATGCAATCTTTTTTTTAATAACTGCAAATCACGTGAAGACAATTGAAGAACAGGAATCAGATCAGTACTCAATGAAACACCAAGTTTCTTGCATACAAAACACTCCATGTCCACTGTAGAATCTTAAGCACAAAATAACTATTCTATGCCAGTGCATACTACATTGAAAACATGATGTTTAAAAGAGATAGTCAAATTTTTTTGTACATTATGATGTAATATTTCATCATACTTTAATTACAACCAATTAGAAAACCGATGACGATACAGCAGCAATCTTTTCCCAAAATTGCATCAGCATACAACATGATGCAATAATTCATAAATTATGTCAAATATTTTTTTTATTTAAAATTTTATATATAATGCAGTTTATAATTAGCTTACCCACAAAAGGTTTCAAAAATTTTCAACAAAAGATTTGTTGGATACATTATGATAAAATTGCATAAACATATAACATGATGCAATATTACATCAGGATAGAAGATGATGCATTATTACATCATGTTTTGAATTCAAATAATAAGGAAAATAGATTATGCAAGATTAGCATTCATTTCATGAATTCTGTCATTCTTAGTATGTAAATTTATTGAAATAGAAAATACATAAACAGACATATTTATATCTGAATATTTAATGCAACTTGAATGATGTAAATACATGCATACAGGAGAATTTTTCTATAAAGTCACATACAAATGTAAAACTTTTTAAGTGAGCAATTTTTAAAGTAAGAAATAGAAATTTAGATATAAAAATTGAATTTCTTGCATGGAAAACGTTTTGAATAGATTCCACATATACACATGCAGTAAAATCTCATTTATATATATTGCATTTAAAGGTTTTTCACAATTATACATTATATTCTTTATTTATTTTCTTATTTTCTTCAGTGTTAAATTTTTTCAATTATACATTTTTAGCAATGACTTCTTTTTTTTTTTTGGGGGGGGGGGGGGAGCAATTGGAGAGTGGTCCTACAAAAAACTTATGAGATTATATTTCATTATAGTTTTACATTAATTCAGGGATTAAAAAATATTTAGTTTTGGCCATTATTTCTTAAATCAGGGATATTTACATGTTTTAAGATAGTCACTGCTTAGTAAGTGACATCCTATGTGTAAAAAGCTATTTTTTTTAAACGAAAAATTTCACCTCTCCAATTTTTTTTCTATTTAAAGTACACATATGGAGCAATGTTTTTAGCAAGTTTGAAAAAAAATTATGATGGGTCATTTTTTTTATGGCCCATTACAGTAAGTCATTTTTTGAGGGTGATATTTTCAGTTTGGATGTAATAAACAGTATTAAAATTAAAAAATTACTATTGTTTTAATATCATATATGCATTCTTTATACAAATAGCTTTAAATTGGTACCAGAAATATAAAATTTGAGTCATTAGTTGTCAAGTTATGGACATTTATAGACATAGGGATAGCATCCAAGATGGCCACCATTTGGTAAAAATGATCAATTTTCAAAAGGCTATATCTCAGTCAATATTGCACAAATTATCTTAAAATTTTAGATTTGATGGTTTCACTACTACATCTGTCTGTAATAAAAAATTTAAAAAAATCTGTGACTATGGTGCAACAAATTTTCTTTAAATTGGTTGATTTCACATGGAATGACCCATCTGTATTTTTGTTTAATCTTTTGTCCTATTTGTTATGTAACAGTAATAATAAATGAATAATCTTCTACACCCTTCCCCACAAATTCAACAATTAAAAACAGGAGAAGTCTATCAAATGAGAAAGATTACTTACCTTTGTCTTACTTCAGATAATACAGATTTATTGTTTCGTTTCGGGTGAAGAGGGGAGGCATTTACACACTAAAAGATAAAATAACACAGATTAATATATTTCTATTAATTTTTATGATACTGTAGTGTCTCTAATTCTCTTGATATGCATACAAATCACTTTTCTCATCGAAACCCTCTTTTGTGAGGGTTTTCGCCAAGCATGAATTACGTCAAGAATTCTCGTTTTGATGCCAAAAGCTCTGAAGAATCAGATTTTAAGATATGATATAGATCAGCCGTTACCAACCTATGGGCCACGACCCACTGGTGGGCCGCAGAACACTTTTGAGGTTTGTCACAAAAATATATATTTTATTTTGTTTGTTAAAATAATACAGCAATTTTAACAGCAAGTAATATTTCAAGGGAAAATCCTTAATTTTCTCCTGTATAAATATACAAGCAGGATATGTAGAAATATCTAAATCAGCTTTGAATTCCTTGATGGGGTTCCACACAACACACTTGTGCATTAGATATACAGTAGACTCCCTTAAATCCGCGACCCTAAACTCCGCAAATGCCTAAAATCCGCGTATTTTTTCAGATGTAAAAAATGAAATTTACAGTTAAGTTGCAGGACTAAAATTCAAGATGGCGCTGAAATCTGCGACTACCGCAATGTTATTTTTACTAAATTTTTTGTTAATCATTCTCTTTTGGTTATTACAGCTGATTTATTACTAAATAAATTTACATTACTTTTGATTTTGATATAAATTAGCATATTTATATGATGACGTATCAATCTTATGATCGCTTTACCACGAGATGGCAGCATAGGACTTTTGGATCCGAATTGAATCGATTTCATCGGTAATAATTTAATATTTTTCTAAATTTTCATTTTACAAAATTTTTTTAATAATTACTTACGTTTAAATTAATAAATTATTTTAATACTTCACTTCTTTTAATGTTTCACTTTATTGTAAGCATTCATGATAATTTCCCTTGCTTAACTACCAATCAAATTAATGTTTCAAAAATGTAAACAAATCAATGACCAGAAATCTGCAAAATTCTAAAATCCGCACAACCTCTGGTCCCAAGCTGTGCGGACTTGAGAGAGTCTACTGTCTAGTAACCTTCGTGTGAACATGCTTTTTCTACTTTGCTGTTTTTGAAAAACGAGTACAGAAACAAAATGTGTGTAGGTCAGGGGCGTCGCCATGGGAGGGTTAGGGGGGGGAGCCTCCCCCCCCAATATATGTGAAGTTGGGAAAATTGAGCTTAGAGTTGGGAAATTCTAGATTTTTGAGAAATTTGCTTTTCTAGTAAAAAAATTACGAAATTTTTGTTTTGGTGATTATGTTTCTGAGTACTGTAACAGTACACATGTTAAATTATCAAAAGAAATACAAAAGAAATCAGCCACACTCAATCTATCATTGTGTTTTTCAGTTCTACAAAAATATTATACATCTACCAGACCTAAATTTCTCTACTCCTATCCATCAATAGCTGATTATCCAGTTCCTTTATTTCCTCCAAAACTTTGTTCCTTTCTCAAAAATTTCACTCTAGGTCCCCTTCTCATCCCAAAAGAGAATCCTGCTATTTTAATCCAAAGGGTTTGCATCTTCTTTTGACAATTGGAGATCACTTGTAGCACAATAGAAAGGAATGTAATTACCTACTTCTTGAAACACAGCTGGACGAGAAGATTTGATGCTTTTTCACAAATTGCACTAATTTTAGAGCTAATTGCATGATTTTTGGACAATCTTTTACTCATTCTCATGATTTCCCCCCCCCCCCCTTCGTTGTCAAGAAAAAAGCGTTATATGAGCAAATATGAATATAAGAATTCGAAAGTTTAGATAAATTTGTCACATTTTACATTTATCTGTGTGCAGAAATATATATCAGTCCTGTTCGTTTATTTTTATAGGTGTTTATGAAATTTTAAACCAAAAATCCAGTATTGTATCTTTAAAACTGTACTAAAAAATGACTATAAATCTTAGCACGAAAGAACCCTTCATAATAAGGAAAAGATTTTTCGTGCAAGGTTTTGGAGCATCTAAAAATCCATTCGAGGACGAAAAAGCTAAAAAGTGCACCATTTGAATTTGGAACAGAAATATAACCATGAAAGCAGTCCATCAATTGAAGAAAAAATCGACATGCATTGTAACACTGACGTGTTGCACTTGAATAAAATTTTGAATCAATAAAGATTTCCCTATAGACAAGTTCACAAACAGTTATGAATATTAGAATGTGACTGAAGAAGCTGACTTCCGAAAGCACCGTAGAAAAATGGTTTCACCAAAGGAAATAGATAAAAATAATAGTACATCAATGAACATTGATACACACAAGTTTTACAGAAAAGAATTAAAGAAATACAAAATAAAAACTTAGTAATGGGCTTAAATGACAATGTTCCCTATATCAGGAGAATATTGCACCAATACATTTCATATTTAAATTACAATTGTGCAAGGCAAATTTGAGTATCATTAACTTAAGAAAGTTAATAATCTTTCCATCTGGATATGAGAAACCAGATGTACATGACTTGCAGAGTCAAATAGAAATAAACCAAATCCCAACTCACTTAAAAAACCATTTTCTCATGCCTTGAAATTGAAAGACTATTTGAACACGCCGTCAAACTATATACTCGTATCTTAACATTCACAGCAGCTTATCTTTATGGCGTTGCATCTAATGAAAGAATTTTTAGTCAAATAAAAATTTAAAAAATATATATTGCAAACTACAAAGAGGGATGACAGACTTGACAGCCTAATGATTTTAAAATGTGAAAGTGAAATAGTGGATTTTATTAAATTGGACAATGTTATCATCAGGTTGGCTTCTTTGAAGACCAGAAGGATTAATGTTAAATGAAAACTAGTCGGATGTGCCAATCCCAAAACTTTATTCTATCCAATACATGTTAATACCCCAAAATTTGCAATCACAATGCAAAACGAATTCTAAAGGAATAGATCCGTTTAATTGTGTGAGTTTAAAAAGGAGATAGAAACATCGCATTTTTCCAACAAATCATTGAATTTGGGCGCACACCCTATTAGATGCCTGTAACCAAATTTCCAAACCCAAAGAGCACAAAAGCGATATCTTTGGACAGTATACACCCAAGCCCAATAAGGAATTGCAACCGAATATGAAATTTGGCAAATTCCGTGCATTAGTTTTTCAGATATAGCTAACGCAAAAATCGTGAAAAATGCTTCACAGCAGTGCCACCTGTTATATGATATGCACAAAAGCCTAATAAGCACCAAATTATGTCAAGGTTTAACACTATATGAAGTTTGATCAAATTCCGTGCAACAGTTTTTGAGATATAACTATCGCTAAAATCATGTAAATAGTGAAAAATGCAGCATAGCAGCGCCATCTTTTGGGTGATTTACACCAAAAACTAATCAGCATTAATTTTTTATCAAGGTATAACTGACTCTAAAGTTTTTTAAATTGTGTCACATACACACAGACAGACATTTTCTAAAAACAGTCAAATCGTTCTAAAACGTATCAATTATAGGTGCACATTTCCAAAGTTTTTAAGGAGCCAGTGACTCCTAAACCCAAATAAT
The DNA here is from genome assembly GCA_963932465.1 of Maratus speciosus. Taxonomy (NCBI): domain Eukaryota; kingdom Metazoa; phylum Arthropoda; class Arachnida; order Araneae; family Salticidae; genus Maratus; species Maratus speciosus. The sequence continues at coordinate 10,589,081 of OZ010798.1, read as the reverse complement.
CTAGTGGCCACATTGTGAAAGAAATGCATAAAAGCAATAGCAATTACATGAGAAAAAATTTGAGGAAATCAAAGTGAAAAATAATCTACAAACATACAAAAGAAACAGACTAATTACATCAAATTTGTATAGTTCATTTAATCACCCAATTCTTTTAATTTGGATATAAATTAAGTATAATATAAATCTTAAGCTATGTACTGTCAGAAGATAAAGTTGTGCAAAACAGAGGTGAAAAAATATATATCTATAAGAATAAGCTAAGGAATCGTGGTAGTGGGGAATATTAGGAAAACAATATTTCTTATTTTCATTTTGCCATACAAGAGTTCATAAAAGAAAAAAATAAGAGTGTGTAAGATTATTTTGCACTATAAAAGTCAAAACAGAATTCAAGCATTTGTTTTTCAACAATACACAAGAAAAATTATCTTAAAAAACAAATCAACAGATTGCAGAAAAAATGCAAATTTTATCAAAGGATTGCAAAACAAACCGGCGAATTTCGTCAAAGCATCGCGAAAAAACCCGTGATTTTCATAAAAGGATCGCGAAAAAAAACGTAATTTTTGCCAAAAGATCGCTGGAAAAAAATGCGAAATTCGCCAAAGAATGGCGACTTAGATGCCGAAAATTAGTCCCCAAAGCAAAAAATTAAGTCGAAATGTGGCGACTGACGATCGTGAATCTGCACCAATAATATCAATCCGTCGAAACCCGAAAGTCGAATTTTTTTTACGAATTCAATCCTTTCTCCTTGTAAAGATGGAAGAAAGTAAAAAGCTGGTTGGTTTTTTTATTAAAAACAATAATCGGAATATTTATGTTTCTAGTTTAAAAATTTTTCTTTGGAAAGAAATTTTTTATGCATAAGTTTCCGCATCATTATTACACATGTTGTGCATATCACTTTAGTTGAAAATTGGAGCAATTTGTTTCAAGTTGGGAAATTTTCGAATTCTCCCCCCCGAAAACATATCTGTAGCTACGCCCCTGGTGTGGGTAGAGACTTAAGGTTAAAATTAACCAGTTTTAACCCTGATATAGATTCCCTCATTGGTTCTCACCAGTCGCTGATTATAATGTTATGTTTTGATAATAATTAAACGTATTTTTAATTATATATTTGTAGTTTGTATGTTGTTTTAATTTTTATTCCACTTACATACATTGGGATTACAAATTCTCCTTTTTATTGATTGTGTATCCTTTGTACGAAAATTTTCTGTTTTCGTAGGATGGGATAGCCGATAGCTCATAGAGGTCATACAACATTTTCTATACTGATATACAATACCTCAAATTCGCATAGCTTGGGACCAGAGGTTGTGCGGCTTTTAGAATTTTGTGGATTTCTGGTCACTGCTTTTTTTTTTTTTTTTGCATTTTTAAAACAGTAATTTTAATGTAATAATGCATTCAAAATTACAATGAATGCTTGCAATGAAGCTAAATATTAAAATAATTAAGTAAAGTAATAAATTAGAATGATAAAACGTAAGATAATTTAAAAAACCTTTAAATTATTAAAAATAAAGGTCAAGTAAATAATTAATAATGTCTAATTAAATAATGCATAATAAATATGAGATACATTTTCCTCGAATTATTCAATGAAACTTTCCTCATAAAGGAACCCTATTAATTCACATTAAAATCAAAAATTGAGGAAGTTTTATTTCAATTTTAGCCAATCTAAATAATCAAAAGAACTTGATTAATAAATAAATACATTTGGTAAAACGATTGTGATTACCAATGACATCAGCAATATTTTGACTTAAAAAAATAAAAAGGAATTTATACTATCTTCATGAAACACCATAAGTTCAGTCATATTATTGAGCATTACATATCAAAATGATATAAATCTATATGATATAAAACTAATGAACTATAATACTAATGAAACTATATAACATAATATAACTATAATGAAATATAAAACTAAAAAAATTTCCAATACATCTGAACTGAAAGTTCCATTGTTTACATCTGCAAAGATGTGCAGATTTTAGGGTTGCGGATTTAAGATAGTCTACTGTATAAATATTTCTTCAAAATCTGAGAAGGGGTGGAGGGGGGGGGGGGCGAGAAAATGTTTGACAAGGCGGATCTGAGTCCCTTCCTACGCCCCTCTATGGACTTTTAAAATATGTGAAAATGCATTTTATGCACATAGAATTAAAATTTTGAAATTACATAGAATTGGAAAAGAGAAATGTTGCATTAAAACAGTAATAAAAAGAAAATAAATTAAATTCATAGACACATATGAAAATCATAACTTTACATAAGTTACGTTAAAACGAAATGTTGTTTGATTTATCAATAGGCTTAACTCAATTCCATTGTAACTGACTAATTTCTTTAATTATTAATATTTCACTGCATTGTTTTGAATCAAAAGAGAAATAATGTAAACAGGATTAAATAAAACATTCTTTTAACAGTGAAAATAATAAAAAGTACCACGTAAATGTTGCGATATACCAAGCAGCTTGAAAAATAGGTTACATTTTATTTAAAGCCATTTTTCGATTAATTCCCAAAACCGATAGAAACGATGTTGCGATAAAGCTTTTTGATTAAATATGCATTTTCGATTAATAATGTCCTATCTAAAAGAAGCTGATAAAACAGCATGAAGCTTAATCGAACATTGATCTTTAATTGAAGTATCTCTGGCGTCCTTTCGCCATTTTGTTGAGCATTAAGAAACAATATGTGGTAAGCTATGTTTTTTATTCATCAATCTAGGTATTAACGTTAGTTCTTTGATATCAGTTGACAGTTGATATGCATACAAATACATGAGATTTCGATTACTTATTAAGTAATTATTATTTTGAAGATGAGTTATTTCGACTCGGTTATAAAAGTGGGTCATTCTTTACATTTTTTGCAGTGTTGAATTCAGACACTTTTCTCCGGGAGTGATTTCTGTGGCTCCGGGGGGGAAATTGCACTTTTTGACCATTGAAAACACAAAATCTCAAATCTTCCGGGGGGGACATCTCATTGCTCCGGGGGGGATGTTATCTATTTTCTAACATTTTAGTTAAAATAATGATAATTATTTTACTATAAACATAACTTCTTTAAAAAACACACAAAACATTTATTTAGACAATCACATTACAGCAACTACGAATACACATCTCAAAAACCATAATAACAACATCAATATTATCGTCGAACATCTCACGTTTTTCGTCTGAACCAAAAAAAATAAATACATGGAGTCAGGAAAAAATGTCTATTGTCCAAGAGTTTATCTTATGAAAAAATAATTTAAATATTGTCATGTGACTTTACTTACAAATCCCTCCTTTCGCATGTCAATAATCCTCAGTAATTCCGAGACTTGTAATATGTTTTTTCATGACATCATAACTCAAATTCTTAGTCATTATATCTGCTTCCAGTTCAGACGAATTTACATATTTTGTTTCAATTTCTCCTTTCGCTCTTTCATCTTTTACAAAATGATATTTTCTACCTATATGTTTGTTGCGATTATTCACTCTTGGGTTTTTAATCCAATCAATTACAGATTGACTATCAGTACTGATTTCTATTGGACGCTTCACCATCTCTTCCTGGCTTAACTCTTCCAAGAGACCCATTAACCATTTTCCTTCACAAACAGCATCACATAAACTTAAAAGTTCAGATTCCATTGTAGAAAGCGCAACCAGTTTCTGTTTATTACTTTTCCATTCAATCAGTGATTCTCCTATCTTTACGATATATCCACCAAATGATTTTGAATCCCGTGTAGTACACCAGCTAGCATCAGAACAAAGTGATAATTGGCCCTTTTTATTTTTAATTCGAAGTTTGTAGTTTTTAGTGCCTTGAATGTACCGCAAAACTCTCTTCACTGCCTGTAAATGAATTTCTCTAGGATCTTTTGCATATTGAGACAAATTACTTAAAGTGAAAGCTAAATCTGGCCTTGTTCCTCTTACTAGATATCCTATACTTCCAAGCATTTCTAGATATAGTGTTTCATCAATTTTATTTTCATTTTCATATTCATCTAATTTTATTCCAGAAACACCAGGGGTTTTCACACTTTTACAATTTTCCATATCAAATCTTTCTAAGATTTTTTCTGCATACTTAGCTTGCCCTAGCAAAAATTCTCCATTATTTTCTTCAATATCAATACCAAGGAATTTAATGTTTTTTTTCAGCTCTTTAATTTTTGCTTCTTTATTCAATTTTTGTATCAATTTATTTATTAATTCTTCGGATTCACTAACGATTATTCCATCATCGACATATATTCCAACTGCAATAAATTTATTATCATTTTTATTAAAAAACACACATGGATCTGCTTTGCAGGGCTGTAACCCAATTTTATCAAATATATTAACTAATTTTTCATACCAGCATCTTCCTGCTTCTGGCAACCCATATAAATTTCCTGTTACCAATAATATTTTCCCTCCTTCAATTTGTAGACCTTCAGGCGGATTCATATAAATTGCAGTTTCTAGATCTGCATTCAGATATGCTGTTTCTACGTCGAAAAATCTAGTTTTGTAACCTTTCATCGCTGCGACTGCCAATAAAGTTCTAAATGATTCAGTTTTCATTACAGGACTATACGATTCTTGATAATTTGTTCCAAATTTAAGTCTTGATCCGTCGGCTACTAATCTTGCTTTATATTTTACATCTTCACCGTCTTCTTTTACAGTAAAAATCCATTTGCTTCTCAGTGCCTTCACATCTTTTGGTTTGTCAACGATTTTCCACGTTTTGTGTTCTTCTAATGAGTGTAATTCCTTTTTGATTGCTTCTATCCATTTATCCTTATCTCTAGAATTTAATACATCTTTGTAATTCTTTGGAACTTCCTCGTGCACTAGATTCGCTAAATACTTTGGATTGGGTTTCCTAATTCGTGATGATCTTCTAGGTTCTTCAAACAACTTATTCTCATTAGTTTCTTTTTCTTGCTGTTCCTTGTTTTCATCAATTATATGATTTACTTCAGATTCTTCTGTCGCAGAATCATTCAAATCATCTGACAACGCAATTGCTTCCTTTTTCTGATTTAACTCTTCTTCATTTTCATCGGAATTATTATCTTCTTGTTCATCTATTACATTTTTATTATTGGTAATGTTGATGTATTCAAATTCATCAGTCATTTCTTCCTTGTTAGCTATATCTTCATATCCCATTTTTTCTTCTATAAATACTACATCTCTGCTTTCACGTATTCTCTTTTCTTTTAAATCATACAATCTGTATGCTCGCCGATCTCTTGAATATCCGATAAACACTGCTGGTTTTGCTCTTACATCAAATTTCTTTTTATTGATATCATCGTTGCGATAAAAAGCTTTACATCCAAATACTCTCATATGCTTTACTGTTGGTTTATTATTTGACCATAATTCTAATGGCGTTTTCTTTCTCGTAGCTGTTGGAGTAACATTATGTATATAAGCAGCTGTTGATACTGCTTCGGCCCAAAAGGATAAAGGTAGTTTTGCTTCTATCAGCAATGTTCTTGCCGTATTAATAACAGTCCGATTAGCCCTTTCTGCAATCCCGTTACTTTGTGGACTATGAATTGTGGTTCTTTCATTCCGTATGCCCTTCCTTTTGTAATAATTCACGAGCTCTTCATTAGTAAATTCACCACCATTATCTGATCTAACTGCTTTTACTTTCTTGTCGGTTTCATTTTCTCTTCTCTCTATTATATTTATAATTCTTTCTTTTGCTTCATCTTTACTTCTTAAAAAATCTACAAAATATCTTCTACTATATTCATCTACTACCATTAGCATGTACTTACTCCCTCCCAATGAGTGTACTTTCATTGGTCCACATAAATCAACATGTAATCTTTCTAAAATGCGTGTTGTTCTTTCTATCACATGATTAAATGGTGTTCTTGTTAATTTCCCTTGAATACATATTTCACATTTTGTTTCTTCACCATTCATCTTTTCTAATCCCCTTACAAGATTTTCTCTCGACATTCTTTGTAAGTATACATAATTTATATGCCCAAGTCTTCTATGCCATAATTCTTTCTTTGATTCATTTGTCTGTAAACAAGATTCATTTCTGTCTTCATCTGTTTCTCGTACAGCTAAGTTTATTTTAAATGTATTATCTTCGAATGTTCCTTTAGCTATTAATTCGCCTGTATTCTTTTCATAAATGGCTGCTCCTTCATTATCAAATATCACATATTTTCCTTTTCTGACTAAACTTGGAACTGACATTAAATTTTCTCTTAAATTAGGTACGCAAAGAACTTCTGTAAGTTTTATTTTTGTTTCGCCACTTTTCTTATCGTAAGACGTAACATGAACATTTCCACGATATTTCGCTTGTATTGATCGCTCGCTGTCAGCAGTTGCAATTTCTACATCTTCAGGTCTTCTTTCTACAACAATATCTTCTTTATGCGTCATATGCGAAGTGCAAGCTGAATCTAACATCCAGGTTATTTCCCTATTATTTTCAGATTCTTTACACTCATTTCTATTGAATTCATTTGACTGCAATGCATGTTCATTTGTAAAACATGTATATTCTTTTGCCTTCTTGTTTGAAACATTATTATTCTTATTATAATTTTTATTATTGCGTGAGTATTCTCTTACATCTTGAACTTTATTACTATAATAATTTTGAAAATTTTTCTTAGGTGAATACTCCCTATCATTTCGCGAGTGTGTCATATTCGATTTACTATAACAATTCCGCGCTATATGATTTGGCTTTCCGCAAGCAAAACATAAAACCTTTTTCTTTTCATTAGCCCTAAATGCTTTAGACTCGTTTTCTCGAAATTTATCATATTTTCTTTCATATCTCAACAAAGTTTCTCGCATTACTTCATAAGTTATATTTGGGTTTGATGATATCGCAGTTGTTACTTCGCTATATTTCTTTGGGAGCCCTTCTATAATAAATCCTATTAATTCGCATTCATCAATTTCTGTACCCAATTCTAATATTTCATTAGCTATCCCTTGAGCTCTTATCAAATATTCTTCTATTGTTTCTCTTTCGTTTTTCTCTATTCTCGCAAGATTAATTTTTAACTGAATTCTTCTCTGATTTTCAATTCCCGCATAACGCTTTTTCAGTAATTGCCATAAATCCTTAGCTTTTTTAATCCCTCTAACAGCCATCATTTGTTCTGCGGACAACGTCAATATAATTATACCGTAAACTTCATCATTCTTTTCTAACCATGTTTTATGCGCTTTCAAACTATCGGGATCCCCTTCATTTTTTACCGGTTCATCATTTTCGATAACATCAAATAAATGTTTTGATTTAATCAAAGCTTCAACTCGCATACTCCATAATGTATAATTTTTACTTGTTAACGGCTCTATTCTAGGAATTCCAAACATATTGGATTCACACATAATTAAAATACTTTATCTTCCAAACTATTTTTAAATGCATATAAAATTCTTACCTCTTAAATTTTTTCTATTGGCGGTTAGTCCAATGGAACAAATTCTTAACTTGTATTAGGCCTAGTTCATGCAATTCATATTTATTTATTCTTCTTACTTGTACACTCAAAATATAAAATTCGCTTTAAAACCACGCTCTGCTACCAAATTGTTATCTATTTTCTAACATTTTAGTTAAAATAATGATAATTATTTTACTATAAACATAACTTCTTTAAAAAACACACAAAACATTTATTTAGACAATCACATTACAGCAACTACGAATACACATCTCAAAAACCATAATAACAACATCAATATTATCGTCGAACATCTCACGTTTTTCGTCTGAACCAAAAAAAATAAATACATGGAGTCAGGAAAAAATGTCTATTGTCCAAGAGTTTATCTTATGAAAAAATAATTTAAATATTGTCATGTGACTTTACTTACAATGTCCCCCCCGGGCCACCCCCTGAAATCAACACTGATTTTTTGCATATGAGACTAGCATTTAGTAATGCAACTTCGTGTACTTCTCTATTTTAGCCGCCTATATTTCAAATTAAATTAACAAAATATAGATTTTTAGAGAAATCCTTTATAGTGCAAAATATGTATAAAATCTAAATCTTGTAATCGTCCTTACATCTTACGTCTGATGAATATTCAATTGATGACCAAATGGTTTTAGTTTTCGTTTTTTCCGAAGGTATGCCTAGTTTTTTACTTTTATGTCATACAGTTTATATTTAAATGTATTTCGGTTCCTACAAAACAGTAATGTGTTTTTCGTTCAGTGACGAAACTAGAGTAAATTCCATCTTTGTCAAAGCAATAAACCGGCACCCCCACGAATGTATTTAAGAGAAAGTAGGAATAAATAATGATTGAAGGTAATTAACGTGAACCATGAACCACATTTTATATACAGTATAACATATTTAATCTGGAAACTTCTGTAATCTGGACTTTTCAGTATGTTTACTCATTTTTATTTTGAAACGAAGATCTCAGCACATATATATGCAAATAAATTTAAGAAAATGATTAAGGAAAATGAAAAGACTACCTAATTTACTACTTTTTTCACAATTTTCAAATTGCAAGAACTTTATAATTACGTATGTAATTAATATTAAGTTGTAAAAATTCAGACGTAGTGTTAATTTCACTATTTTTCTTTCTCCAAAGATAAGAAGAGGTTTCAAAACATCGCAAAACCAGATTATATATTATTATTTCTTTTAAGTATTTAATTTGTGACTTACTTCGATAATTGTAGAAATATAGCTATTTATTATATCAAATTTTTTTGTATATAAAAAATTAAAATATATTTATTTTTTTGTATATAAAAAATTAAAATATATTTATTTTTTTATAAAATTAGCCTTATATATATATATATCACTATTTTAAATATGTTAATGTAATTATAAAGTTATTTTTTAAATTAATTGTAAGTCTTATTTAAATTTCTCACAAAAAATTTATTTGATTTTAGAAAATTATTTTCTATATTTTTCCTGATATTTCAGTTATTCTTGTGATTTGTATTATCTATTGAGTTTTTGTAAATCAGAAATTGGAATTTAAAAAAAATCGTACAATTATTGTTTTTTGTAATTTACAATAGACAGTGACAATGCATCAAATATACATAATTATTTTAAATATATAATAATTTGGAGCGTTTTGAATTGATTTTTCCCAGTGTTTTTGAATGATTTCAAAATATCAAGTTCCTTGCATTTTTGTATTGCCATATTTATGAGAGATATTAGTACCATTATTTTTCTAAATGCATCCCATACTTTCAAAACTTCTATAATCTGTAATCGCTGTAATCACAGTGATTCTAGATATAAGAAGTTATACTGTATGTGTACATTTTTTTATGAACAATTTGTTTTTACAGTAACACCCCATAGATTATATTGTTTTTAATATCGTATATAAATAAGTATATCTGTTCTAATAAGAGAAAGTTTCACTCTGTTTGTTGACGATGGCTAGCAAAATCTATCCTGCGATTGTCTGAAACTTTGTATGGTGATAGTTCAAGGCAGGTGTTGATGCACCTGAAAATCAGATTCTAGCTGGGATATTATTTAAAAACTCATAAGAATGATTTTTTTCTTTGTAAAAATTTGCAAACACATGCACCCCTGCTTTCCAGAGCAAGGGAAGAATCAAATGCTGATTTTTATTTTTTGTGTTTTTCTTAACCTTTATCGAAATATGGGAAAAAAGAAAGAATATTCTTAGATTACATACTTTTACGTCTTAAATTCCAAAATCAATTTGAAAAAATATTTTTGTTAACCTTTTGGAAAAATATTTTTAAAGTTTTCTTGTTTGACTATTACTCCCTTTTGGAAACATTCTTCTAGGGCTTTAGATATTAGACTACCGATTCAGAAAAACCTATTTAAATCCAAACCTTTCTCTTTGAGGGTGCAATCAGTTTTGAAGAATGCAAGTTTGAACCTTTTCAAAAATTTGCAAGTGTGAGTTACTTCGCGCTTCCCGAAGACATCTTTTTTCTAAGCTAAAGTAACTAAATGTCAATAATTTGACACCAAATTTTTAGAGCATATTGGCAGACCTTATTTATATCACCTAGAAAAATTTTGAATTGTTCAGATGAATGGAAATATTTTTAACAAAATGAAATTTTAGAAATTCTCGATGAAAAACGCGGGCTGGTTTCAGTGTGGCTTTGGCTCATGTTTTCTTTTCTAAATATTCATATTTTTTGCACAAAATTTTAATGAAAGTTTGGTTAACATTACATTTATAACCGATTGAAATTTCAGAGAGTTTGGACGATAAAAACAATTTATTTGTTATGTTAAAGGACCTGATGCGAAAACAAAACAACAAAAAAAGTAAGAATACAAAGCATATTTGTTTTACACTGAGATATCAGTATTTTTTTCCAAACTCTTTACTCAGGCTGCAAAACCATTATGTTTATAACCGATAAGAAAATCAAAGAGTTTGTACAACAGGAACTATTTTTTTTGTAAACTATGAAACGGTCCTACATAAAAAAAAAAAAATAAGAAAATGCTGTCTTACAAGTGCTTTTACCACCAAATATCAACATTTTTGCCCTAATTTTTCATTTAGCACCATTTCTACTGGTGTCAAATGACACCTTTTATGGTTTTGATTTATGCTTTTTTTTGTAATTTTTAACATAAGACAATCATAATTCAATGATTCAGTGTTTTTAAAACAAATTGTGATTATTTTTAATTAAAAATTTGTATTTATCAAAACTATTAATCAAAATATTAAAAAGTGCATTTTTCACTGGTAGAAATAGTATTAAAAATATAAATTCATGCAAAATCTGATTAAAGTTATAAAATAATACAAATATGAGCTTCATTTAAAATTCCTTTCCAGGCAACACTGAGTGGATCAGCTAGTACAATATAAAAATCGCAATAAATATAGGGTGCAATTTTAAAAAATGAGAATTTTCTTTGCTTCAAATATTATAATATCCTCCTTATGATGGAGCTATTTGATATTCAGTAGTTGTAATAATTAAATTTGTTACTCGTTGCTGATATGTTAAATTTTTGAATGCATTTTAATGAGTTTTGACTTTGCTAAAATTTCTTACATTGAAAGTGGAAGATGCAGACAGTTTTATTTTAGATCTAACTTCAATGCGTATTTTAAATTCTTGACTTTCAGATGAAGTTTATTTTTACAACGAACTCTTCTTGCCCGAGCAGCATTCGAGCAGAACTGTTAAGAGTCCAGAGAAAAGACTCGCTCACTAATGTTATTCCTATGGAAGAAATTTATAAAGATATCTCGGTTGCATTTATATATTTTTAAATGATATTTTTTGTATTGGATAGCTGAGATCGATCTGTACGAAGGCCGTTTTTTACTTCTTTGATTTTGTTTACAGATATTTGTAATGAGGACACTTTCATTTTCAGAACCGGTTTGGAAAGTAAAAGTATCCTCACAAAAAAAATCTGAAGTCAAAATCGAAAAAGTAAAAAGCAGTCTTTGTACAGATCGATCTCAGCTATCCAATGCGAAAAAAATCATTTAAAAATATTCAAATGCAACCGAGATATCTTTTTAAATTTCTTCGAGGAATAGCATTAGCGAGCAGGTCTTTTCGCGTGAGTGAATTCTCCCTCTTAAAGGGTTAAATCACTGAATATCAGCTTTTTTTACTTCATGGTACACCTAATCTCATGTTTTAACTTCCACGGCATATTAAGCTTATGATGATGGAAAAAACATCAGACGACTGTATGTTTATTTTAATATTTTGAATTTGTTTGCTTACAGAAACAAAATGTTTATCAGAGCTAATACAAAGGCAAAGTATTTATAGAATTTATGTTCAATAGAATGTTAAAAATTTTACTTTACATTAGCTTCTAAGTTTATCTTATTTTGTTAACTTGGTTTACATTTAAAACAACACTAAAATTCTTATAAACTTATATGCATTAACTTTAAAGAGATTGATTTTTTGGCACAGATGTCATATTCGCCCCATATTGGCGCGATTATTTTCTGTCGCCAATATCATATAGGCAACGGGTACTTAACTTGCGCCAAAGTGTCGTTATTTTGCTTGATGTGGTAGCCCGGATTATGTTGTTTATGCTGTTGATGTTTTTGCCAAATTGGCAACCGAAAAAAATCGCGCCAATATGGGGCGAATATGACATGTGTACCGATTTTTTATTTTTTAAATTAGAATATCTTTCTGTGAGATAAAATATTTTGGAAAGTCATTACTCTTGAATCATTTTTCAAAAATTTTCTCTAAAAGAGTTAAATTTATCTGAAGATTTAAACCATTTTTACAATTTGTAGAATAAAGAGTATACAAACAGAGAAATTTACTTTCAAATAATAAAATAATATGATACTAAATCTCATTTCAAAGTAAATCACCTATAAAATAGTTTGAAGCTAAAGAATCAATATTTCTGTTAATTCTTAAAATCTAGATAAAACTTAAAAATTTCGTAACACATCTGAGATCCTTTCATGGCACATCATTGTGTCACAGAACACTAAATAAGAACCACTGCTGTTAGTAATATGAAAGAAGCTCATAAATCGCAACCTACAATACCAGACTAACAAGGAAGGTGTCCTGACTGGGCATACTCAGAATATTTAAAAAAAAAATACCAATTAAACTACTTATGTATATAATAAAGGATCAGTCAAATTGAGCGGTGGAAGTGCAGTAGAAAGTCTGCTTTGTCGTTTCCATAGCAACAAAATGGAATCGAAAGTGCTTAATTGGACTTAATTTTGAGATATTGAAACAATTTTAATTTATTTTAATTTTGTTTTAATTCATAAAATTTGATATTTAACTTTCATCATAAATATATATATATATATGACAAAACTATAGTTAAATCAAATTAAAACTGACAAAACTAAAGTTATTTACATTAAATTTATTTAAACAAGTTCAGTATGAAGCATTTTTATCTTAAAGAGTATTCAACATAAAAAAGTATTTTTCGAAATTTCATTTCATCGCCAGCCGATGATAACTCGCCCAATAAACGAAATTTTCATTATTTTTTTTACGAAGGTTCTATCGAGGTTCCGCCAAAAAAAATTTTATAAACATATATATCCACATGGTAAGAATACTCTGTAATTTTTTCAGATTTTTCTGAATATGGCCGTATGGAGACCTTCCTTGTAAGTTAAATAGTCCAACTGGGCAGAAAAACCATAATCTGGAAAACCTAGTGTGGAGACGGGCAGATCTTGTTTGTATGCTAGGCAATTACAACAGGGAGAGGACTGACTTGTTCTTGCTTAAACATATATCATCCTTTTGTTTCTGTGCCTCTTCTGACCAAAGTAAATATGCAAAGTAGAAATAAAATATTCACATGCAGAAATTCTCCTTTCCTTTCTTTTTATTCTTTATGTAGATCTTCATTTTTCCACTCTCCCAAATCCTGCATCCTGGGCATCTCCCCTCCCCCTTAGTTTCGTTACTGTTTCTCTTACAGATTTCTGTTGAATACTTTATATAGTAGACTCCCTCAAATCCGCATGCTTGAAACTACGGGTTATGAAGATTTTAAAATTTTGAGGATTTCTGGTCACTGCTTTGTTTATGTTTTTTAAACACTCATTTGAATGTAATAATGTAATCAAAATTATCATGAATGCTTACCATATAGTAAAGTATTAAAATATTTAAATAAAGTAATATACTAAAACATTAAAATTTAAGATATTAAATAAGATTAAGATATAAAATATGAAATAATAATAATCTAAAACAATAAATGCCATGGCAGGTTTGAAAATAATTAAATCATTTAAAGTAAAGTTCGAGTAAATAATTAATAGTGTCTAATTAAATATACATAATAAAGATGAGATGAATTTTTTCTTGATTTATTAAATGAAACTTGCTTCATAAAGATTCCCTACTAATTCACATCAAAATCATAAAAGAAGGAAGTTTTATTTTAGGTTTAGCCAGTCTTAATAATGCTTAATTAATACATAAATATGTTTGGTAAAAAGATTGCACTTACCAGTGATATAAGCAATATCTTGATTTTTTCAGAAAATAAATTTATACTTCCTTCATGGAAAATGCAGAAGTTCAGTAACATTAACGAGAATTACATATTGAAATACATACGGAACAATGTAAAAAGTATGTAATTTTGTCCCTACATCTGAACTGAAAGTTTCATTGTTTGCATCTGCGATAATGTGCAGATTTGAGGGAGTTTACTGTATTTGCCAAAATTAAATCAGTACAGTAGACTCCCTCAAATCCGCTCAGCTTGGGACCAGAGGTTGTGCAGATTTTAGAATTTTGCGGATTTCTGATCATTGATTTGTTTACATTTTGAAATAGTAATTCGATTGGTAGTTAAGCAGGGGGAATTATAATGAATGCTTACAATAAAGCGAAATATTAAAATAAGTAAAATATTAAAATAATTTATTAGTTTAAACGTAAGTAATTATTAAAATAATTGTGTAAAATAAAATTTTTGAAAAATATTAAATTATTACCGAAGAGATCGATTCAATTCGATTCCAAAAGTCCTATACTGCCATCTAGTGTGTTAAAGCGATCCTAAGATCGATACGTAATTATGCTATTATCATTATATGTAACTTATTGCGCTCTCTTTAACTTTTTTCATTGTTATTTAGAGTCTTGAATGCTTTTCTTATGCTGTTTTGTATGTTTAAAAATAAATTTGTCTATAAATAAAAAATAGAATTCCGTGAACAATAATTTTAAAATAGCATTTCGGTGCGTGGATTTTTCCATTTCAAACCCTGGAATTTTTTATATAGATATGGCAATTTCTATCAAAATCAAAAGTAATGTAAATTTATTTTGTAATAAATCAGCTGTAATAACCAAAAGAGAATGATTAACAAAAAGTTTAGTAAAAAAAACATTGCGTTAGTTGCTGATTTCGGCGCCATCTTGAATTTTGTTCCTGCAACTTAACTGTAAATTTCATTGTTTACATCTGAAAAAATACGAGGATTTAAGCGAGTATACTGTATTTATATAACCATCTATACTCTATGCATAAACATTCACAATATTCTATGTTACCAACCTCAGAACCTCTTCTTGTCAACCAATCCACTCCAGAGGAAGGATTTCTCAATATGTGAGGTGAAAACAAAAATTTTCCTCGTTTTTACAGTTTGGCTGTTCTCACTGTAGAATCCCATGCATATTTTCAGTTTTGAAAAAAGTGTATTCTCTATAATAACTTTTCCATTCACAGTAACAAAAAAATCAAGCATGATAACCAGTCAACCTAAAAAAAAAGAGGACAAACCCTCTATCCTCCATGTCTAGAAATTTATACCTATATTTGGAGGACGGGGAATGAAAATTAAAGGGAAGAGTTAGATCAACCATACTCAACCTAGTTTTCTTGTGGAAACACAGTTATAGAAGGGGCCACAGAACTTATAAAAGGATTTAAAAAAAAAAACAGTCATTAACCTGACATAAATATTACAACAATGCAATTCTTTTATGATGAACCCTGTATTTGATGTATAGACTTTTATATAGAGGTATATAGTATTTATAATTTATCTTAGTAATTAAATGCAAAGTAGATTAAAAATTCACCTTCATAATTATCTACCAGTAAACGGACATACTTGAATTCTTTTGTACATCCCTGTATATTGTCTTCAGATTTTTATATACAACTCATGTTCAACTAAAATTTAATTCAGGTTCAAAGACAAAAAAAACGGTACTACTTAGTTATCCTGTCGACTCATTTCGCCAAATTCTATAAATCGCCAAACCACTCGCCAAATTATACACATTGACATAATTTTTAATTTAAATAACGAAAGAACTAATAAGTTAGTAAAACATGAATAAAAATACAAATAAAACGTCGAATTAATGGTTTTATTGGTCATTATTGGCATTTAATCTTACAATTAATTAATTAATGGCAACCATTATAGGCACTTAATCTTACAATCTGGCGATAGGATAACTAAGAAGTACCAAAAAAACTACTGAAATCACATTTTCGAAATTATCATCCCCAGGCGGCCACATATCTATCTAGTTTGTTGTGTGGCCCTATGTAAGATTTAATTTGTATTCCTGCAAACATATCTTTATACACTAAATGTAAATCAACTTGAAAATGCATAACTTAATTAAAAATCACATTGAGGCAATTCTTGCTCATTCTCGGTAATGTTTATGAAGTGTTTTGTGCAGGCCAATGTACGATCTTTAGCATTTATATACAGCACAAAATATGCAAACATTTAATTAAACTTAAAAACGCATAC
Source organism: Maratus speciosus (assembly GCA_963932465.1). NCBI lineage: Eukaryota > Metazoa > Arthropoda > Arachnida > Araneae > Salticidae > Maratus > Maratus speciosus. Next base: position 10,572,756 of record OZ010798.1, on the reverse strand, counting down.
TGTAACTGAATACAGTAGATGCTCGATTTTACGAACCTCCTTTTTACGAATTCTTCGATTTTACGAACTGATGAACTGGTCCCGACCAGAATCACATTGAACTAATGTTATTCCCATTTACGAACTTTCGATTTTACGGGCACATTATATGAGTCCACTCGAGTTCGTAAAATCGAGCGTCTACTGTATGTACTTTCAGCAATTGTTCTTTAATACATTAGATTCAGATACAGTACTGTAATTGAAATCTTTTGTGTGTCCCTGTAAATTGATGATAACCACTATGTACATGATATTCTACAGCAAGTATCTTCTAATAACGTTTTTTGGATACTTTTTGACTCTGTTGGTCTTTACACTTCAAGCCAAATTGGACAAAAATTGAGCCACTCCAAATTACTAAAATTATAGCCATGTGGAATTTTCTACAAAATTTTTCCAAAATTATGTACGCATGTTCAGTTTCATTGAGGCTGGTTTCTCTTTTGTTTCATGCTTGCCTCAGAGTTGGTGGCTCACGAAATGCATTCCACTGTGTGCTATGGTGGCAGCCTTGGCAACAGAAATGAGTGAGATGCGTTAGGCCTGGTATTGTCCAGGTATCTCGATTGTACGGCATTGATGCATGATGCCAATGATCATGGTTTCAACCCAGGCTTGGACATTTTTTCACTCTGTTGGTTTTTACATCGTCAAGCCAAGTTGAATAAAATTTCAACAATCCCAAATTATTAACATTATAGGCATGTGAAATTTTCTAAACATTTTCCAAAATGATATATGCATAAAGATTTCATTTCTGGTGAACTCTTTTTGTTTGAAAATTTCATGTTTTAAAATCTTTACTTTTGTTAAAGGCCCTATTTTATTAAGAGCAATTTTGTGAAGGGGCCCTAAAATAGATGTAAAGTTTTCCCTGGATTGATCACACATATGGAAAAATAATTCTGTTTCTTCGAGGGATTGTAAAAAATATATCAGTTTTTCTTTCCATCAAAAAGTTAGTTAATTATGATACTTCAAATTTTTAGAATTTTCTTTTTCTTTTTTTTTTGGTACTAAATGCACAAGTTTTAGCACCTGAAAACTCTGAAAATTCATAACATTCAGAGTATCAAAATCGGTACGATTGATCCTAAAAGAATGGAATTTAAATTCTTTCTTAGGTTAAAATTTTTCTAAATACAATTGACTCCCTAAAATCCGCAAACTCATAAAATCCGCACATCAACACAGATGTAAACAATGAAACTTTCAATTCAGAAATAGGGGCAAAATTACAGAATTTTTTAGTTTTATAATTCTATATGTATTTTAATATTCTTGATAATTCTATATGTATTTTAATATTCTTGATAATATGCAGGAACTTGTGTATTTTCATGAAGTATAAATTCATTTCTGAAAAAGAATAAAGATATTGCTGCAATCACTGGTAATCACAATCTTTTTACTAAACATATTTATGTTTTAAGCTTTTTTGGTTATTAAGATTGACTAAACTTGAAATAAAATTTCCTTACTTTATGATTTTCATGTGAAGTAATAGATTACTTTTATGAGGAAAATTTCATTGAATAATTTTAGGAAAATGTATCTCATCTTTATTATGCACATTTAATTATACATTAATTATTTACTTGACCTTTACTTTTAATAATTTAATCATATTTTAAATGATCTTACTTTTTATCATTTTAGTTTATTAGTTTATTTAATTATTTTAAATTTGACTATATTGCAAGCATTCACTATAATTTTGATTGCATTATTACATTCAAATGACTATTTGCAAAATGTAAGCAAAGCAATGACCAGAAATCTGCAAAATTCCAAAATCAGCACAACCTCTGGTCCCAAGCTGTGCAGATTTGAGGGAATCTACCGCATAAGTTTCAGGGAAAGGGAATTGTATAAAAAGTAAATTTCAGAAATCCGCATGATAAAAAAAAAACAACTTCTATATGCTAATAATGGTTGATTTGTACTGCTTTTCTAATCAGTAGAATGTTTCTATATCATCATCATCAGCACTGTAAAATATAATCGCATGAACCTTTGCTTTGAATCCCTCAGAATGTGAAATCTATTTTAAAATATTCAAAAGTACAAAGTAGATTGATGTGTGTAGTGTGTCAGTAAATATCTATTCACATTATTGTGAAACTGTATTAACTTCTTAACTTAGGAAGCCTTCATTTGTTTATATATTTTTCTTTCAATTAAAAATACTGTATTGTTTGTTTTGTCTAAGGCAGAAATAAAAATCTTGCTGTTTATGCTAAGAAAATATCATATTAGATAACTAAAACTATTTTTTTGTTGTTGTTGTTGTTAAAAATACAAGCTGTATTTCATAAGTCAGAAAACAATTGAAATTACTGGTACATAAAAAATGCCTTATTTATTACAAAAATAACGTCCTCCCATTGGTCCGATCCTTCAGTCCATTCTTCACAGCAAGAGATGCAATTTTGTGAAAACTGGTTCAGGGGACCTTATATTGCTGATGCCATTTAATTATCTGCATTGAATTCCCTTCCATGGCGCCACTTATTGTTATTTACTTCTGTTAGTACTGGTAACGTGTGTCTGTCTGTAATCACAAAAACTTTTCTCACCAAGGGCGTATAGAGGCGTGGGAGGTGAAAAAAAAAGAGAAACAATTTGGGTAGTTCTATATTTCCTAAAGATCGACTGGCAATTAACGGAGATATTGATAATTAAAGATTCTTAAAAAAACCCATTTAAGAACCCATTTTTTCATAAAACAGCAAAATAAGCTCAAATTTCATTTCGATTTTTGATTGGAAACGAAAGACAATGATAATTTCACTAGAAAGATTAAGAAAACTAATCAAGATATCGATTTGAAAATTTCAGACAAAAAGTTTATAGAAAGGGGTGTGTAGGGGACATGAGCAAATTATTTGCATTTTCTGCACCAAATATCATTATTTTAAGTCTGATTTTATATGAAGCCCCCTGATACATATATTTTATATCATATAAGAAAATTAAAATAAGGGGGAAGTTTGAATTTCGTGGTTGCACCACAATATGGACACAATCATTTAAAATCTAATTAAAAAATAGATTTAATAACTGGTGAAAATGAGTAGAAAAATATTTTAAGTACATGTATACAAATGTAGACTTAAGTTACCACAACTTTCATACAGTAACATTGTTTTATTTTCTTGGGTTCCACATGCACTCTTTCAGAAGGAATTGGTTTATTCAACTTGAATTCCAGAGGATAATTTCGATGATATTGCTCCCCCGCCTGTGTAAGATGGTTCTATTAGATTTTTTGGATACAAAAATTTCTCCCTGTCTACACTCAAAAATTTTGTCTATGCCCATATGTGTTAATGCTGAAAGCCCCCCCACCCTCCCACCCCAAGTTAACTTTACGGTGAGGGATACGCCCTAAAATAAACATCTCGTTCATGTTAAAGACATTGGTTTAAATTTACAAGGTGAGGGGTTTCAGACTTATACGTTGCCCGGATGACTCACAGTTACATTTTATCACATGCATTTCTGAATAAAATCCAGTTTTTCTACAATTGCTCCTAAAGATTCCTGGTTTTATTTTCAGGTTCTGCGGCCCTTAAAAAGTCTAAAATTTTAATTAGTTTCATAAATAGATGAGAGGGAAGTAGGGATTGGTAATTGGTAAGCGCAAGTAGATAAATATTTTAAATAGGTGAGTGTATATCTTCCTTAATATAGACTTTAGTTACCACCATTTTCGAACAGAAACATTGCATTCTTTTCTGTGGCTCTATAGCTCTATTTCAACGGGAAATGGATACTTCAACTTGAATTCTGAAGGTTTGTTTAGAACAGAATGCACCCCCTGGCATTTAAAGGTGGAACTAAAAGATTTTCCTTTGTGTGTGCTGCACACCTGCTATAGGGTGTCATAGGCAGCAGTGACCCATGCCTGAGGTTTGTATGGAGAGAGATTTGTTTAGAACAGAATGTCTTTTCACAGTGGTGGGTGGAACTTCAAGATTTTCCTGTGGAACAAGCAAACCGGCACGGGTGGAGCAAGCCTGGTATATGCTGCAGCAGGGACCAAAATCAGATATTCGTTTTTTAGGTTATAATGAATTTGAGGGAACCCGAACCCAGTGGCGTACCCAAGGGGGGGGGGGCTGATGGGGCTACAGCCCCCCCCGAAATTTTCGAAAGTGATATAGAAAGGTGCTGATTTTTCGTCTTTCTTTAATGGAAATTTTTTTAATTTTTTTTCATTATACAGCAGACAAGCCATTCTCATTAGTCCCATATTAGTCTACATTGACAACAAAGAAGAGAAAGGGGGGGGCTGACGGGGTTATAGCCCACCCCCCTACTCCTCCTAAAATAGTAAAAAAATTAAATGAAAAAGTGTTTTTTTCTTACTTTTTAAAGATAAATCTGTAATTTTTTCTTCTGTCATACAGCAAAATAGCCATTCTCGTTAACACTATATTAGACCAGGTTATATTAGTTAAGGGGCTGATGGAATTTCAGCCCCCTCCTCTCGAAATGGTCGAAAATGAAATGAAAAAACAGTGCTGAATTTTTTCTGTCTGTTTAAGATAAATTTGCATTTTTCCCCTATCGTTCAACAGACTATGCGCTTCCTTCGCTTTAGTTACATATTAGTCCATATTGACACCAAAGAAGAGAAAGGGGGTTGATGGGGTTACAGACCCCCCCCCCCCCCCAACCAGAAATCGCGAAAAATTAAATGAAAAAGTGTTTTTTTCTTTACTTTTTAAAGATAAATCTGTAATTTTTTCTTCTGTCATACAGTAAAATAGCCATTCTCGTTAACACCATATTAGTCCACATTGACATCACAGCATACCCTAAGATGGGGAGGGGGCTGATGGAATTACAACCTCCTCCTCTGGAAATAGTCGAAAATGAAATGAAAAAGTAGAGCTGATTTTTTTCTGTCTATTTGAGATAAATTTGCATCCCCCCCCCCCTATCATTTAACAGACTAGCCGCTCCCTTCGCTGTAGTTCCATATTAGTGTACAGTGACATCACATTATACCCGAAAAGATAGAAGGGGGTTAATGGAGTTACAGCCCTCTCCCAAAAATTCGAACATGAAATGAAAAAGTTCTGATATTTTCCTTTTTGTTTGAGATAAATTTGTATTTTTCTTCTATCATTCAACAGACTAGCCGCTCTCTTCTCTTTAGTTCCATACTAGTGCACAGTGATACCACATTATACCCAAAGAGGTGAAAGGGGCTAATGGGGTGTCCCCTTCCTAAATAGTTGAAAATGAAATGAAAAAAAAAAGGCTGTTTTTTCTTCTTGTTTGAGATAAATTTGTAATTTTTCTTCTACCACACAGCGAAATAGCCATTCTCGTTAACACCATATTAGTCCACATTGACATCACAGCATACCCAAAGATGGGGAGGGGGCTGATGGAATTACAGCCCCCTCCTCCCGAAATAGTCGAAAATGAAATAAAAAAATATTGCTTTTTTTCTTTCTGTTTGAGATAAGTTTGTATTTTTTTCTCCTATCATTCAACAGACTAGCCACTCTCTTCTCTTTAGTTCCATATTAGTGCACAGTGACACCACATTATACCCAAAGAAGTACAAAGGGGGTGATGGGTTACAGCCCCTTCCCAAAATAGTCGAAAATGAAATGAAAAAAGGGCTGATATTTTTCTTTTTGTTCGAGATGAATTTGTAATGCACTTGTTTTCTGCAATACAACGAACTACACGTTCTGGCTAGTCTCATATCAACGCACAGTTACACCACAGTATACCCAATGAGGGGAAGGGGCTGATGGGGTTACTTACTCTTCCGAAATAATCAAATATGAAATGAAAAAAAAATTCCAGTTTTTTTTTCTTTCTTTTGATATTAATTTTTATTTTTTTTCTGCGACGCAGCTATTCTGGTTAGTCCCATATATTAGTGCACAGTGATGCCCCAGCATACACCAAAGGATTCCATGGGGACGGGGGTTATGACGTTACAGCTCATTCCACCTCTGAAGAGATCGCAGTGAAATGAAAAAAGGGCTGATATTCCTTCTTTTTCAGATAAATTTGTTTTATTTTCTGGCATGCCACGAATTTGTTTTTCCTGTTAATCCAATATCCTCCTCAGTCCTGCGACTAAATTTACTTGAGACCACAAAATCCATTTTCAAATGACTGAAATCACTGTTTTACTCGATAAATGAAAACATATTCAGTTCAAGAGACCTAAAAATAAATTCGACAAATCTAAAAGTATTTTAATTTAAGGATTTTTTTAATTTTTCCCATAGTCGGCGGCCGCCAAGATTGTCAATGCGGGGGTATGTTAATGCACAGTAACACCACAGCTAATCTCAAGTCGATTTCGTCTAAATCGGAAATCCGGTGCGGAAGAGTTGGCTGTAAAACTAGCTTATTAACTTTCATTTTTCAGTCGCATCTCCATGCCACACCGAAATATGGGGGTGCGGAGGGTTGAAGGGACTAAACTTCTTTTACCTGCCAAAACGGTCAGATTAAATGGTAAAAAAAGTTTACTTCTTACTTTTTAGATCAATTCAATTACAGTCGAACCTCTATTTAACGAAGTCGCTAAATCCCGGAAAAAAGTTCGTTATATGGAAAATTCGTTAAATAGAGATTCACATTTTAAAATACTTTAAAGTACATAAAACAGATTTTAAATTCATAAACACTAAATATTTTTACTAAAAGTAATTAATCACATTTTTTAAAATAAATTATATCGATTTGTTTTAGTTATTTTACCCACCAATATCCATCATCAATTTATTTTTTCCATGTGTTTAAATCTTTGAAATCGGCAAGGAAAACAAAACATTATCCGGGAATACACTGTATTTTCTGTTTAAAGTAAATAGTTTTACATTAAAATTAACGAATTTTAATGACATTATCGCATTTATTAATATTATAAAAAATAATTTTAATTATACATTAACATATGCGTCCTTAAATTTGATTTCTGAAAAACTCTGTTAATTTTGTTTTATCTCATAATTGTGCCATCATATCTCATAATTATCTCATAAATGTGCTTTATCTCATAATACGTGTCGCATCTTTACAATGCACCAAAACCACCTTCATACGTATTTTCTAACTATAATCCACGTCGGTTGTTTAAAATGATTTTAGCATTTCATTATACGAAGTTTTGTTAATTCTTGCATAATGATCATTTCCATCATCATCATATTCGTCTTCATCGCAATTCATTGCTGTATTGTTTTTATTTTTCACACTGTCGAAAATATCCAATTCGGATAGTGTTTCCGAGACCTCAATTTAAGAATTAAGTGAAATACAATCATCAATCAGCACATCATGGTTAATTTCTCATTGAATCCACATTTTTTAAAGTTACACTAAGGAATTATCGTCTTCGTCCTCCGTACTTACCAAATTCTCACTGCTGACAAAGAAGGTGCCTGGTAAAACCAGTTCAAGACCATTGAACATCATAAAATGTGTTTAAAGAAAGAATAAGTTTGAAATGTCCAGAAATATTTTGAGAAATGGGGAGAAGAAAAAAATTTGGATCACAAGAAAAAGTTCGTTAAATAGAGAATGCACTTCGCTATTTGGAGATTATTTTACGAAGAAATTCGCAAAATGTTCTTGGTTCCAAGGAAAAGTTCGCAAAATAGAGAAATTCGCAAAATAGTGGTTCGTTAAATAGAGGTCCGACTGTATATATATATTTGTCATGCATCGCACTTGTCTTTCTTGTTAGTCCCATATTAGTGCATAATGACACCTTAGCTAACTCCTTCAGAATTTTGGCTAAGTCGGAAGTCAGGCACACTATATATGTGCGGAAGAGCTGATCGTGAATGATATTCATTAACTTTTGTTTTTAACACTCGATTACTTCCTCGTATCTGTAAGATACACAGTGATTTCTTGTTTGACTGCAAAGACATCTTTGGAGTTTGGTAATGTCCCCTCCCCCCACTTATCTTCCTATTCTGTCTTAACTTTACAGCTAGTATTTTTCATCTGGAACGGTTTAAAGTCCTTCGTATTACTTGTGCAATGCACAAATAATAAACAAAGTCTTTATTTTATATATGTGTATGAAAATATTTTGTGTATACAAAAAATATTTTGTGTTTGTTACAATATTAATTTATTGTTAAACAAGAACCGTAGCCAGAATTTAGTTTCGGGGATTGGAAGAACAATTTTATAGATTTTAAGTTATAATGACTTTCTTTTAAATGAAAGTATATAAAAAAAAAACCAGTAACACTTTTCAACAGATTTCGACGTGGGACGGTCTCAGGAACGGACCCGTGCCCTCCCCCCTTCCCCCCACATTTGAGTCTGAGTTAAAAAAAAAAAATTGAAATTCTCAGCAAATTTTCTGAAAGGTTACAGCAGAGGGGGAAAGGAGAGGTAATCCCTTCCTGCTGCTAATTATTTTTGTTGTAGTTTGGGTTAACTCTGTTTATATTCAGGTCAATTTCAGGCTGAGTGGGTTCGGGTTAACCAGATTTCTAAAAAGTTCAGCATATTATTTCAGTTTAAAAACTATACATATAATAATAAATACAGATATTTGTATGTGTTTTTAACGCGATCCTTTGATGAAATACAGGTTTTTATCACGACGCTTTGACGAAATTTGCATTTTCTCCGAACTTATGACAAAATTAGCTTTTTTCCGCGACCCTTTGACGAAATTCGCGTTTTTTTCGTGATCCTTTGTCAAAATTTGCGTTTTTTCCGCGAGTTTTTGATGAAATTAGAGTTTTTTTCGTGAACTTTTGCCGAAATTCGCGTTTTTTACGAAACCCTTTGTCGAAATTTGCGTTTTTTTCACGGCTTTTTTGACGAAATTCGCTTTTTTCTCGTCTTTTTGATGAATTTCGCGGCTCTTTGACGAAATTCGCGTTTTTTTCTATGGAAATGGTCGTGTTTTTTTTGTTTTTTCGCTGCTGTTTGACGAAATTCGCTTCTTTCCGCAGTCTCTTGCCGAAAGTCACGTTTCTCTGTGGCCCTTCTTTGTGACCATGCTTTTTTTTTGCGATCCTTTAACGAAATTCGCGTTTTTTCCGCTTCCCTTTGACGGAATGCATATTTTTTTTAGCAATCCTTTGCCAAAATTTGCGTTTTTTCTGCAGCCCTTTGAGGAAATTTGCGTTTTTTCTGCGGCCCTTTGAGGAAATTTGCGTTTTTTCTGAGGTCATTTGCCGAAATTCACGTTTTTTTACGCAATCCTTCGTCGAATTTCCCGTTTTTCCGCAGCCTTTTGATGAAATTCTTTTTTTTTCTGCGGCCTTTTGAAGAAATTCGCGTTTATTCCAGATCCTTTGTCGAAATTTGCTTTTTTCCGCGGGGTTTTTACAAAATTAGTGGTTTTTCCGCAGCATTTGACGAAATTCACATTTTTCTGTGGCCCTTCTTTGTGACCCTGCTTTTTCTTTTTTTTTTGCGATCCTTTAACGAAATTCGCGTTGTTTCAGCTTCCCTTTGACGAAATGCGTTTTTTCTAGCGATCCTTTGTCGAAATTCGCGTTTTTTTCTGTGGTCATTTGCCGAAATTCGTGTTTTTTAATGCAATCCTTCGTCGAAATTTGCGTTTTTTCCGCGACCATTTGATGAAATTCGCGTTTTTTCTGCGGCCTTCTGACGAAATTCGGGTTTTTTCTGTGCTTATTTTGACGAAATTAGCGTTTCCTCTAGAATAATTTGACGAAATTCACGTTTTCTCCGCTATCATTTGACGAAATTTGACTTTTTTTTCGCGATCCTTTGACAAACTTCGCATTTTATCTGCGGCCGTATGACATAATTCCGGTTTTTTCCTTGATCCTTTAAAGAAATTGGAGATTTTTTTTGCGAACGATTGACGAAATTGATTTTTTACGGCGACCATTTGTCAAAAATCGCGATAATTTTTTAAGTTCAAATTTTCGGACTAATGACCGAATTTTTAAAATTTTCGGAAAATTCGGAACAAAGTCACCCTTGCACCCCCCCCCCCCCCCCTCTGGCTACGGCCTTATTGACAAAAATGATTTCTGTTTATAACACAATGCAACATGTTTCGTAAGATTTAGAACATTATGAAAATTTAAGTCAGCCCCCCCCGAAATAAAATCCTGGGTACACCACTGCCCGAACCAGAGGTTCCTTTGATTCGAAGCCCCAATGTAATCAAAGGTCTGCTAGCGGGAGCAACTAGGGAGTTCCATCTTCTCGTCAACACTTTTGTTTTTGCAAGCTTATTTCATTGAGTAAAATGTTTCACAATTTTATCCAAATTGAGTGCGGTGGAAGAAATTTTGGTACTTGCATATCATTGTTTAAGGCTGTTCTCAAATCCAAAGGGTCAACTTTCTGACATAAGTTTTAATTCATTTTTGTTCGGAAACGCATGAAACTAGAAGATGTTGTTATTAAGGAACTAGGTCATCGAACTGTTTTTCCGTTTTTTTTGCAAAAACAATAGATCTTTCAGAAAAGACTGTCAAAGTTGGCATTTTGAACTGAAATTCCGAACGAAAGAAGAAAATCTACTCAATAAGGGGAGAAAAAGGACGTGTCACGTGATCAAAATCGCTTCTAACTCAATAGGTTATTGATTGATCCAAAAATGGAAAAAGCAGTTCTATTCCAAATCCCTTCCATGGACAGGCTTTCCAATTCTAGATCTTTCCGTTCAAAAATGAAATTGTAAATGTGCCAAAACGTTTTGCGCTTGTTGAGCAGAGCAGTTGAGAACAGCCTTAATAATCAAAGGTACCTGCTAAAACTGTATATGTGTATTTACAGATGTAGAGAAAAAGTCATATCACCCTACTAACTCTGCCACAAATCATAGTATAAAAAAACGTGTTTCGTACCAATCTATTAATAACAAGATCTACTAATTATTAATATACTTAAATTTGGCTTATGGATTGTCTATATACAGGAATTGTAACAAGATTCAAAATATTCATCACTAACATGTAATTTTGATGTCATATTTGATTTCTTCAGAAAATTTTGACTTTAGATACTGCATAATCGAAATGTCACTCGGTACTACAATTTATAGCAGAGATAGTAGGAAGTGTACTACAGTTACAGTAATTAATAGAGGGAATGTGTATTTCTATTCACAAAGTTTTCTGCAGGTTTTTACAGAAAAGTGCTGCACTCTGTTTATCTTTTTGCTTCCAAAAAAGCACCCTTTTTACCCACAATAAAAATACTACTCTTCTGGCCTTCCCCATTCAAAGGTATTCTGCCCATACTGCCTTTTGCATCAAATTCGCATCCATAGTAAAAACTGACTCGCTATTACATCTTGAAAACAGTGCCCTGACATTTATATATTTACTAGCAAGCTCTGCCCCCTGCAAGCTACACTCGCCAACCCCCGTTCAGACACTGCAGAATCTAAAAACACGCTAATCTGATCGGTTTAAAAAATATTAGAGAAGATTGAATTATACTGAAAAAAGCTGTGCAGATCTCCCTGTAAACGGGTTTCCATTCAATTCCCTTTCATTGCAAAAATTTAAGGCCGAATCAGTTGCTGTTAAGGCATCCAATGGTTGTTTTCGTGTTTGATAAAAGAGGATCAGTTAAACATTTGAAAAGAAGCTAAAATAAAATGAATTAAGTGTACAGAATCTTTGTCTCCCGTATTTTAAAGCAATTTCTATAACAATAGCCTAAGTCATGTGATTATCATCAACAGTTCCGGACGGACCACTTCGCTTTTTATATTCCAGGTGCCATTTTGGTACTTTAATGTTAGCCAGGCACAGGTGAGAAATCGTCAAAAATTATTCTATCGCCATCATTTCATCTATATTATAATAGTCCAAGCCATGTAACTGCCATAAATAAATACGGTCTGATCCCTTCGCTTTTCATATGAAAGTTTGGCACCGATTTCATATACGGCCCCATATTGGCGCGATTTTTTTCAGCTGCCAATTTGGGAAAAACTTCAACAGCATAAACCACAACATCCGACTTATCATATTAAGCAAAATAACGATACTTTGGCGCTAGTTAAGTACCTGTTGCGTATATGACATTGGCGTCAGAAAAAAATCACGCCAATATGGGGCCGTATATGACATCTGTGTCGAAAGTTTCCCATTTTGATTAAGAAATAAAAAAAATCAAATAAAACTACATAAAAGTTGCCATGGTTGCAAAGAATTCTTGGTACTGTTACTCTAGCCGGGTGAAAATCTCGCCAATAGCTTTTTTTCAACTCGCCACTTAGCATTTTTTTTATTTTTCGAGTGGTAAATTAAAATATTGCTTTGAAGTTGAAATTAAATGTCATGGTTTGTTGCATTATTTAATATTTGGCTAGATGTCATATACGAACCGAGTTTGGCGTAATTTTTTTTTTACGAAAATTTGGCAAAAGCCTCGTTTTAGAATACAAGTTACATATGTGTTTTTGGTACTACTACCCACACAGCACACAACCATCCATAAGTCATCTACAAGCTGTAAACACAAGACGGCCAACACATCTATAAGTAGTCTAAAAATATCCACGATACACTCTTTTCACATCTAATAGAAATAACATGTGTGTCGTTTTTGAGTTCCTTCAGACGTCGATTATATCCAGAAAATCTGAGACCACATCTATAAGACCTCCAAGCATAGATCACTTTTCGACATGGGGTACTTCTTATAGATGCACCCAAGACTTGCACTGTAGCTACCCAGGTACATCTGATAAGCATCTATAAGAACTCTAAATGTTCGTCTATTTTTTGATATTCGGTACTTCTTATAGATATACTTAAGATGGGCAAGAAACAGCTGCCATTTCATGGGAAATACAGCCTTGGCTAAAAGTATTGAGCAACCATTTATTTTTAATATATTTGTAAATATAATAGTAATACACAAATATTTAACTGCATACAACTATGAATTTTCTTTTTGAGTTATTACAGTTGAAGAAAAAATACAAAGTAACAACTAATTTTTTAATGAAGCCATTATATATATATATTTACTTTGTTGTGTTATACATGCCAATTAATAGATAATCATGAAAATAAGAATAATTATAGCTAAAAGTGCTAAAGTATAAAAAACTTGTCTTCAACAATGAAAATAAAGATATCTTATGTTGAAAATACTTTAAATTTACATTTAAATTTCAATGTGTTAAAAATATTAAGAATTATTTTCATGACTATCTATCAGCATGCATTATATAATAAAACTCCCAGAAAACAAAGTAATTTAACAGTTTTTTTAAAAAAAGGGTTTTTAAAATAAAATTACTTCATTAAAAGACGAGTTTGTTGGCTTTTTTTTTTTTTTTTTTTTTTTTTTTTTTCAAACTGTGGTAACTTAAGAAAATTTCTAATTGTATGTACTTAAACATTTGTATATAACTATTATTTTTACAAATATATTAAAAATATTGGGGGTGAAGGGAGGTTGCTCAATACCTTCGGTCAAGTATGTAATTCCCATGAAATGACATTTTTTTACATGTCATAAGTATACCTACCTATATAAAAATAAGAATAATTCTTGATATTTCAAAATACAAATAATCTTGTCTTCAACAACAACAAAAAAAGAAATCTTATGGTTAAAAAAACTTTTAAATTTATACATGATTTTTAACGCATCAATAAAAATTATAAAATATGTACTTAATCATGAAAATTAGAATAATTCCTAAAATTATCTATTGTACTAGCATAAGCATAACAATTGCTATGCCATGCAAAATTCATTAATGAAACACTGAGCAATTTTTTTTTTTTCAAGCAAATGTTTTAATTAAAAGTACAGTACTTGGTTTGCTGCCATTTTTCTCACAAACTGTAATAACCTTTAAAGACACTAATGGCATACTAAATAAGCCAAACAGTTAACAGTTGCTAATGCTAAAACAATTATGTAATTAGCACCATATTAGCATTATTCTAACATTAACACCCAAAGAGCACTGACTAATTTTTTAGATATTTCCAATAGACATCTTTTATGTTGTTGCTTTTTCATGTCAGGGTCAACCAGGTGGGGAGGCCTACCAAATGGCTTGAGCTCTCACAAGCCCTACTTTTCGTGTCACAGAGAAATTTTAGTTTCATTTTTGGGATACATGAAGCATTCAATTTTTACTTTCATTTCTTTTCAGGCACCAAATTGAAGACCCCCCCCCCTCTTATCTAATTAAAAACTGTATTATAATTGGGCTATTTAAGATTAACCATTTTGTTCACTGAAATTTCTCAACTGAATTCAAAAACTACCAGAATAATTTAACATATTGCATACATTTTCCCCAAAATTTCATGTCTAAAAAGTCGTGAGTACATAATACACATTTTTTTTTGTGTGTGATACAAATATGCTTATACAAATATAGAAGTAGAAAATAAAACGGAAATAATTGTATTATTGTATCTATGCAATATCTTGTGTATTATGAACAATCATGTGACATCGACTTTCTGCAAAAACCTTTTATTTTATGGTATTTTAACAAGGGGGCAAAATATACATGAGCAAATCTGATAGTTTAGGTTTGAGAAAAAATTTCAAATCACGATTTCTACAAGTTTTTCCTTTTTTTTTTTTTTTTTATTCTTTATATTTTATGTTAATAGAATGTTGTGCATATGTAAAAAAAAAAAAAAAAAAAAAAAAAAAAATAATAATAATAATAAATTCCTAATCTAAATCAAAATGCACTTTATAGTTTATACACGCATAAATATGGTATTTAAAATCAGTTTGGCTAAGTTTTACTTTGGGAGAAATTTCTTAATCATCCAGTATTTTGCAAAGAAAATGAAGAGGTTAAAAGATTTGCTATTTCTCATTATTTAAAGGTAACAAATCTCAGAGGGAGGAAAAAAAGAAGGAAAAAGTATACTAACATAGATTAGAAAACTTTACGTGTTTATTGCAATTGTATTCGTACGTATAAAAGAATCGGCAGGGGGATATGACTTTTGCAACAAACATCATTCATATATACATTACATACAGGAAACATAATCATTAATTTTTTACACTAATATTTTGGAATGGCAATTTTATATTACATATATTTTATATTATATTATATTTTATATTACCTGAAGGGTTTAATGCAAACTAATAAATTTTTTATTCTGTTTTTAATTTCCCAATACAGAGAAGAGATAAAACTTATTTTGATTACATTACTAGAAATGTTTTAAAAAATCCATTTTGTGTACTGAACTCAATATTTTAAAACTTTTATCAATAAAAATATTGCAATCAACACATTACATTATAGACCATTCAGAATTTTTTTTTCTCATGTCTGCTTACATCAAAACATTTTTAACTCAGTTATCTTAGTTTGAGAAAGGAATTGCCTGTTACCCCAGTTTTGCATGTTCAGAAAGAAAGGAAAAAAATTTAAAGTAATAAAAAAAAAAAAAAAGAAAAGAAAGAAAAGATAGGAGGCAGTCAATTTTACAAAAATTACATCTTGCAACATGATCTTATTTAAATGCTGAAAATTATTGCATGCTTTATTTATTATTATTATTATTTTTTTAGGATACATCTTATTTTTCAAATACTCTTTCACACAATAAAATTTAATAAACATATAAGTAATAAATTTTGTTATTAATACTTGTACTAGGTGGCACAGAATTTACTGAAATAGAAAAAGTAAAGAAAATTAAGACTTTATTACATGAAGAAATAATATTTTATTTAAAAAAAATAATATTATTAATAGTTATTAACAAAGATAATTCTTGGAATGGGCGTTGACATGCCGGAAACAGATCTTATGTTTTCACTACAATGGTTATAAACTGATTTCTTTGAGCAGCACCTACAATAAAACGAAAAAGACCACTATTTTAGTAATTAAGGATAGGCAACAGAAAAATCATTTAAAATATATATATATATATATATATATATATATATATACAACAATAATTACGAGTCATCTTCCCTCGCTATATAATTAAAACATTAAATCTCATACATAGCTCAGATGTAAAGTACGTCTGTAACCTTAATGAAAAAATCATTTAATGTAAATCTCAATCCCACTCAGGAAGTGGGCTCGATTCTTATAGTAGTTTTCGGGCTCAGGGTCAAAGTGAACATTTAGTAATTAAAGTATTAAAAAAAAGTTATTTGAGAAACAAGAGTGAATTTGAAGTTTCTTTAAAGTGTTTTACAATTGCTTAAAAAACAGTTTGAAATGTAGTTGAAGTGCTATCGATAAAATAAGAAATATTCTATTTGCATTAAAATTATTTAAACAGCAATAACATTATGAATATCTTTATTATTTATATTGTAAAACTGCATTTAAATATATACTTATTATCAGGGCCCAACTTAGGTTATGGGGGGGGGGGGGGGGCAAGAATCATTCTGGGGGCCTCCCTTCTATCTATAGATTTTTTGTGAATAATGTGAAAGTGTCTAGTACTAAACTTCATACATGTTGTATTATATGCATACATTTTGTACCCGGTACTGCTCACATTTGTATACAGAGTGTCACAAAAAGATGGTCACAACTTTAAGAAAAAATACTAGTGTAGGATAATAGTAGAAAAAAAAATAATATATTGGTTGATACGAGTATTTCTTTGCAAACTTTTACTTTGCTTATCTGTGTATGTCATGTCTAAAAGAAAATGCCCCAAATGGGTCACAATTAATGGTTTTCACTTGCCACATTACAAGGAAAACATTAATAAAGAATCTGTTGAAAACAATAGAATACTAAGTCGTCATAATAAAATATTAATCATTAGTTTTCTTCTGATATAGTTTGTTTTCTACATGGATGGAGAGTGTACTGGAAGGAGAGGGGAAGGGAAACCGCACTCCCTAAATGTTTGAAAATATATGAATTTTGGCCACTTTTGGCTAATTTTAATCACTTGGCACCTTTTAATGAAAATCCTGACTACTCTCATGAGAGGGGGGGGGGGCTCTAAAAAGGGGAGGTGATGGGGCGATTTTCCCGCATGCCCCTGCTTCTTATGCTAATAAATTTCTTTTGAAATAATTGTAGATAAAAAGTTATTAGCTCCCAATATGCTATTTCTTTCAGTCAACAATTAAAATGTCACTAAAAAGTAACGTAACGTTACATAAGCCAGCCATAAAACGAAGCAGATGTATCATTGTATGGTTAAATATTGATAATCTGTACTGCAATTTTTTTTAAACTTCTAAGCCTCACACATTTTCAAACTTTACCCTTCGTTTAAGGGGAAAAGTACTTTTAACTGCAATTTGTTTGGAAACTGCATCTCATTTTATTTTAGAGATATTCATTTTTTTTTAGTTTTTAATATCATTTTTATAATGGTGGCAACTGAAGTCCTCCATTTCTGTAGAAAGTAAAGGGAAAACAGTTGGAAAATACTAGATTACTATCTTTTTATTGCCATTTTCTCATTACAACTAAAAAAAAAAAAAATGTAATTAAAATACATGCTATTTTCAAAAAAAAAAATATATATATATATATATATAAATGAACGATTTCTGATAAAACATGGAGCTACAATAAACTATATTTAAGTTTAAGCATCCATATTAACATTACAAATAAATAAAGGCATACATTAGCTAGGCAATCTTTTTGTTGAATTTACATCGTTTTTTTTTCTGCGTTTGCGTATTATACCACGATTGTGACATCATACGCTACTTTTCTATAGATGTTCTTTAAGACTGGATCGTAAATGTGGAATTCTTCAGCAGATGCAAATGATGTCATTTTATGTATAATGAAAGTTGAAAAAAAATTTTAATTTTGTACAATTTTTTAATGGGCCATGGCGCTAATAAATTTTAAAGTCTCCCCTCTCATCGGGGATAACACTAAATTCTGAAAAAGCAGAATTCAAGCTTATTACTTATTATTTTTTGAAGAACGGATACTCGCTTTTCTTGCTCCACACTTTTTGCAGCAACTCTCATAAAACACAAATGAAAACACTCTATATGAAATTTACAAATTATGTTTCTTCTCTCATTCATTATTTCTGAAAAGAGGCAATAATTGTTTAGTTAAATACGTGAAGATTAAAGTTGTTTATGCTTAAATTCATTGGTTCAGCTAAAAAAAAAAAAATAAAAATACATTTGATGAAAACCATTGAAATTTTTCTTTTAAATATGAGGCAAGCTTCAGCGGTGAAATTATGCTTCTAATAGCTGGAATGTTTTAAGACAAATTTATTTTATGTTACTGTGTTTGCTGCCAAAAGAAAAGCTACAAATTCAGCATTTTTTCGTGCTATGTAAGAGAAATACACATATAGAATATAAATTTCAGATTTAATAATAAAAAATATACAACAATATCTTTAAAATTTGAATTCTTGTAGGAGGGAAACTTGGATAAAAGTTTTCCGGCCTTTTTATATTCTTTAAAATCACTATTTTCATACAACATTCTTTTACTTACCTAGTCAGAAACTAAATTAGGTGAATATTGTTATAGTAGCATTAAATACCCGTAAAATTTTTACCTCTGGTAAAATGAAAAATTGGTAAATAAATTTTCACAAAAGTGAAAAAAACACTAATTAATAAGTTTTTTCAAAAGATGGTAAAAACACGTTTTACCAAGGACGATAAAAACCATCAGACGGTAAATACTGTCCAATCTTGATAACCCATAGAAAAAGCCTTAAACACTTTAATAAAATTATTAGTGGAAAATGGCATCAACAATAATCTGATTTTCTTTTTTCTTCACAACAACAAGATATTTTGAAAACTAAAAACGACATCATTAGGAAAGTTAAGCAAGAATATTTTAGATTTATAAATTAAAATAAATGCTTAAAAACAAGTAATTTTTCATGCAAAACTATTCCTCTTTTTCCTCACTTGTAAAAAGTTTTAATATCCAATTTTATAAAACAATTAGTTGAAACCTGTGTTTCTTCTTTAAATACATTTTGAGTAATAGGTGCAGATTTCCAAAATCTGGAAGGAGTCAGTGGCTCCTAAACTCAAAAAAATCTAGTGGCCACACTATGTAATAAAAGTATGAAAACAATAGCGATTGGTTTTATATGGATAAAAATCTCAGGAATTCAAAGCGAAAAATAATTTACTTAATGTAAACGCATGTACAACAAAACAGATTAATTACATCAAATGTGTTTAATTTAATCATAAAATTCTATAAATCTGAATATTACTTAAATATAATATGCATCTTAAACTATGTACCGTTAGAATATAAAGTTGGGCTAGATACAGTTAAAAATATGTATGTATAAGTTAAGCAATCATGACTAAGGAGTATTAGGAAAACAATATTTCTTATTTTGATTTTGTCATATAAAAATACACATTAAAAAAATTGTGAATATGGTGAGAATCTCGCATTATAAGAATCAAAATGTACTTCAAACATTTGTTTTTCTAAAAAAAAAAAAAAAAAATCTTGGCGACTTAAGACACCGAAAGTTAATGGACACACAAAAAAAGAAAATTACTCTCCACGTGGCAATTGTGAATCTGGACCTATAGCAAATAGGTGTCAATAACATTTTAGGTGATGCGTTAATTTATGGTTGTTGCCACACAGTAAACTACAGATTATCATTATTTTCTTGCTATGTAAGAAAAAAATACATGTAGAGATAAAATGCATTAAAAATACCACTACTTTTACATTTAATGAGCATAATTATTTTTAATTTCCAGAAATCCTCTATTTTTACAATATTTTAAATATTTACTTTTTGAATTCACAGTTAATTTCAAGGTCATCAAATCCATATATTCATCGACAATAATATCAATTTTGCCTGTAAGAAATAAAGTTAACTTTTTTTACTCACAGAACATTTAAAATAAATTTCGAGCAAAATGATTATCATTTATTACAAAGCAACTATTATTTTGAAATATATAGGGGCTTGGCGACACAAACAAGACTCCAACATGCACAGGGGAGTGGGCAGCTAACCATTCGCTCGAAGGTTGTGTCAGTCCTGACTACATGAGTTATATTATACATTAAATATTTTGTTTAAAAATTTTTGGTTTAATACTTATTTTAAAATCTCACAAACTAATTTGTCTAAAAAAAAGAAACAAAAAAGGATTTTTGAATTTAAAAATATACTAACTCAGTATTCATACAAGTCTTCCTCGTCTAGGACTTCTTCAAGGCTATCTTCAAATGTTTGTGACGGTGTGTTCCGACTGGAAGTTCTATCTGTAAAAGAAATCAAGAAAACCTTCATTCTTTTTTGGACATTGTCTATTATATTAAAATGTGACTGCATGTTTATATTTCACATCAACTTCTATATGAATATGATTACTTATGGGATGAGAAGAACAATTATTTGCAAGGATATGAGCATGCCAAATTAAAGAAACCTTAATATTTAAATCAGTTTCAGATGTGAAATTAGAATTTAATTAAAAATTAATTACTTTTTTGTTTTGATCATTTGGAATAGTTTTACTTTTAATACCTTCTGATTGTTTACTAGTAATGCTTTGAGTATTCTTTTCTTCCTTTCATTCTGATTTTTTAAATTCACTCTTTTTTTTTTTTTTTTTTTTCTCTCCAGATTTTTGAGTTTGTGAACCAAGATTCTAAAAATTTCACTTTTTTTTTTTTTTTTTGAGTACACAGAAATAACAAAATTTTAAGTTTTTTCCATCTTTCCTCAATTTTTGGGTCTGAGAGATAAAATTAAGTGCTTTTTTTCAAAATTTGCTGACTCACAGTGATGAATAAGTCAACGTTTTTCATTGCAATTGAATTCAATTATTGTACAGAACCCTTTGTGTGTGAGTAAAACAATTTTGCTGAACTACTGACCTTTTTCTGTTTTAGTTGTGCTTTTATTAGTGGATAGCACCCCACATTTTTTTTCTACTACTTATTTATACAGTAGACTCCCTCAAACCCGCATAGCTTGGAATCAAGAGTTTGCGCAGATTTCTGGTCACTGTTTTGTTTACATAATATTGTGTCCCTTGCTGCTATTTTTGACATGCATTTTCAATTCATTTCTTTCCTGGCTGAGGGGGTGGGGGTGGGGGGGGAACCCACAAAATATATCCATTAATCTTGGGAAATAAACGTAAATTTTGACATTTTGTCGCAGGGAAGCATCGTGAAATTTGTCATTTGGTCTTTGAAAGAAAAAAAAATATGATAAATTTGCCAGTTGGTTACGAAAAAAACAACTTAATTTGTCCATCAATTGCATGAAAAAACAAGTACGAGTTTTGCCAGTAAATCACTGAGAAAAATCTACAAATTCATCAACTATTTACAGGAAAAAATTAAATTATTGATCATCTGCAGGAAAAATCTGCAAAATTCCTCCCACTGTATCAGGGTTGCAAAAAAGTCACGCCGGTGGTTTTTATTGGTTTTAACCGGCTTTTTTTTTGGCAAATTTGGCTTTTATACAGTGAAGCATTTTATTTATAAACGACTCATTTTTATGTGTTTTTTAATTAGTTTTAAAGATATTTAATTGAGGTAGACATCAATATAACCCAATTTTTCAATAATGAAGACATTAATATTGGAATAAAAGGTCATACCAATTGCTTTGTCTGGTTTACACTGACCTTAACAATCTTTTTTTTTTTTTTTACTTCTTATATAATTAAAAAGGACAATGGTTGCTTAGTTCTATATTTTATTAACTAATTTTAAGGGATATTAATATTACAAGTCGTATTTTTTTCATAAACATTTATTTAAAATCACACACAAAGTAATTAATAAAAACATTTCTCTATTAAAATAGTATTATGAATAACATATGCATTAATTTATGCATGCACTATTTTAAATAACAACTAGCTTTTCAAAATTCTAATTCAACAAGTTTTATTTGGAGAATTAAAAAAAAAAAAAAAAAAAAATTCTCTTTATTTTATGCACTTACAGGTACTAAAATTTCTTCAAATGTTATATCCTTCCTAATTTCTCTTTCAGAATTGTTCATTCTATGATTTTAATCTGTCAGTATGGACATATCTGGAATAAGTTATATAACAGCTTAGTAGTAGAAAAACTTTTTACATATATCATTTTTATAAGTCGATCATTTTTATAAGTATTTTTTATCTATCAATTGCTTATTATTGCTCAAGTATTATATAAGATAATTTCAGTTATTAAATACATATAGCTATTTAGTTTTAATCAATTTTAAAAGTAAATATCAGTAGGTATATGAAAGAATGTTTCTATTTTAATGTGTGACATTTTCTTATTCTTTCATATAATCTTTAAAATGTGTAGTATGTGTAAAGCCATGATAAAGAATTCCAAACCAATACTTTAGAGTCTAATTTAATGTATTCTTCTGAATATTCATAATTTTTTTTTCAGACATAATGCCTTCACAGTTGCATTCTAGCAGTTATAAGGTCATATTTATTTGACAAAATTTAATAAAGTTTATATTTTTTTAGTAGAAAATATTTTCTAAGTGTATTAAAAATAAATTAATCCAAATTTTATATGAATTATCTATAAACCGTCTTTCTGAAAAATAAAAGCTGGCTTTTTTAAAGCGGTTAAAACCAAAAAAGCTGGATGGCTTTTTTTGGCCTGTCTAAAAGCCGGCAACCCTGCACTGTATGGAAAATAGAACAAGAGTTTTGCCAATCAGTCACAAAAATTCCCACAAATTTTGGCAATCGGAGAAATAAATAGCACAAAAATCATCAATCGGTTTCAGGAAAAAAATTGCCAAAATCGTCATTCTGCCGTCAAAGAAAACCCACAAAATTTGTCATTTGATTGTCGTGGGGGGGGGGGGGAAACACAGAAATATTTCAGTTGGTTGCTTTAAAATATTGGGAAATTCATCAATCGGTCACAGGAAAACATTGTATTCAGCAATCAATTGTGCAGAAACATTACAAAATTCTTAAGTTGGTGGCAGACAAACATGCAAAATTCATCGATCAGTTGCGGGGAAAGAAATTACAAAATTCTATTAGGTAAAGTAATAAATTACAAAAATAAATAAATAAATAAATCTTAAAATAACCATGTTTTATTTCATGTTTAATCAGACTATTAGATAAAAAAAGCTGCAGTAACACAAATGTATTTGAAAAAAAAAAAAAAAAAAAGATTATGCTTGCCAGAGATATCTATGTTGTATCTTGAATTTCTTTGGAAATAAATCCATTTCATTCATGAGAAAGCATTAATTCAGTCATATTAACCAGAATTTCATATAAAATGTGTACACAATAACAAAAAAAAAAAAAAAAAAAAACCTTGAAATTTCCCTGAACATCTTAATTGTGAGTTTCACTGTTTACATCTGCATTGAAGTGAAGATTTCAGACAGTGTTGAATTCAAGGAGTGGATCCAGAAGATTTGAGATTTTGTGTTTTTCAACAGTCAAAAAGTGCAATTTTCACCTTCCCCCCGGAGAAAAGTATCTGAATTGAACACTGATTTCAGGGAATCGACTGTATAAATAAGCTTTATTTAAGATACTTAAACACGCAAACAATTAATGAATAATTACCCAGACAACACAAACACATCCTAAGAACATCCGAAAGATGTCATATTCAGGACAAGCTGATATCCTGCGGACCGATGAATTGGTCCTGCCGACCGTTTTAGGACATCCCCTGGGTTTCGAAATGTCCCACCTGTCAACATCCTACGGATGTCATTTCATGACACCTTTTGGACGATTATAGGACACTTGTATGATATCCTCTGGATGGTCCTAATGACATCCTAAAATCATCCAAATAATGTCATATACAGGATAAGCTGATATTCCGTGGATGGATGCAGTCGTCTTGCAGACAGTAATAGGACATCCCCTGGCTATCGAAATGTCACACCTGTCAACATCTGTGGATGACTTTTTTATGATGGCTCGATAACCTCTGGATGGCTTAATGAATGTTACTGCCTACAATTTGCATTTTTGAAATTTATGGCAATTCATTGATGTCTTGTCACTTTTAATTATTATAATCAATTATAACATAATTATTTAATAAATTATATAGCCTGTAAAAAGATTATTCAGTAAACCTTTCTTTAAAAAAAAAATCAATCTTCAAGATATCTTAGTTTATACAATTTATTAAGTAAAAAATGTTTTCAGTGACAATATAGGAATTTCAAAAATGCAAATTGAAGATAGTAATATATCTTACATATTTTTGATAAGATTCAAGAATATTTAAGAAATTTGGTAAAATTCCTTACTTGCATACAATAATAGTTTTACATACTTTATTCTTAATTTAAACAAATATTATCCAAAATGGTGCAATTTAAAAATTTTCCATCATAGCTTCATCACTATTTAAGATGTTGTCTTGCAGATATTTTTTAATATCTGGAGTTGAACATTTTTCTAATTTACTATTTTTGCCATAAGAACCATTTTTTCAATGACAATTTTATTCATTTTGCAATTATTTGATTTACATACTAAAAAAAGCATGGGACTACCTGATCCACTATGCACTTTAGGAACACCCAGTATCTGTAACAAATGTTATGCATTTGATTGTCCTGTGATGAAGTGCCACATGAAATTAAAAAGTATAATTTTGTAGCTCCGATGATTGTTTTACATTTTTTTTTTATAGAAAAAAGCTACTGCATAAGACATTTTAATATTTTTAAAGTCAAATAGTATGCCATTTTATATTTAGTGACCAAAGCACATTTTACTGTTGTGATAATTTGGCTGTAAAATACAACTTTAAATTTAATGTTTTACTTACCTTTAAATACATTACCTTACTTTAACAAAATATGATAGTGCCATGGATACATTTAACATTATACAATTGGTAATAGCTCAGTAAATGCCTTTTATGAACATGAAGAATTCACACAAACTGCAGAAAAGTCAAGATACTCTTTTCATCCTTTGTTCTTATTTTAATGAATAAGAACTTCTACATTTTAATTGCATTTTAAATGATTGCACATATTACACTAAATGCTGAATATAAAACAATAAACTTAAATTATTTGACAAAGAAAAGTTTAATCTTTACGTAAAAATTATCAAAAGTGAATGCCTGAAAATGTTATTCAAAATAAAAAGTCAAAGTTTACTCCTAATTTAATTTAAGACCAGTAAAGGAAAAAAAAATAAAAGACAAAAAAATACTTATAAAATATATTCTGCAATGTTAAGAATGATAGTACGAAAAAATGATAATCGCTGTTGAATTATTTTGTTTATTAATTATTAAAATAATTCCTATATTAAAAAGCTTAAAGTTATGAATTACACAATAAAACAGTCACATTAAAAGCAAAACAAGTATTTATTTACAATTTCCACAGCAAAATACAAAAAATATTTATTTAAAACTTTCACAGTAAAATACAAAACAAATATTTTTTACAACCTTCCACATTACAAAATATAGTTTCAAAACTTTTTTTAAACAACAATCCAACTTTCCAGTTTCTCGTGCCTGCACTTGTCACAAAATAATTTTTACGCTGCACACATCTATAATGAAGAAAAGACAAAATATACATTTCTACTAAACTTTATTGGTGCATCACATTCATTCAAAAGGAATAAATCAATATATATATACACAAGATATACAATAATTTCTTATTGTTTGTTTCTTCAAAAGATCTTTTTGTAAAATTTACAGTTATTTTTAGGAATTTTATTATTTTAAGCCCTAGGAAATGCTTGAAAAAACTATTAAAAAGTACAAAGCAGCATAATTGCACATCTTATTTTATGTCAAACATCAACATGAAGCACCTGTCTCATTTTGTATCAAAATAGAGTTAATATTTATAACTGATGAGAATACCATTTTTAATAATTAAAAATTATGGTAATTACAAGCAACAGGACCATGCAAAGAGAAAACTGTGCCCAGGGTAAAGTTTAGTTTGCCTGTCCCCCCCCCCCCCACACACACACACAGACCTTCCCGATTAAGGAATGTAAAAACCAAAGTTCCCTGAACCAGAGCCAAGCAGATACATACGGTCCTCCTTTCTAGGGGATCACGTAGCAACCTGTCCCAAAAGGCATCAACTGACACCCAATCACCACGACATCAATCTGCCATTCGAAACAGCTAAGCGAGGAAGACAGAAGGCCACAACACAACATAGTCTCTGCTGCAGCCTGATAATTTATTACACATGGAATATTTTGACGAGTCCGAGAGTCAAGGAAACATCTGCACAAGGGTGGCTATGTCGCAAAATAAATAAGACGCTGCCAAGTAGGCTAAAGCCAGTGGGCCTCCCACTGGTGAACAACAGATACCATCAAACCAACAAGTACTCCATGTTTAGAAACTTCTCACCATGAATTGCTAACATTATACCTCGAGGGTACCCCTCAAGTACTATAAGTGTCAAGCACAAGAGCTACCTCACTTAGAACTCTGCACATCAAACAGGGCAGAACCATCACTCCATAAAGCCGAAAGCTACATGCATCCTAGACTGTCACTAGGCATTATGCCTCGAGGGGAATCTAACAAAACACCTTCTAGGTAGGTACCGAACGAAAGTTCAAGATATCCTTTTTAGAGGCCTACAAGAGTAGAACGGGCGGCCCAATTGCTCCTCTAGACCACAAGCCGAGATCAAAGCCATGAAAGATCGCAGCTCTCGACCCCAGCCAGACACAAGAAGAAGCCACATAAGGCATGTCACACACTGCAAGAAAAGAGAAGGTAACTGCTAATCCAACCAGCAGCGCAGTAACTTCCCCCTACACACAGTTCAGAAAATTAAACAAAACAGACCTAAAACAATTTCTAAAATGGAAGAAGCCCTTAGTCAGAAATTTGTTTTGGAATGTTGGGTAAGGGATGGTGCAATAACTTTGAAACTAAAAATAACTACTTTCATTGGGAAAAAAATTCTTGATGTGTATATATAATATATATAACCATTATATAATTACAATTCATCACTTTTCTCCGTTTATTAAAAATAAAATTAATAAATTGAGCATCAATACATTACACTGACATTATAGAAAATAAAGCAGGATCATCTATTTTTAATTTAATGAATCATTAATGAATTGTGTCTACTATAATGTACCAATATACTGATCACCAACATATAATGAATTAAAATCTTTACGGAATTTTACGGATTGCTTAGGGCACTTCAGTTTTTATTATGCAAACAATTGTTTTAATGCCAAAAAAAGAAAGGGAAGATTTTGTCAACAGAGAGACAAGAAGCGTGCAAATTTTTTTGGATGAGCAGCAAGATGGGTGCTAATTTTTTGAAAGAGGGGCCAGAGAGGTGCTATTATATAAACCAAAAGACAGGTGGGGTGTTATTCTATTATATTTTTTCATAAGCATAAAAAACTATAACAAATATCTTAAATAATACTAAATGAGTTTCATACTTTTCTGTTATACAAACTAGGGATATGTTTAGGAAAATTTTAGGTCCTTTAAAGGACCTTTCACAAAATTATTTATCTTAAAGCAGGACCCTTCACAAAATTATTTGTCTCCTAAATAGAGATTTCATAGAATGTTTTCGCTTTCAAATTGAACTTTTCCACAAATTAGTCATTTAAAAATAAAATCAGGCCTGTAAGTAAGCAGTTGAACTCACCAAAGAGATTATTACTTAGCTTTTTATACAAGAAGGATAGAACATGAAGACATCGATAATTTAAAATTCACAAAATTATGAGTAGAATTTTCACAAAATAAGAAAAACTTCAGTTTCACAAAAACAGGACCCTGTCAGAAAAGTCTGGACAGATCCCTAAACACCTTGCCAAAATGTATGCTGATATCACAATCCTATCCATGCAACAGATTTTTATTGCAAACCATGCCATTTTCTTGGGTTATAATTTACAAACAAAAAGAGTTTACCAGAAAGAAAAACTTTAGCATAAGGACTTAAATAAGCTATTATTATTAAATTATTGGTTCAAATTTATGTAACTAGATTTCATTTTTCATTAAAAAATGTTATTTTTCACAAAAAAAAAAAAACTAAATTTCACGAAAGCAACTTTTACTTTTCATAAAATAGGCCTCATAAAAAAAAAAAAAAAAAAACTGCATTGACCCCTGGAGATACCGACTATGAGCATTTCACAGTCTAATTAGATACAATTTTGTTGGTGCTGAATATCATACCCAGTCTATTAAGAGAATATAGATCGTCGCAAAATGCTATAACAAAAGCAATATATGTCATTGTTTACAATTTTATCGCATTGATATCGTGTGACGTCTTTTTATATATATATATATATATTATATATATATATACAGGGTGATTCAGCTCGTCGGTGACAAACTTTAAGGATCGATAGAGCACACCTAGACGAACATTTTTGAATAGGGAATGTAGGGTCCCTGACGCGATGGTAAGGCGCTAGGCGCTTTCGAAAATTTGGGTGCCGAAATTCGAAACGTCATAAAAACTAGGGAAATGGTTAGATTTTCTTGCTTGTTGCGTCGAAATGATTCTGTTTGTTTAGACTTTCTTCAGTACCAATTTGATAAGCTTATCTCTTAAAACATGGATAGGGGGCGCTGCAGACTTTGGAGAGCTAGACAACAACTTTAAGCCCGTTATTTTGATAATTTAACACATGCTCGCCAAAGTTTATACTCTAACTTAAAGTTTGAACCCAAAAGTAGAGCCCTGCAAAAAGCGTAAGAGCCGGAATAAAATGTCAAAGTACAGGGTGGTCGAAACTCGAAGGCTCCTAGGAGATAAACAAACAGATTTCTTGACTTATGGCATACATTTTCATGATTCTGTTTGCTGGGGCTCTCTGAAACTCAGTTGAACGGTACAAAAAGAAACATCGATAGGGGGCGCTTTGGGCAAAAAACATAATTCGTTGACATTTCGGACGCTAACTGGAAACGGGGCGCTACGATCAGTTAGAAACAAAACAAGAGAGTAATTTACTTATCATAAGAAGCTATTAAAACTGCAGTTTGTTTGTTTTTTTTAACAAACATAGCTGGTTTCAATCATGCACAATGCGCGCAATAAAATTTACATAAGGTGCTTTTTGCTGATTTATGCAAAAGATATCGTACCATATCGATATGCAAAAGATACGTAATGCGTAGACGACAACGCGAGATGACGTAGTTGTATGCGCAGACACGTCTTTTGAACGTGCGGTACCTACTTAAGCTTCGGGTTACTTGTCTGCAGATCGGTAGTAGGATGGAACGGTACACAAACTCTGAATTGGCTGACATGCATTTGGCGTATGGCGCTGCTGGTTGTAATGGACGAGCCGCTCAGCGGTTGTACGCCGAGCGTTACCCCAACAGGCAAATCCCCTGCCATGCCTTCTTCGCTCGAGTACACCAGAGGTTGTCCACAACGGGATCTTTCGACGGAGGTAGGCCTGAACGGGAGCGATCAGTGAGCACCCCCGACAACGAAGAGGCTGTGCTTAACCTGGTTGAGGACAACCCAGGTCTTAGCACGAGAGATATCGCCAGACATGTTGGCATTTCGCAAGCAACTGCGTGGCGCATCTTACGTTCCCGGAATCTGCACCCCTACCACATCCAGCGGGTGCAGTTGCTCAGAGAGCAGGATTTTGGCCCTCGAGTGGAATTCTCAAGATGGTACTTGGCGATGAGATCCAGGGATCCCCGTTTTGTAAACAGCATTTTGTTTACGGACGAGTCCACCTTCAGCCGGGAGGGAATGTGGAACGCGCACAACAGTCATGTGTGGTGTGATGAAAATCCACATGAAACCAGAAGCCGAGCAGCCCAGGAGCGTTTCTCAGTAAATGTGTGGGCCGGCATTCTGGGGGATTGCCTCATTGGCCCTTATTTGTTACCTGAACGGCTGACAGGTGGAAATTACCTGATTTTCCTGGATCAAGTGCTGCCGCAGCTTCTGGATGAGGCGCACGTACCCGAAGGTTCGCGTCGCCAGATGTGGTTCCAGCACGATGGAGCTCCGGCCCATTACACGAACGACGTGCGTCTCCATCTAAACGCAAGGTATGGCCAGCGGTGGATCGGGCGTGGGGGTCCAGTTCACTGGCCTGCCCGATCACCAGACCTCACCTGCTTGGATTTCTTCCTTTGGGGTTACCTGAAGGCCGAGGTATACCATACACCTGTCAGCAGTGCTGAAGAACTTGTGGCGCGCATTGTGGCAGCTGCAGGGCAGATCAGAGATACTCCTGGCATTGTTGGAAACACACACTCCTCAATGCGACGGAGGTGCGAAGCCTGCATCATGGCCCAAGGTCGAAATTTCGAGCATCTTCTGTAGTGTTATTTTTTGTAAATAAATTTCCAGTATCATTGATGTTTTTGGTCTAAATTTATTCAGAAGTGTTGAGCAGAGGTAGAAAATGTGTTTTCATTATTACTAACTGATCGTAGCGCCCCGTTTCCAGTTAGCGTCCGAAATGTCAACGAATTATGTTTTTTGCCCAAAGCGCCCCCTATCGATGTTTCTTTTTGTACCGTTCAACTGAGTTTCAGAGAGCCCCAGCAAACAGAATCATGAAAATGCATGCCATAAGTCAAGAAATCTGTTTGTTTATCTCTTAGGAGCCTTCGAGTTTCGACCACCCTGTACTTTGACATTTTATTCCGGCTCTTACGCTTTTTGCAGGGCTCTACTTTTGGGTTCAAACTTTAAGTTAGAGTATAAACTTTGGCGAGCATGTGTTAAATTATCAAAATAACGGGCTTAAAGTTGTTGTCTAGCTCTCCAAAGTCTGCAGCGCCTCCTATCCATGTTTTAAGAGATACGCTTATCAAATTGGTACTGAAGAAAGTCTAAACAAACAGAATCATTTCGACGCAACAAGCAAGAAAATCTAACCATTTCCCTAGTTTTTATGACGTTTCGAATTTCGGCACCCAAATTTTTGAAAGCGCCTAGCGCCTTACCATCGCGTCAGGGACCCTACATTCCCTATTCAAAAATGTTCGTCTAGGTGTGCTCTATCGATCCTTAAAGTTTGTCACCGACGAGCTGAATCACCCTGTATATATATATATATAAATCAAATGTTTGCTACAAACAATGCTAAGAGACACTTATAACTTCATGACTGAATTAAAAACCTAGTTTTACTTTATTGTATAATATTCATTTGTTCTTTTATTGTAAGTATATATTTGTGTTGATATAGTAAAATAGTGTGAAAGTTTGAAAAAGTATATTTTTTAAATGATCACTTTTATACCAACAGTTTTTTTTTTATTTATTTGGCACCAACTATCATGCTTGGTACAATGGTGTTGATATAATAGAAACACACCTAGAGTTTAAATATTAAAAATCAAAATATGTTTCAGAATGTTTAGATTCGAAATAAAGCTCATAGCCATAACCAGGGGTGTAAAAATCTAAGCACCAGCGGGCAGTCTCTCATCAATAAATTTTATTCATTATTTTTCGTCTAAATTTTTTGTAAGAATGCTAATAAAATTTAAACGAAGAAAACTAATAAAATTTATAGGTGAGAGACGCGTTAGGCACCTACACTTTTACACCTCTGGTCATAACATAAAAAATTTCCAACATAAAATAAAGATTTATTCGAGCTGAAAAAGAATACAAGTTGAATTAAATGTATTTGGCAGGTAAAGTGTATAATAGAAAATTTCAATAGTCACACGACTGAAAAAAAAAAATCTTTGACATAAGCATTTTAATAGTCATTGCTTTTTGGCTGGTATGATATTGTAATTTTCTATACATAAGTTAATTTGGGATATCCATAAATAATGCTGCAGTACTCAAATTCATGTGAAAAATACCAGGAAAAAAAAAACATTTCATAATGTTTAAATTATAAAATACAGTCGGCGCCACTTAATCGGGTAATGGATAATTGCATACCCCGCTTATATGCATAGAATGCCGTGGAACAGAGACGTTCCCCATAAGGCTAATTTTAAATGTACTCGTTTTATCGCATAACAATCCCCGGTTAATTGCATAAATATCGCCAATCTACTAGTAGTAATCCGGATTTTATGAATTCATGTTATAGTGGTGAATGGAAAAAAAGGAAGAACTTTTTTTTTTTTGTAACAATGGTTTGTTATATTTACAATCAAAGAGCAGAAATAGTCGTGTAAGATGACTTATCTTAATTGTGGCAACTTATGAGAGTGTTGAATTTGGACAATTGTGTTATTCTTTTAAAGCTTGTTGTACATATAGTGACTCAAGATGCTGGGGGGTATTTTTGGAAAAATTCTGGAATCGGGGGAAAGTAGACCAATATTGTGCTGTCCTCTAAAAAAAAACCACTTTTTGAATTTTTCTCTATATAAAATTTAATAAAAAATACAAAACAATTTGGAGTAGCTACATTTTCACAGCTTGTTCTGACTAAGATTTTAATGTATAGTATTTTTGATTTTGTCAATATATTACAAAATGGCAGTCAAAGAAGAATTTGAAAAAAAAAACCACTTTTTCCTAAAAATAACCCATGTTACCTAAAAAAAACCCACATGCAAAAACACTTCTAGAAACCAAAATATTAGACAGCAAAGTATTTCTTCCATTATTAACTATTTTTACAACACAATTCTGCAAAAAAAAAGTTTTTTCAGTTTTTTTTTTTTTCAATCAAATCCAAAGGGGCAACTTAATTACACAAGTTTTAATTAATCTTTGTTCAGAAAGTAGAAATGCCTGAAATTGGCACTGTGTTATTCAGAAACTACAGAATGTTCCATTTTTTGGTAAACATACAAGATCTGTCAGAAAATAATGCCAAAGTTGTCGTTTTGAACCAAATTTTCCAGACAAGGAGAAAAACCACCCAAAGAGAGGCAAAAAACCTGTCGTCATGGGACCGAAAATCACTTGTAACTCGATAAGTAATTTATCAAAAACGTAAAACTTGTTTCGATTCCAAATCGCTTAGTCAGCCCTGTCAATTTTGTACCTTTATGTTTAAAAATGAGTAAATGTGTCAGAAAGTTTCATGCTTGTTGAACAGTGAACTTGAGAATCGCCTAATAAAATTTGCATAAAAAAGTAAAATAATGATTAAAATAAAATAAGCTTGTAAAAGAATAAAACAATGTATAATATAAAAGTAAAAGGATATCTTTGTGCACACACACACACAAAAAAAAGTGGATGGGTTTTATTTTTGCAAAAACGAAGGGGGGGGGGTATGACATAACTTGTACAAATTCTTAGAAATGCAAAATATGCATTAAATTTGCATAATTTATGTTTTTTCCCTTTAAAATTAATATTTTAAAGAAAAAATGTATGCTCCACCATTTATTTATATATAAAAAGGTGGGTTATTTTTAGTTCCCGCATGGGTTTTTTTTACCTCTGTTTTCAAAAGGTCACAAATTGAGCCAAACATAATATAATCAGCTGAAAATGGTGCATTTTATTCACATATTAATGGTTTAACAGAAAAGCATCTAAAAACTGATGTACATCATTGTAACATGTCGTATTATAACAAGAAAAACATTGAAAATAAGCTCTTTTTTTCGCTAGAATTCTGTATTATTAGCTTATTTAAAAAAAAAAAAACTAAATAAACACTTCTAAAGTAATTTTAAATAATTTTATTATTGTAAATGGCATATGGAAACAGGACAAAAAGAAAATTTTACTTCAGTGATTTTTTTTGATGAAGTTCTAGGGTGGTTTTTTTTTTAGAGGACAGCACTATAAAAGATCAATATTTAGCGCTGGAAGTGGAGAAATGCAATGTCAAGATATGAAAAAAAAAAAAAAAAAAAAAAAATTCCTAAAGGATTTTTTGTGTAGGCAAAAGAAAAAAAGAGAAATAAATTGACAAATAATTGAAAAATAAAAAAGAATTTATGCAGAAACTTTTATTTTCAAAGGTATGATTTAAAAACAAAAATTTTCTATTTAACTTTCATTTTAATTTTCACATAAATTATAATGAAAAATTAAACCATGTACCGTAAATAGTGTTATAATACCTTATACTTTATTACATATACTTTTATATATAGAGTAATAATAAATTATTTATTAAAGTTATTAATACAGTAGTTTTTAATTTATTAGGTAAATAATTATTCTCCATTAATATTTATCATATCTGTGGCATATAATCAAATGATAGCGTTTGCTGATAACATTAATTAATGTCCTCACTTAAATGCATACAATTCAGTGGAACCAGCTGTATGCAATTAAGCGGGACGGACTACATTTTAAAATTAAGTCTATTCTCTAAACTTAGGTTGAATTTCTGACAACAGAAACATTTTTAAAATTATCGGAAAAAAAAAACAATTTTCATAACAAAGCAAACTTTCTTTTTTTAAATATCAAAATATCCCAAACTGACACAATTTATAATTATGTTTGAAACCAAAACTATTACTATTCAAAGAAAAATATTATACTGTATTAAATAATAATAAAATATAATAATTTAAATATTATAATAAATACATGCTCACATGATCTTATATTTTTTAGAAGAAACAACGACAACAACAAAAAAAAAAAAATTCAGTTAAACTTACCACTGTTGGGGAGAATTTTTGATGATTTTTTTTGACAGCATGCAGCTCAATTTGTATATAGATTTTTCACTAATTATTTCCAAGGTATCTAAAATAAAAGAATAACTGTAATAATAATTATGGTGTCAAAGTACAATTTAAAAAACAAAGTTTTATATAGAGATGGTTTTTGAGACTACTGTATACATTTAAAATTATGTGTAAAATATTATAGCTAAAACTACAGGTACTTATCATGGTTTTTTGGTACACCATAATATCCCGTTTATACACTTTTCTCGCCCTCTCCCTCCACCTTTTGTTAAAAAAAAAAGATACTTCTTAGTTATCCCGTCGACCAAATTACTGTCGCCAAATTGTAAGATTAAATGCCAATAATGGTTGCCATTCATTAATTAATTGTAGGATTAAATGTCAATAATGGCCAATAAAACCATTAATTTGACATTTTATTTGTTTATTTATTAATGTTTTACTAATTTATTTGTTTTTTCGTTATTTAAAATAAAAATTATGTCAATGTATATAATTTGGCGAAATTGGTCGACGGGATAACTAAGAAGTACCAAAAAAAAAAAATCCCAAGAAAGCATCACCTACTTCCAAAAAAGTTCCACCCTGCATGTGAATGTCAGAATCAATACCAAGTATTTTATTTTTTCGCCACATCAGAAAGGGGCGTGAATTCTAAACATGACATTCCCAACACATGGATTATTCTGTTCTGAATTTTCTGAAAAATTAAGCATTCGGTTGAGAAAATAAAAAAATCAGGCATCAGTCTATAGTCAACAATTCGGACATAATAAAATGTGAATTTCGACAAACGGTCACAGAAAAAATAAATTTCATCAATCGTTCACAGAAAAAATTGCCAATTTTGTCTTAGGACTGCAAAAAAAACATGAATTACACCAAATGATAGCAGAGACTGCACATTTTGTCTAAAGATCGCGAAAAAAGCCGAATTCGTCAAACGACCGCAGAAAAAACATGAATTTCATCAAAAGATCTTGGAAAAATGCAAATTTCGTCAAAAGATTGCAGAAAAAAGAAATTCAGTCAAAGAATCCAGTGAAAAACACACATTTCATCAAAGGATCGCGAAAATAGATACATTTCAACAAAGGATTGAAATAAAAACCCTGCACATTTCATCAAAGGGTTATGAAAGAAAAAAAAAGAATTTTGTCAAAGTATTACGGAAGAAACGTGATTTTGGTCAGAGCAATGTGAAAAAAACTCCTGCAAGGTTCACCAAATGTCCCCAAAATCCCCCACAAATGTTGTGAAAAAATCTTGTGCAAGCACCCCCAGATTATTTTACAATTTTTCGTCATGTCTTTCTTAGGTGGAGGGGAAATAACAGGATTTTACGGTACAGCTTTAAATAAAGATATTTTAAAAAGTTATAAATGCAATTCTAGTGTGGACCCTAGGCCAATTTTGCAGGGCGCAACGCCTGGCAGCTCTTTTTAACTCGTTTATGTGGCGTCAGAACAGCCTTTTTTACACAGTGTATGCATCTGGCAGCCCTTTTAATTATTTTATACACCCTGTGTCCCTTGCTGACATTTATAATGCACCCTTTCGACGCATTTCTTTTTCTTAGCTGTGAGGGGAAGGGGGGGGGGCGATAATTCATGAAATATGTCCATTATTTACAGGAAATATTATATAAATTTCAGCATTTGTTTGTGGGGAAGTGTTGCAAAATTTGTCAATCGGTCATGTAGGAGGGGGAAAAAAAGAAATTTGACAGATTAATTTAGTTAGAGAAAAAAAAATTGCAAAATTCTTCAGTCTGTCATGAGAAAATAATATAATCGCTTATTTCGCCATTCAATCACATGGAAAAAAAACTTTGCAAGTTTTGTCAGTAAATCATGAGGAAAAATCTGGAGTTCATCAATTGCTTCATCGATCTGCCATGGGGAAATTGTGAAATTCAAGTACCGATTATATGAAAAAAAAAAGGCCCCAAAAGTTTTGCAAATCGGTAGCACAGGACAAAAAAAGGCAAATTTCACTAATTGGTAGAGATAAAATATCATAAAATTCATCAATCGGTTGGATAAAAAAATTGCCTTTCAGTTTTCAAAAGAAACTGAAATTCGCAAGTCAATCGCTGGAAAAAAAAAAAAAATGTTCAGGAAGTTGCTTTGAAATACAGCAAAATTTGTTAATCACAGGAAAAAACATGAAATTCAACAGTCAATCGTGAGAGAAAATCATGAAAATTTTCATCCAGTTGCAGAAAAAAATGCAAAATTCATCAACTGATTGCACGGAATAAATCCTGAAACTCATCAATCAATAAGGAGAAAATTAGCAAAATTCACTCAACTGCGGGAAAATATAGCAAAAATCCACTGATAAAAAGGAGTCTAAACAAACAAACTCAAAAATATTTTTTGCGACACAAGTGCCATTTTTTTTTAATTCCAATCCGAGAAACCCCTCCCCTTTTTTTTTTCTCTAGAGTCAACATGAAGTTCATCTAAAATTTCATAATTACATTAAAGAAAAATATTTAATTTTTTTAATTTAATTGAAATGTAACAACACAAAGTTTTGAGCAACAATGGAGTGCTTTATTTTTTTACTGACCTGTACATAAAGACACAGGATTGAATATTTTTATGTATCAAACAAAATAAAGCAAAAATATATTGTTTACAACATGTCATTAATAGAAAATTGATAATCCAAATCATCTTAAATTTTTAAAGTGACCTGCTACATCATTGTAAACATTTTCAAATTGATTTATTATCTGAATCTTTTAAACAGCCTTGCTACATCAAAAATACTAAAACAAAATTGAACAGATGCTGCAGCCACACCAAGGTTGGTGCTTTTTTTTTTTTTTTAGCCATTTTGGCAAGAAAACCCTGGTCTGAAATACTTGTTGGGCATACTGTGCAAAAACTACATGTTAGTTTTATTATATTTTGAATCAGTTTATTTTATAATGAAAACACACACACATGCACTTTAATATAAAACACACACATTTTTTTATATATATATAAAACACACATTTACGTTATTGCAAAAAAACAAAACACATTTTTTTTATTATAAGGCACACACATTTACTCTATAATAAATAAAACATTACACATTTTTTTAAAATACAAATTGTTTTATAAAACAGACACAAAGTTTAATTTAATAAAAAGCACACTATCTGTTTTGCCGTGTTGTCATACCAGACAAAACATTATGATTTTTGCACCAAAAAGAAATATTGGTGTATCTACGAGATAACTACCAAAACATATTTTCTACAAAGAAAACCATATAAAATAGTGTTCACATTTCTTTTAAAAAACAGTCTGGCAGAATTATAGAAATCAGCATTTGTCTTGAATTTTCAGGAGAGGGAGAGGAATATCCCCGCTGGTCCACCCTCTGAATTCATCATTGACATGCATTATCAAGACAAGCTGAAATCATATACATTTTAAAAGCAACGTTAAAAACGCCAGAATAAACAAAAATTTCTTGTGAATTTTTGTTTATTCTGGCGTTTTTAACGTTGCTTTTAAAATGTATATCATTTTGCGGCATGTAGCATCTTAATAATTAAGCTGAAATCATGCTATGTTTTGAGAGAAATGAACATATAAATCAAATAAGCTTTCTATGGATTACTAGATGTAATATAATAATGCATTTATAGTAAAATCGGCAATGCTAATTCAATTCAGTTACCTTTGA
Organism: Maratus speciosus; assembly: GCA_963932465.1. Classification (NCBI taxonomy): domain Eukaryota; kingdom Metazoa; phylum Arthropoda; class Arachnida; order Araneae; family Salticidae; genus Maratus; species Maratus speciosus. The sequence continues at coordinate 10,534,457 of OZ010798.1, read as the reverse complement.
GTATTCGCCTGGAGATGGGCAAGATTTTTTTTGCCGATTTTAAATTCCTTCATTTGTAAATTTTTTATGTTAATATCCGAATCTTTTTTGCCTGTAAATTTGAAATATTACTTTTAAAAATTAATATTTCCTTTATTCTATTGTTTTAAAATTTATGTATATTTGCTGTCTGCTATTTACAAATTCCCCCTCCCTATTTTTCTTTTTACAAATGAGGTTTAGAATGCCGATTTCTGTTTAAAATTTTTCCATTTGGATCGGACTCAGGGCGAATACTCAAGTTATTCCTTTAATTCTATAGCACTTGAATATTAATGCCTGCAAATTTTATGCGCATATAAAAATGACTTTTTAATGCACCAAGAAATTCACACTGTTCAGAAGTATTATTAATTTTTTTTCAAGAAGTAATATTAATTTTCAGAAGTATTTTTTTATTTCAAGAAGTAATGGTAATTTTCAGAAGTATTATTTATTTTTTCTAGAAGTAATATTAATTTTCTGAAATATTTTTTTTTTTCAAGAAAAGCCTTAAATGTATTTAATGTTTTGATATGCAAAAACACCTGTATAGAAATTTAAAAAAAAAATATCGTAATAAGAAGTTCAAGTTACCTACCCTGTTTAGAACCTAAATAAACATTGATAAATATTAAATTAATGTGAACAAATAGCGAAAAAAGGGGTGTCGAAAAACGCGGCTATTTTTCAAATTTATTTTTAAGTGGTTAAAGAATGAATTTAAAATGTCAGCTTAAATTGATGTGTCTATAAAAAATCTTATACGCTTACTGTTTATTTTGGAATTAAGAATGCAATTCATTTAATTATGTCTGTTTTAACTTTAACATATATTGTAGTTTTAATTCAACCGACAAGAATTGCTGACATCTTTTTCCTTCTATTCCACGTTTTAATCGTGCGATGACTAGGCCTAATTTCTTTTTTAAATTTTATCTTAATAAAGTAAAAGTTTTTCTAACATAATATAAATATATAGACAGAATAGTTATAAAGAAATACATTACAAAATGAAAGAAAATTCTTACCTTACATCCACATTCACTTTCTTCATATTTGAATTTGCCATGACCAGCGACAGATCTCATCTAAACATCGACGGAGGAATCAAAATAAACGCCATTTCTGGTAAGTAGGTTGGCTGGTTTCACGGTTGCATTCTCGAGATCCGTCTTGGAATATCCTCCGGTCGTTTTGAGGACGGTTGCAGCTGGACGGTTTCAATTGGTCCGTTCTTTAGTATTCTGCGGACATTCACAGGATAGTTTTATAGGATATGACGACTACAGGATTTTTAGGATCATTGTAGAGCGTCCGAAGGACGACTGTGGTTGTCTGGGTATGAACACGAAAGGTGGGACGAGGGGGGGGGGGGGGGGGGTGAGAGAGGGAGATTTTGAAAATCTTACCAGCGAAGGATTTATTTTACCAGCTAGTAAGAAGCCATGTATAGTTGAAAATTGCTGTGACAACATTTACATGATTACAAAAAAAAAAAAAAATTACTATTACCAAAATAGATTTTTAATTTTTTTTCTATAAAATTAAGAATTACATATAAACAGAAGAAAATTTTATAGAATTTAATACCACATTTACAATTGCAGTAAGTTGGAGAGTTGAAAAATATAGCTAACAAGTAAAACATATATCTTCTATTATAGCCAGGGTTGCAAAAAAGCCACGCCGTCGGCTTTTATTGGTTTTAAGTTTTTTTTTTTTTTTTTTTTTTTTTCTGGCAAGAAATGGACTTTTTTTGGCTATAATTGGCTTTATAATTATAAACTATGCATTTTAAAGTGTTTTTAATTAGTTTTAATGACATTCAATTATTTTGAGTTTAATAAGTAACCCAATTTCTCAATAATGAAGACATTAACTGAAATAAAACTTAGATGGTTTTGCTAGTGATTTGTAGTTAGAATTGCAAATATGTCAGCTAAATTTTAAAAGCACCATATCAACTGCTTTATCTGTTTTACACAGACACCCCCCCCCCCCCAATTTTTTCATTTCTACAGCTTTATAAAATTAAAGAGGACATTGGTTACTTAGTTACATGTTTTATTACTTAATTTTAAGAGCTATTAATATACGTCTTATTTTATTTCTATTAAACATTTAAAATTATGCATAGTCATATAAAAAAATATATCATTTCTCACTATTAAAAACATTATGAATAGCATAATTGCTTTTCGAAATTTTATTTTTCTTGTTTATTGTTATACACTTATGTACCAAACTCTCCTCAAATATTATATCCTTTCTAATTTCTCTTTTAACATTTACAACTTCACTCTTCATATGGACACATAAGAATGTTTCTATTTTGATGTGCTACATTTTGTCATTGTTTAATTAATTATAATCTTTAAAATGTGTAGTATATGTGGAGCTATATATGTAATATAGAATTTCAAAACACCAATTTGGAGTGTAACTTATATTCTTTTCAATACTTATATATATTTTTTCAGATATAATGCCTTTACAGTTGCCTTTTAGCAGTTATAAAGACATTTATTTGACAAAATTTAATAGAAATTCATAATTTTCTTGGCACAAAATATTTATAAGTAAGTGTATTATAAATTAATTGATCCAAATTTAAAACGAATTATCTGTAAACCAACTTAACCGACTTTTTAAAGTGGTTAAAACCAAAGAAAAAGCCAGCCGCCTTTTTTTTGGCCTGGCTAAAAGCCGGCAACCCTGATTATAGCCTGTAGTTTTTAAGAGACTACTTAAAAATTCACTTGCCAGCGATGAGTAAAATGAGGTAATTTCCCACCCATGATTATAAATATTAAAAACGTTGAGTGGCACATTAGCCACCGGTGGCTGACACTGAATTTACCGTTCAGAATGCATCATTCGCCGATGACTGACGCTCTAAAATATGATATGAAACTAAAAAAATTTAATTGTTTTATGTAATTACTGAAAATGCATTTAATATTTTACTTACCTTTTATTTATTACAGGATTATACTTTCTTAAAAATTAAACATTGTAAATTTTTCAGCTTAAGTGTCAGTCACAGTGTTAACTGATAGCAATATTTGAGCGTGGCCAAATACTATGATACTCGGCTATAATAATACAATATCGCTCAGACTAATCCCTCTGAGGGAAGTCCTAGTAGTAGTTTTTATTTATTTTGTTTTTAAATTCAATGAGTAAAAGACATGTATTTTAAACATAATTGTTTTAAATAAAATAAGTACAAGAATGTATTTCTAATGTAATATATTTTAAATAAAGTGTGTTAAAGGCTTATATTTTAAATGAAATGAATGTAATATAAATAGCGGCTATGAGCAGTGGCATATCTAAACTTCATCATTTCGGAGGGGGCTGACATACAGTAAAAGACGGCTGAAACTAGCCTTTTTTTCCCATGTTTGCCAGGGCAAACATGGATTTTGCACCCCCCCCTCTTCCTCCTCATGCACAATAAAAGTTACTGACTGCAGGCACCCAATGCAAAAAAAAAAAAAAAATCCTTAAAAAATAAAAATAATTTAATAATAATTAAAATGCTAGTAAGAAATATGTAAACAACTCTCCCATAGTATTAACATTAGCTTGAGCATTAAGATCCTACACTAGTCATGCGAAGAAACTGAATCGCTAATGTTAAACCTATGGGAGCATTCTTTTTAAAGTTTCTTACTTGCATATTAATAGTTTTAAATGATTTTTTTTCTTGCTTATAATAGCTGAAATTGAATTCTAACCAGGTCAGTGTTTACTCTTTAGAGTTTGGTTGCAGATTATTTTTCTTAAATAAATTTACTTTCACTTCCACAAATTTTGAAAAGAATGCTTCCACAGGTTTACATTAGCTTGCAAATTTCCTTATATTTCATATATATATATATATATATATATACATTTTTGCATGAAACAACAAACAAAATCTTTATTAGGCGACCCCGTACGCCTTTCGTTCTGTTGTCTGCGGCACCTCTGCACTCCCTAGTTTCGACCCTGGTTTCTAAGAGGGAATCACAAGAAACGGTAAAAAATTCTCTTTAAATAGGTTTTTATCATAGCAGCTATATATAATCAAAATGCTAAGATGGAATTGCATGGAACTGGGAAAAATTTCGTTTTAGGTAGGTTTTCAATGTTTTCATCTTAACAAGTACCTATAATTTTTCCATGGCTATATGATACTTTTTTAATCTGAAAATTATTTGCTAAAAGATTACCAAGATCAATAAATAGTAAAATCTAGAAATTCAGAAGTCAATTATCAGGAAAAAAAATTCGTGAAATTCTTATGTTGGTTGCAGAAAAAAATGTAAAATTCATTGACTGGTTGCTGGAAAAATCTCAAAATTTGTCAGTCAGTAGAGGGGCAAATCATTAAATTCAATCTGTCGTGGGAAAATATCACAAAATTCTACTGATAAAAAAGGACTCTTAACAAACAAATTTAAAATATCTTTTGTGCTTTTTTTTAGAATAGTGTGCACTTTTTAAAAGATTCCTGCATGGCAGCTTTTTTTTTTTTTTTTTCTAGAGTCAAAACTAAATATGGTCCCAGTAGCAGAAAATAATCCAAGTGTCTGCGACAGATACTTCAAGGGGCAGAAAATAATCTGCTGGTAAAATATTTTACAATTGGATCATTAATTAATCAAACAATCACTTACATGTGACGTCATTATGCATTTTATTCATTTTTATTAATAATAATCTTAAGTTTTGTATTAAGTAATAAAGAACTAAACATAATTATGAAGCAAAATAAAGGTTTGATAGAAAAATAATCTGCAAAAGAGAAAAGAAAATATGTGATATCAGTCTTGAATTTTCTGCTACTGGGAATATACAGTTATAAAAAATTTATTGATTAATATACTGTTCACACTAGAAAGAAAAGGGTAGGGTGCCAGCCACTAATAAAGGCACAACTTCAGCAGTAAAAGATCACTATTGAGTAAAAATGAGCCTTTTCAAGAAAAAATTTTGTTAAGTAATGATAAAAAAAAGTACATGATTTAATAATAGTCTGTGTTTCCTAAAAAAAAAAATAAAAAAGGTTATAATTTTTGCAAGCTTTCGGGCACATTTATTTAGAAATAGTACTCTGATACTGGAGAAGATTTTTACAATAGATCTCTGGCTAAAACTAAAGATGCATTTCAATATTTTAAAAAAGGAGCACCCTTAAATAATGCCAAGAGGGAACTTTAGATTGTAATAAATACAAAAGTAGTTTCTTAAGCAATTGGAACATTTATATGTAATAATTGAAGTTAACTTTATTCTAAAAATTATGATAAATAATCAAGGGTGGATCAGCCCTCAATTTAGAAGGGGGGGGGGGAGTGTTCATGGCTCTTTTTTTTTTTTGCAGAGGGGGTCGTCACCCCACTTCATGATAAATTTTTATATTGGGGGCTATTCCCAAATTAAAACTGATAATTTTTCTGATACTTTCGTGAATTCATTTATACTAAAAATTTGCATTGGTATTCGTAAAATATATAATTTATAGATTTCATTCAGATACCAAGAAATTGAAGCGTTTCTCATTTTATTGTAAATGCTAAGAATGATTCAGAAATGATGTCAAGTTTCCATATTAAGCCAATTTTTAGGACTTAAGAGCCACAGAAATGTAGTCATGAGGGAGCAATTAGCATTCACGTCCGGAAATTTAGTTTAAATGCTAAATTTTTTGAATTTTTGGAAAGACTTTTCTTTTATTGAAAAATGGAAAACACTATTTGATCACATAGTTTCTGAATAAGTGAACTTGCAAATTTCTAGAGATTAAAAAGATTTTCACGGATGTATCAGAAATTACCTAATTTTGATTTGATTCACATTGTTGAAGGGGGGAGGGGAATTTAAAATATATTTCATTTTTTAAATAATTTTTAGCATTTTCCTGTTGTTCACGGAGGGAGGGGGGGTGGATCGTGACCCCCGTGACTTCCCCCTTGGACCCACCATTGTAAATAATACAACACTTATTTTAAGGGTAAAATAATTCAGTTGCTAAGAGGTTGAAATTTTTTTTTGCTATTTTATTGAAACCAGAATTTGTGGAATTCATTTAAAATTAACTGCTTTTTTTCTGCTACACATACAACATAAAACCTAAATGTTATTTGAAAATTCTGGTAAACATTATGGCTGAGGATTAAAATTTATTGTATAAATAACATAACAACACAGCCTTTCAAAAGGTCAAGTTCAAAATAGCCAAGACTGTATCGGCGATTGGTGATAAACAAAACAATATGTGGCTCTAACACTATTTTACTATACCGTTCGTTATGTCTGCAAGATATGTGATTAAATTTCGATATTTATGCAACTAATACAGCAACAATTAGCAAGTTTATTTTCATTTTATACGAAAATTATCGTAGCATTAAGCCTAAATCTATCTGCACGATACACGGATATAGCAGTAATCGGGAGTTAAAATATAAACTATACAGAAACAGAAAAGTAAATACATGATATAAGAAATGAATAACTTACCTTTTATGCAAGTCGTTAATGGCTGAACAGAGTAAAACTGGGGGGAAAATGCACATAGAGCCTTACCAAATAAATCACGCGGGTTGAGCGAGAGCAGGCGTAAACATCGTTCGCGTCCGGAGTACCTTCGACTTTCCATTTCCGCATGCGCGGCAAGATTGAAGTAGCAGTATTTTTTTTCCATAAGATGTGCGTAATAGGTGTTATTCGCAAATCCATTGGATGCACTAAAGAGTACATCCTTTGGAAATTAAAAAGAGCATTTCCAGTAGACATAAAAAAAGTCATCGTTATAATACGTCTATAGCAGGTCATGGACGTTTAATACATATCTAAATGGGAAATGCCCGATAGACATCTATTGGTTTAATGCTATGCACATGTAAAAGATGTTGTGGACGCTATAGATGTAATTACACTATACATCGACATCCTATAGATAACGTGTGCTGTGTGGGTAAGTTATCCCGTCGACTAAAAATCTATCGCCTAACTATAAGATTAAATGCCAATAATGGTTGATCGTAAATGTCACATTCACTTGACTCTAAGCAAGTTACACGTGTTTACGTCATCAAGTGATTTTTATTTCGAAGTTTTATTTGTATATTTATTAATGTTATACTATTTTATTTGTTCTTTCGTTATTTAAAATAAAAAATATTTCAATTTGTATACTTTGGTGAAGTTGGTCGACGGAATAACTAAGTAGTACCGTATTTTTTATTTATTTTCTATTATTTTTAAAAGAAAATAACCAAAAAAAATTTAATAACTATAGAACAAAACAATTTACATAAATTTTAAAAATAAAATAAAAGTAAATAAACATTCATTATTAAATAAACAACAATAGCTGGGTTACCATGCCAATCAAAATAATGCCATTTTGGCGCCAATTGGGTACCCCGGTGCGTATATGACATTTGTGCCTAATATTTTTCTTTTCGTTTTGTTTTTTTAAAAAAAAAGAAGTGAAAGCCATCAATTTTAAATGTTTCAGTCTTAAATGAAAGTTTTGTAATTTAAATAAAATTAATAAAAGGATTATATTTTAGATGAAATTAATGAAATACAAAAATATGTGACGGGAAAAATGTTTGACGATTTATCACCTGCGTCCCACTAACATAAAAATACAGTTCTTGATTTCTCTATCAGAATATTTCGATTTGGCGAAAGATTGTTCAAGTAAATTGAATTATGAATATAAGTAACATTGTACATTACTTAGCATACTTTTAAGGGAGGCCAGACTGATCGTCAAATTAGTTTAAAATAATAACCTGTTCTAAAGTATTAAAAAAAAATTCTGTTATGATTAAAATTTGAGTTGCCATCATTAGAGAAAAGTATTTAAAATTAGAAAAAAAAATATTTTGAAAACTAAGTCGAATTTTAAAATTCCAATACCAGTTTTGAAAACTGCGGATCAATACGGATATTTGGTGTTAATTTAATCGCAAAGTATTCCATGTTTTAGGAGAAATCGCTGTGAAACATAATCAGTTGTTTAATCAGTCGTTTCATAGAATCATGTCATAAATTCGTTCCACTTCGGTCGTTTCATAATATCTGTTTCATAAATTCATTTCATTAGGATTTTATATATATATAGGGTAGATATTAACTTCTAAACTCAAAACAATGTCTTTAAAAATAATTGGTACTTTTCCAGTACCCGGGCCTTGGTGAGATAGAAGAAACGGCCTCGGCGAAAGAAAGAAATTTGACATTCTATTTTCTGGCAACCTGTTCACTGTTTCATAAATACAATTAATTTTTTTTTTCAAAATTTATACAATTTCTTCAATAAAAAATACCATTTATCTATTATTAAACAGAAGTAAATTAAATGCAAGGAAACAGAAGTAAATTATATGCAAAAATAATAATCTATATATAAATATATGTAAATATGTAACGATTTCACTCTACGACCGTGGTTTTTCCTCTGTTTCGGTGTAGATCGTGCGGATGGGCGCCGGGACGCGGACAACCGACTCGTCCGTGCCAATGTAGGATCGCTCCCTCGGAGTTACTAGTATAATTCTGTAGTCGCAGGCCGTGAGTGGTATCCGTGAATTAAGGAAAGATTAAGTGAGTAGTTGTTTCAATAAAGACACAGCTTTTTCGGGGACCTGATTTATTGGTCTTCTGTACATCCTTTTGAGAGAAATCAGGCCCCTTTGACATGAGAGCTGTTGGTTTAACCCTTTATGGACAGGGGATCTTAGGTGTATCGCAAAGCGATCCCCGGAGAGCCGAGTGACTTGGAGTTAGTGCATTCTTTTGATGGTAAAAAGCCCTCTCTTGCCGCCCGTGCATCGGTATAAGTACGTGATATTTTGCATTATTCCTGCTAGGGGACGTTGAAGTCAAAGGAGGCGTATTTAAAATATAATTGGTCGTTAGCTGAATGATTGATTGCCCAGGACTTGGGCGTTGGCTCATGATCGGCCGATTGAATGCAGCACGACTTACAAATTGCACTTACTCAGCAAAAGTATTCTTATGAAATGGGCCAAAACAATCTTTGAAAGTTATAAGATGCGATGCGGGAAAACTGACTTAACAGGGGCAACTTCATTCAGTTAACTGAGACACAATTAATAAAGCATTTAAAAAGTTTTAATTTCTAAATTTAAATTTTAAAAGGGGCAACAAGGGAATTTAAAAAAGGGTCTTAGCTTATATCGTTTCATATAATTTTAAAAAGGGCTTAGCTTATATCGTTTCATATATATATATATATATATATATATATATATGTATTAAAATTAATTTATAAACAAGCTTAAAAATGTATCACAGTTGCTTTTATAGCTGATTATGTCATTTGGAAACAAATTCTACATTTGAACCCCGACTTAAGGCAAGCTTTTTATTACAACGCCAAGGCCTCTATACTGGAAAAGTACCAAAATGCCTTTACAAATCTATAAGGTGCCCTAAAAAATCTAAAACGTGCAAATCTAGGCTTTTTGTGTTTTAGAATGCTGTTCTCATTATTAATTTGGCATGATTACTGTAAAGTAGTGATGGGCAGTAACGAGATGTTTTTCTCGATTGTATGGACATCTCGATATTTTTCGATTGTGTAAATTTTTTCTCGATGACTCCAGTTTGCAAATTGCTTTTATACATTATATATTATATACGTCATACATTTATCAAGAATCGTCTGCGGGCGAACTGGAATGAGTTGATGTTAATAAAGACTACGTGACTTCGCCCGCTAGCGGTCCCCTCCTTTAATCGGGCCTTCTAATTTATACGTAATCTTGTAATATGAAATCACGAACAGGTTACCCGCTATCAGACTTGCATAAAACCAAAAACTTTCTGCGCACATAAATATTGGGTCAAAAACTTTCTGTAAATTAATGTTTAATAAAATAACGTGTTATATTATTTTGACGATATGAATTAAAAACTGTAGTTTAAAAATAATTACCATTTAAATTAAAAATTAATTAATATTAATTACAGAATAATTGTGTTGGTTAAAAAATAATAAAACTAAAAATCCATGATAAGAAGGGTTGTGAATTCTTATCAATTATTTTGTCAATGCATTTCGCAACAGCCCAATCCTTGTATTGTGACCTCTTCGCACAAAATGCCAGTCACTCTATTCACAGATATAATTGCTTCTGAAACAATTGAATCACATTTTGTAAGGAGAGGTTCATTCATCATTAAAGAGACCAATGAATTTTTATTGCGGCCCTATGACGAAATTCCTGTTTTTTCCCCACAACTCTTTGACGAAATTCTCGTTTTTTCCGCGATTCTTTGACGAAATTCCCGTGTTATTCGCGATCCTTTGATGAAATTCATGTTCTTTCGCGATTTTTTGACAAAATTTGCGCTTTTTCAAATATGCTTTTACGAAATTCGTTTTTTCCTGCGCTCCTTGGACAAAATTTGCTTTTTTCTGCGATCTTTTGACGAAATTCGCGTTTTTCTGCGATCTTTTGACGAAATTTGCGTTTTTTCGCGATCCTTTGACAAAATTCGCGCTTTTCCGCTATTCTTTTACGAAATTCGTTTTTTTTCTGCGCTAATTTGACGAAATTTGCGTTTTTTCTGCGATTCTTTGACGAAATTTGTTTTTTTTTTCATGATTCTTTGAATAAATTCGCGTTTTTTCGCGGTCCTTTGATAAAATTCGTGTTTTTCCGCGGTCCTTTGACGAAATTCGCGTTTTTTCCGCGATGCTTTGACAAAATGGGTGATTTTTTCTGCGAACGATTCGTGAAATTGGTTTATTTTCGGCGACCATTTCTTGAAATTCGCAATATATTTCAGTGATTTTTTTCTTATGTCTGAATTTTCGGACTGATGGCCGATTTTTATAAATTTTCGGAACTGAATGCCTTAAATTCGCATTCTTCCTATGTTAATTTGACGAAATTTACGTTTTTTCTGCGATTCTTTGACGAATTTTTTCCCCATGATTTTTTGGAAAAATTCGCGTTTTTTCCGCGGTCCTTTGACGAAATTCGCGTTTTTTCCGAGATGCTGTGAAAAAATTGGTGATTTTTTCTGCGAACGATTGACGAAATTGGTTTATTTTCGGCGACCATTTGTTGAAATTCGCAATATATTTCAGTGATTTTTTTTATGTCTGAATTTTCGAACTGATGGCCGATTTTTTTTAATTTTCAGAACCGAATGCCTTAAATTTTCGGAACAGAATAACCCCTGGCAAACAATAAATAAATCGTACCTAAAATTGGGAAATATTTTTAATTTTTCAGTATCTAAACAACAAAAACAACAAAAATTACAAGAACAAAAATTACGTTTTTTTTCTAAAAAATTTTCCGCAAAGTTCCGAAAATTTTCCGCGCACGGCGTGCGTCTATATTATACAACTCTGCCCGCTATATACGACCCGCTATACCGTATAGCAGGCGTGGTGTGCACGCACTACAAAATCTTGTAAAAAAATATAATCTCGAAACGAACGAGCCTCGGACCAGATCTCTTAGGGGGGGGGTCAAAGTGAGCGGAGGGGCACAGCAGCTGCATAATATGGATAAGTCGTCACAGGTCTTTAGGCCTTTCCAACATATATCATTGAGGGATCTGGATCTGAATTTATAAAAATGCCCTCCCCGTGGGGGCAAAGTGGGGAGAGGGGTGCGGGAGGTAGATAACATGAGTAAGTGGTTATAGGCCTTTCCAACGATATGTCACATGAGGGGTCTTGGCTAAATTTAGAAAAGTGTCCTGAAATTTCATATATTATAAATAATATATGTCGGAGGGCTCCATAAAAAATCTGATCTAAAATGATGAAAACGGAAAAAACTACTCCAGCAGTGGGGGGGGGGGGCAAATTGGGGAGGGGAGGAAGAAAGTCTCATAATATGAAAAAGTCATCCGAGAGCTTTCCGATGTAATATCACATGATGGGTCCAAAAAAGTTTGAAAATTGTTCCCCCTCCCTCCCCCCGTGGGCCCACTCTTTCGCCGCCCCAGAATTCACACAGCCCCCATTTTAAAATTTTTATGTTCAAAAAATAATATTTACCAGAAAACTGTATAAAAAACCCACATCTAAAATGATATTTAAATTTATTATAGAAATCAGCTACGGTTTTAAAAATTTGTTCGCCCCTTCCCCATCCCCCTTCGGGCGAAGAAAGGTTCATAATATGAAAGAGTGGTCAAAGGACTTTTCGATTATATGCCACAGGAAGGGTTCGGTAAAATTTTTAAAATTGCACCCCGTATGGGTCCACTCCCACGCCCCCCCCCCCCCCCCCCTCTCGAATTCACCCGACCCACCTTCCTTTTGGAAAATTTTTAAATTTATTAAATAATTTTTATCGGAGGGCTCCAGGTATGTGACACCTTGGTAGGGCTAAAATAAGAGAAACTTTGAAAATTAGGGCTTCATTTCACATCTCATTGTCATGGCTCTTTCTCTATCTCGTCTGTTGGTGTTTCTCGATAAATCTTCTCACATCTCTTCTCTGCCGAGGACGATAGAAATCCTCGAGAAGTTTCTCATAGGGAAATGTTGAAAAGCGCGAGAGAAATCCTCGAGAAGCTTTTCATCGGGAAAGTTTTAAAACTGCGAGAGAAACCATCGAGAGGCTTCCCATCGGGAAATGTTGAAAAGCGCGAGAGAAACCAACCATCGAGCACCTTCTCGCGGAAGGCATATTTTTTCCCCCAACAGAGATTTGCCATCTCGTAACCTGATTGGTCAGAGCTTCCTGTGTCAAAGTGACTTTTCTTGGTGGGAAGGAATTGTGCTTGACGACCATGAAAGTAGAGAATTTTCTTAGGATGGGCGCGGGGAAAGGGATGCATTTCAATAGACTTCTGATTTTATTTATTTATTTATTTTTTTGAAAATTTGTTTAAATTAGAGGTCAATGGCAAAAATGATATCTAGAGAAAGAAGATAATTTCCATGTTAGGGAATCGTAGCAGATGTAATAAAATACTATAAAATAACAAATAGGAGAGATGATTTAAAAAAGAAATACATATAGATATTAAAAGTTGCGTGATTTTGTGGAAGTAGAAATTTCATAGGGAGGTAAATTTAGATGAAATCTTTAGAAAAAATGGAAATCTGCGATATGCAAAATTTTTAAAACTTAAAAAAAAAAAACTCTACTCTGTTTGTTATTTTGCTGAAATAACAAATAAATAATCCGTCGTCTAAATTTCATTTTAAATTTCAATTTCTCCTGCCCTTTTCTCAGCATATATAATTCTGAAATATTTATATTTAAAAAAATTTCAATATTTGTTGAAACAATAATCAGTTATCTAATCAGTTGAAGATCCAGTTATTTTATTGCCTAAAGCTGTTATATTCGTTGGATACTTAAATTACTTTAATGATGGTGAGTTTTTATTCCTTAATTTAGGGTCTGTGTTTCCGAACAAAAATGAATTCAGAAAGGTATTTGAGAACAGCCGTGAAATTTTCTGTCACATATTAGAGAATCGACCAGTGTTTTCCCTTTTTTCATAAGTAAATGACTTTTAGAATTGTAAGCAATTGTTGTCACGTGACGACATGTTTTTCTCCTTTCCCGCTCTGTCTCATCCAAAAATTCGGTTCAAAATGCCAACTTCGACAGTAATTTCTAAAAGATATTCTGCTTTTACCAAAAAATTGCAAACGCCATTCGATTACACAGTTTATTAATAAGGACGAACACCTGTCAATTTCATGTGTTTCCGAACAAAAATGAATTTAGAAAGGCATTTCAGAACAGCCATGAAATTTTCTGTCACATATTTAAGAATCGAACAGTGCTTTCCATTTTTTTCATAAATGAATGACTTATAGAGCTGTAAGCGACTATTGTCACGTGATGACAGGTTTTTCTCCTTTCCCGCGCTGTCGCATCCAAAAATTCGGTTCAAAACGCCAACTTCGACAGTAATTTCTAAAAGATATTCTGCTTTTACCAAAAAATTGCAAACGCCATTCGATTACATAGTTTATTAATAAGGACGAACACCTGTCAATTTCATGTGTTTCCAAACAAAAATGAATTTAGAAAGGCATTTCAGAACAGCCGTGAAATTTTCTGTCACATATTTAAGAATCAAACAGTGCTTTCCATTTTTTCATAAATAAATGACTAATAGAGCTGTAAGCGATTGTTATCACGTGATGACAGGTTTTTCTCCTTTCCCGCGCTGTCGCATCCAAAAATTCGGTTCAAAACGCCAACTTTGACAGTATTTTCTAAAAGATATTCTGCTTTTACCAAAAAATTGAAAACACCATTCCATTACATAGTTTATTAATAAGAACACATCCAAATTTCGTATACCGGTTTATTATGTTAAGGAGCTTCCCTGATTAAATTTGGAGATTCAATAGTTAAGTATAAAGGGGAGGTAGACCCCTCCTTAATTTAGATAAATGGATTTTTCATGAAGAGTTATTAGATTTGCTCCAAATTTGGTATACCGGTTTATTATGTTAAGAAGCTGCCTTGATTAGATTTGGAGGTTTATGGGTTAGGTTTAGAGGGTAGGGGCTAGTCTCCCTCTTAATTTAGATAAAAGGTTTTTCATGCAGAATTATTCGATTTGCTTCAAATTTAATATACCGGTTTATTCCGATATGGCGCTTTCTTCATTAGATTTGGAGGTTCATTGGTCAAGTATAAAAGGACTAAAAGGGGGCAAGTTCCCTCCCCTTAATTTAGATAAATGAATTTTCATGCAGAATTATTCAATTTTTTTTCCTATGTTCATTCTGATAAGGAGCTTTCCTGATTAGATTTGGAGGTTTATTAGTTAAGTATAAAGGGGTTAAAGGGGGTTAGACCCCCCCCCCCCCTCAATGTAGCGATATGTTTTTTTTTCATGCAGAATTATCTGATTTGCTTCAAATTTGGTACACTGGTTTATTATGCTAAGGAGCTTCCCTGATTAGATTTGGAGGGTATTGGTTAAATATAAAGAGGGGGAAACGGGGGATATTTTCCCTTCATTTATTTTTTGAGGGGCATTATTCATTGAAATGTATAATATACAATTAGTGTGAATAACCTGTGAGCTCAATGCCATCAGTTTAACTGGCACTTATCTTTTTTATTGCTATTAACCGATGTGGGTTATGAGGCATAGTGGTTTATGTATTCAGTTCTGTATTGTCCTAGTTTCAAACTTTACTGTTGAATTTAGTGTCATTTTACCCCGAATTTTCAATGTTTCTCTTATTTTAGCTCTGCCAAGCTGTCCCATACCTGGAGCTCTCAGATAAATATTATTTATGAAATATAAAAAGTTCAAAGAAGAAGGTGAGTGAATTCCGGGGAGCGCGAGAGTGGACCGAGGGGCTGGAGTTAGTTTTCAAACTTTTACCCAACCTCTCCTGTGACATATCATCGGAAAGTCCTTTGACCACTCTTTCATATTATGAACCTTTCCCGGAGTTGAATTCCGAGAGGGGGGTGGGGAAGGGAGCGGTGAGGGTTGAATTTTTTTAAATTGTAGTGATTTCTACAATAAATACCATTAAATGAGGTTTTTTGATGGAGCCCTCCGATAAATATTATTTATTTAATATAAAATTTTAAAAGT
Source organism: Maratus speciosus (assembly GCA_963932465.1). Classification (NCBI taxonomy): domain Eukaryota; kingdom Metazoa; phylum Arthropoda; class Arachnida; order Araneae; family Salticidae; genus Maratus; species Maratus speciosus. Next base: position 10,518,839 of record OZ010798.1, on the reverse strand, counting down.
GGGGCTGCGTGATTTCCGGGTATATTCAGGGAAGAAATAGTGAACCCACGTGAGGGGGGCGGTGGGGGGGGGGTAGATTTCAAACTTTTTTGACCCGTCATGTGATATATCATTGGAAAGTTTTCGGACCCATCTTAATTATCCATTCTTTCATATTATGAACCTTTCTTCTTCCCTCCCTAGTTTGGTGCCGCGAGAGAGGCGCTTTTCGAACTTTTTTGAAATCGTAGTGTTTTTAAACATTTTTAGATCGGATTTTTTTACGGAGCTCTCCGATAAATAATTTATAATATTTGAAAATTTCAAAGAGAGAGATCCCAACAAACACTCAACTTATGGCCGAAAGGCGTATATGTCGCGGCCAAAAGGAGTTAAGGCCATTTGTAACCAAACAAGGTTGTGCCGTAAATGACACGCCGCTAGTTGCGGCAGCTATTGCCGAACCGCAAATGTTTCGGCGTTGAGAGAACTGTTGCATTTACTTTGCCCGGCAACTCTTAAGGGGCGGTTTCGGGCAAAAATGTAATGGACCGTCATTGTCTAGAAAGTTGAGGGCTAATATCACCCAACCCGAATGTTTGATTAAAGAGAGGAAATGTATTTTTCTCTTCATTTCTTTCAAAGTAAGTTTAATTATTTTAAATCTGGGTTTTAGTAAAAATGTAAATATGTCGTGAGATTTATATTTAAAGCAGTAAAATAGATTACATATTTTTATTTAGTTTGAAAATATTTTATAAAAATCAAAAATTGTCCCCAAAATGTACATGGGTGGTTTCCGGCAAAAATGTAATGGTCCGTCATCGTCTAGAAAGTAGAGGGCTAATATCGGCTAACCCGAATATTTAATTAAAGAGAGGTAATGTATTTTTCTCTTTATTTCTTTTAATGTAAGCTTAATTATTTTAAATCTTGGTTTTAGTAAAAATATAAATACGTCATGAGATTTATATTTAAAGCAGTAAAATAGATTACACATTTTTATTTAGTTTAAAACTTTTTTCTAAAAAATAAAATTTTAAATGTAAATAAACCTTGTACTGAAAAGATTGCTGCTAAAATTTTATTCAGTATCATTTGAGACATTTTCAGTCTAAAGTACAATACTGAAAACAGAATTTTCTGTGTAAAGAAAAATTATAATCTAAAATGTGACAAAATAAATAAATAAAATAGAATGTTTTGACTTTTGAGAATCAAAATGTTTAAAATATATATACTGCACACCTTAAATTCCTAATTATAATGCATAAAACAAAAACAAGATTAGATTTATTGTTAAAGGGTTTCACAAATGTTCCATGAAATCCTTATGGATTTTAAGAAGGGGGGGGGGGGCAGGGAAAAGTAAACATTGCCCTTAAAGTTGTCTATGGGCAAATATGCTTGTTTCAAAATGTTCTGTATAATAAGAAATTAAAGTCAAACGAACTATTATTTTTTTTTTCTCTGTGTGTGTGACTGTGACTAGTTGTCAGTTTCAAAAAATAAGTTATTTGACATTTTTCAAAACCCTGAAAGTAGATTAAAAAAAAAAATCCAAAATAACAAATACTGCCTTTACCGGCCCGGCAAAGACCAAAGTAGTTAGGGAAGCTAGGGAAAAACGAAACGAGGTTTACCTTTTCCGACACATTGTTTTCCCCAGCGGGGATTTTCGTAGATATATTTAAAAATCTTTTCGCCTTTGTATTGAAAACTTCAGCTTTTAAAATTATTTTTAAATTATATATGAAATTTTAGAGTTATAAAAATATTGAAAATTCAATTATATTAAAAGATAGTTTTTTAGAAAGGTGTGCAACTTTTGATTTGTGGGGACTTCTAGGGATTTTATGAACTTGTTTACTTACACATTCCTTCTCAAGTGAAAGAATCGAATTAAATCACTCCGCTCTGCCTCTCGCCCCTCGCCGGCGACGTCATGTTTCTGAAGTAAAAAGCTTTATCATCAAGATAAAAGGTAAGATTATTTTTATATATTATTTCAATAAGTTTATTACAGTTAGTTAAAATTAGTTATTATTCTACGGGACAGATTTGTATTTAAGCTAAAGCAGTGCAATCACGTATCGATGATTAACTTTCGGCATGAGTAGGCTTAAGTGCGCTAAAGCTCATGTTTTTAAAATAGACAATTTTATTAAAGCCAAACGAGTTACTAAAAGCTATTCTTTGTTAGATTATTTTTCTATGATAAACTAATTATGTACATAATTAGAGCAGCTTTATTATTATATATAATTTTTTTAGTATTTAAAAAAGAAAACGTGCAGTTTCATTTCCTCCATACTATGTGTATTACTAATTAGTACAATTAATATATCAAGCAGTTTCAGGAAATTTAACTTTTAAGAATTTCATTCTAATTCTCTACAATCAAAAACAATTAAACAGAAACCTAATTTGAAGAACAAATTAAAAACAAAAACAAACTTTTATTTCCTGCATTGCTTAAGCCCGAGAAGGGACAGATATTAAGATATTTCAGTCAGTTAGTTCTACATTTAATGTTAAATTTTGTAACAAATAAGTTAAGCCAATTGAAGATTAAAAATTGTAAGTAAAATTCATACAATATGATACTTAAAACACCCTAAAAAATTAGATTCCATTCAAATAAAATTGAAATAAATCTTAAACTTCTACCATTTTTAATTGATAATATTTGAATTGCAGATTTTGTATTATGTTTATGACAATTTACATAAAATTTCCTAGTTTTACATTTGAAGTTGGAATTTTTAAATATACATTCAACAATGTTGTGGGACATTATTTACCTAGAACAACTGTTGAAAATTAAACTGCACAACAGATTAGAGAATGAAAAAAGCAGACAATCTTACATTCATGCGAATTCTGTAAAATTCTTTATTTTTCATATAAAAATGTGTTATTTAAAAGTGTTTGTTTATACATTACTTTACTGTGCAGCCTAGTAAATAACTGAATTTGTACATATTTATACTAGCATCCAGGGGTGCTCAAAATGTTTTTACTCCCAACATTTCCCCCAATCCCCATGAAAATTTCCCCAAAATTTTACGCTATGTTGTAGGTAAATGCTGTATTATCGTAAGTTTCAATATTTCTCAACTTATGCACGAGTATATATAGCAGAGGTGGTTCTGAGTGAAAAGCAAAAATTCTGAAATTCACAGCAAATTTTCTGAAAGGTTACAGCACAGTGGGGGAAAATGGGGGGGGGGGGAGATCCACTCCCAGCACTATGTTTTTTTTCGCGGCCGTTTGATGAAATTTGCGATCTTCTGACGAAATTTGCAGTTATTTTGCCTTCTTTTTGATGAAATTAGTGCTTTTTTCGTTTAAATTCGTGGTTGTTTTGCGATCGTTTGACGAAATTGTGGTTTTTTCGCGATCTTTTGGTAAAATTTGTGGTTTTTTCGCGGTCTTTTGGTAAAATTTGTGGTTTTTTCGCGATCTTTCGCCGAAATCTGCGTTTTTTTTCTCGAAGAGTTTTGCAGTTATTTCGTCCCTTTTGACGAAATACGCGGTTATTTCGCGATCTTTTGACGAAATATGCGAGTTTTTTTTCACGTTCTTTTGATGAAATTCGCGATTATTTCGCTATGTTTTGACGAAAATCGTGGTTATTTTGTCCCTTTTGACGAAATTTGTGGTTTTTTCGCAATCTTTTGACAAATTCGCAGTTGTTTTGCAATCGTTTGACGAAATTTGTGATTGTTTCGTGATCTTTTGACGAAATTGCGGTTGTTTTGCGATCTTTTGACGAAATGTTCGTTTATTTTGCCTTCCTTTTAACGAGTTTTGCGGTTATTTTGCCCTTCTATGAAATATGCGGTTGTTTCGCGATCTTTGACGAAATTTGCGTTCATTTCGCGCTCTTTGACGAAATTCGCTGTTGGTTTGTAATCGTTTGACGAAATTTGCTCCTCTTTCGCGATCTTTTGACCAAATGTGCGGTTTGTTCGCAATCTTTTCACAAAATTTGCATTCATTTCGCGATTTTTTGACGAAATTTGCATTCGTTTTGTGAACTTTTGATGAAATTTCCAGGTTTTTTTTTTCGTGTAATTCGCTGTTATTTCGCCATGTTTTAACGAAAATCGTGGTCATATTTCGCCCCTTTAGACGAAATTCGCGGTTGTTTCACGCTCTTTTGACGAACTCTCAGCTGTTTTGAGATCGTTTGACGAAATTTGCGGTTGTTTCGCGAACTTTTGATGAAATTTGCGTTCATTTCGCGCTCTTTTGATGAAATTCGCGGTTGTTTTGTGATCGTTTGGTGAAATTTGTTCTTCTTTCGCGATCTATTGACGAAATGTGCAGTTTTTCGTGATCTTTTCACAAAATTTGCCTTCATTTCGCGATCTTTTGACGAAATTTGCGTTCATTTCGCGAACATTTGACGAATTTTCCGGGGTTTTTTCGCGTTCCTTTGACAAAATTAACTGTTATTTCGCCACGTTTTGACGAAAATCGTTGTCATTTCTCCACTTTAGACGAAATTCACGGTTGTTTCATGCTCTTTTGACGAAATTCAGTTGTTTTGCGATCGTTTGATGAAATTTGCGATTATTTCGCGATCTTTTGACGAAATTTGTTGTTATTTTTCGATCTTATGACGAAATTTGTTGTTATTTTGCGATCTTATGACGAAATTTGTGGTTATTTTGTGATCTTATGACGAAATTTGCGGTTATTTTGTGATCTAATGACAAAATTGGCCTTTTTTCCGTAATTCTTTGACAAAATTCGCGGTATTTTTATGCCCGAATTTTCAGATTGATGAACGATTTTTTTAAATTTTCGAAACTGCATGCCTTAATTTTTTGGAAAATTCGGAACAGAATCACCCGATATACGGTACATATTATTCTGAGATCGATTTTGTGAATTTCACCATACGGATCTTTTTATGAAAGTTTCCTATCTCAGGAAATTATGGAATTTGTTGTTAAAATCGAAATCAATTGTATGTTTCTGCAAAATTTCCCCAGGTGTTTAAAATTTCCCCCGATCCTAGGTCGCCGGATCGGACATATTCTGCACCCCTGCTAGCATCTAGCATGCATATCTCAATGCTGATTTTAAAAGGCTAATTTTCTAAAAATGTCTGTACGTATGTTGAAATGCTTTTAAATACTCCTTTAAGTTCTGTAAAACTTGAAAGAATTTTTTTCATCTTTTGCATTCATCTATTCTAAGTTGAGAAACCATTTGCAGCAATCTAATCCTACTGCTAAAAAACTTTTGTTTTGTTATACCAGGTTGCAAGAAAAATAAGGATTTTAATGAAATTTTTAAATACAGTTATTATTGTGTATTACAGTAGACTCTCTCAAATCCGCACAGATTGAAACCACAGGTTGTGCGGATTTTAGAATTTTACAGATTTCTGGTCATGCTTTATTTACATTTTTAAGCAGTAGTTTGAATGTAATAATGCAATCAAAATTGTAATGAATGCTTACAATATAGTAAAATATGAAAATATTTAAGTAAAGTAATAAATTAAGACAACAAAAATTAAGATAATTTTAAAAATGATTAAATTATTAAGAGCAGAGGTCAATTAAATAATTAATAGTATATAATTAAATATGCATAATATATATGAGATGCATTTTTCTTGAATTATTAGAATGAAACTTCCGTCATAAAGGTACTCTACTAATTCACATCAAAGTAACAAGGAAGTTTTATTTCAGGTTTAGCCAGACTTAATAACTGAAAAAGCTTGATTAATACATAAATATATCTGGTAAAAATATTGCAATTACCTGTGATATCAGCAATATCTTGGTATATTTTTTTTTTTCAGAAATAAATTTTTACTTCCATCATAAAAAAGCATGAGTTCAATCATATTAACGAGAATTACATAGTAAAATACGTACTACAGAATGATATAAAAAAAAAAGTGTGTAATTTTGTCTCTACATCTGAATTGAAAGTTTCATTGTTTACATCTGCAATGATGTGTGTATTTTAGGTATTTGTGGGTTTTTTAGGGTTGCAGATTTAAGTGAGTCTACTACTTACCTTAATAAAATTGATGTAAATTAAAAGCACTGTCTTTTATTAGTTTCATTCTGCCTGCTGTTCGTAAATGATCTAGATACTATTTACTACTAATTTCAGAAGTCTAATTAATTAAAAAACATATGCTAGTTAAATTGAAATGGATAACTTTTAATTGATTTTGTATAGTTTGGACAAAATTTCTTTTCTCGAAGCAGCCAATCATTGAAAAGCTTTAGACAGGTGTGCGATTTTGGCAAAAATAGCAGTTTCTTCTGCTTGAAAGAAACCTATTTCTTCCATTTTGGAAGAAACTTGCTTGAAATTTGAAGAAAATTTTGGTTTTTCCATTTTGGAAGAAACTTGCCAATCCATAAATCCAAATTTAATATGAATTAGCTGTAAACCACCTTTTTTAAAAGTAGTGTCTTTTTTTAAGTGGTCAAAACTCCAAACCAAAAAAAAAAGCCAGCCGGCTTTTTGGGGCTTGGCTAAAAGCTGGCAACCCGGCTTTGGAAAGAGAATATTTTAATACTTCTATCTTCCCCTTTTTCTTTAACAGTGAATGTTCAGTTTGTTAACTTCCCTCATTACTTATATTACTTTACTCCTTATAAAATGTTTTGTTTTGTGAATAGAAAATTTGTTCTTGCAAGTTGCTATGTTCTACTAACATAATTGAATTGCATAACAAAATAAGTAAATTAAAATTTAGTTTAGTAATAGTACTTTAATATTTTTGTGGAAAAAAAAGGTACTTTTCGGTTAGCCCGGCACCAGTGTTATATATACATATAGGGTAGATGTGCTAGTAATCAGGGTTCGCAAGGCTGGGCCCAGTTTGAAAAAACCCGGTGGGTTTTTTCAGAATGGGCCCACTTGAAAAAACCCACTAAAAAACCCATAATGTGGGTTTTTTCAATTTTCAGAAATATTTAAAATTTTAAACATATACATTTAATGAATTTAAGTCATTTCAGTTAATTTTGAAAAAAATTAATATATAAAAGCTATTACATAAACACCCGAAGTAAAATAAAAATGTATTTTAGCACACTGAAATACTTTACTAACAAACATAGAACATAGTAGGCAACATACATACATAGTACATAATTATAGGTAAAGGCAATATCATAAGAATGTCTTTATATAAAAAATTCAAATGAACTATATTCATGAAAATAAAAGATATGTATTTTTACTTTCTTCTATCTTTACAAGAAGTATTTAATTTGTGAAAAATTTCAACTTCCAGTTTACGACGGATTTATACATTTTAAAAAGGTCCTGAAGATGATTTGATGGTTTTTAGAAAATATCTGTGACAAAAATTTTGTGGGTGCTGCTCTATCTCAAGAACTAATGCACAGAATTTCACAAAACTTTAGATTCAGTTAGACCTTGATGTAAACTGATGCTGATTAGCTTTTGGTGTATAATGCCCATTAGGTGGTTCTGCTACGCTGCATTTATCTCAAGAACTAATGCACAGATTTTCATCAAACTTCAGATTCAGTTACAAGTTCAGTTGTTGCTTATCAAGTTTTGGTGTATATCGCCCAACAGGTAGCGCTGTTATGCTGTTTTTTTTTTCATTATTTCAGCAATAACTCTTATCTCAAGAACTAATGTATGGAATTGATAAAAATTTAGATTCAGTTAGACCTTGATATAAACTGGTGTTGATTAGTTTTTGATGAATATCACCCAACAATGGCTCTGTTGTACTGAATTTTGTATGATTTCCGCAATATCTCAAGAATTAATGCATGGATTTTCTTCAAACTTCAGATTCAGTTAGACGTTGACGTAAGCTGTTACCATACCAATTAGGTTTAGGTGTAAATTGCACAGCAGGTAATGTTGATATGCTCAATTTTTCACGATTTTTGCAAAATCTATATCTCAAAAACTAATGCACATAATTTAATCAAACTTAATATTCTGTTTCATTTTCATGTAAATAGATCCTTATTAGACTTGGATGTAAATTGAACAACAGGTGTTGATTTTATACTGTTTGAGTTGGAAATTTTGGTTGTGGACATCTAAGAGGGTGGGTTCTAAAATTCAATGATTTGTTTGAAACAATTGATACTTACATCTCCTTGTTAAATGCATCCAATTCAATGAACCTATATTTTACAATCCTCATGATGGGCATAGATAAGGCACTGGGATAGCAAATTTTGAATTATTAACATGTATGAGATAGAGGAAAGTTTTGGAATTGGCACATCTGACTAGTTTACCCCTTTTTTTCTTCCTACTTATATATTTTAAATATTAATATTCTATTCATTATTTGATTTTAAAGCAAATTAACAATTTTTTATCTTCTATTATATTTAAAACTAACTTGTGAGAAACACTGACACTTAATTTAAATTCATATAATTTATGCAATTTATAACTTGTAAAATAGTATTACAATTATATTGTATACAAGGGGACAATGTATAGTAAATATAATATATAAATAATATAGAATACATATTACATATATTGTACTTTTGAAAAAACCCGATTTTCCCCGGGGAAAATTGGGTTTTTCATGAAAAAACCCGAAAAAACCCATGTGGGTTGGGTTTTTTCAAAAAAACCCGGGTTTTTGCGAACCCTGCTAGTAATGGACACCCCTTGATGTTTTTGGTTCATAAAAAAAATAACTAATAAATATTTAGCTTTAATTATTTTTTTTATATATATATAATTCCCTCTTGCATGTTTTATAAAACTGTGTTACTGTTGACACTTTTAATCAAACCAATCAGGAAGCAGAAAATAACGTTTCAAAGTTTTTCTGTTTTTCTGTCAAAATCTTGATGAAGAGGCTAAGAGCTGGCTTCGTTTAATTAATTTATATATTATTTATTTTCTTGCAAAATTTGAATGTTTTTGTTTGAGTAGCAATAGAAAACTTAGAATTTTATATACTAATGAAAAAAAAGCATAATTAGTACAGGGAGGGATTTCCCTTCCCCCTCCTGCCTTAACCTTTCATAAAATTTGCTGTGAATTTCAGAATTTTTTTTTTTACTCAGAATCGCCCCTGCTATAGGGATAACTTTGACTAAATTCACGTTTATTCCGCGATTTTTTGACGAAATTTGCTTTTTTTTTTTCCATGATCCTTTTTTCGAAACTCGGGTTATTTTCCACGATCCTTTGCCGAAATTTGCGTTTTTACGCGATCCTTTGATGAAATTTGCGTTTTTACGCGATCCTTTGATGAAATTTGCGTTTTTACACGATCTTTTGATGAAATTTGCGTTTTTACGCGATCCTTTGATGAAATTTGTGTTTTTTCGCGATCCTTTGATGAAATTCGCTTTTTTTTTTTTTTTTTTGCAATCCTTTGACGAAATTTGCTTTTTTCCGCGATCTTTTGCTGAAATTCACGTTGTTTTCCGCGATCCTTTGACGAAATTTGCGTTTCGAACTGATGATCGACTTTTCATAATTTTCGGAAAATTTGGACCAGAATCACTTCTAAATTCACCAATTGGTCACGGAAAATAACGCGAAACTTGTCAACTGATATCGCGGAAAAAGTAGTAAAATTTATCTATTGGTCACAGAAAAAAACTTAAATTTTAATGATCTTTCACGGTAAAAAACTCGCAACATGTGTCAATCGGTCGCTCAAAAATACCACGAAATTTGCTAGGCATTCGCGGGAGTTGATCGTAGTTTAAAAATGCAAACTTTCCAGAAAAAGGTGAAATTTTTTGGACGGGAACTTTGCGCCCATGATATTCTTTTGGGCGGGATTTTAAAAGCCCGAATCCCGCCATCCTACCCTGAAATTCAAGCCCTGTGTTCAGAAAATTGTAGCCTTCAAGATGGAAGACCAGACATGAAATGGTACGATTCCGTTATGAAATCACATCCTAAAATAACTTGCAAAGAAGCAGTATACATTAATAATGTACTCACATCGTTTACATTCGCCCTCCCGTCTTCCCTCCGAACTTTCCCTATAAGGTTTACTTTAAGTTCTTTGGATCGCTGAACCCAAATTTTTAACTTCCCCCCAAAATTCTCCTTTCCCCCTCCCGGCAATTCCCCCAAAATAGTTGTTTTTAAATTAATTTTTTTATTGTTTTAGGGGAAATGTATGTAGAAATTCAGTAAGTAGACAAAATTTGCAACAAATAGGATATATGAAATTATCACGTAGGATAAACGGGTGGGGGGGGGGGGTCTGCCTCGGACATTCCCCGCGCGCTGTTTTCAAAAACCAAATAGGGTCAGGTGGAGGAAAGTGGTGGTAAAATCAAGCTTTTTTTAGAAAAGGCCCTAAAATCAAACTATTAAATTTATTTTAATGAAACTTTTGATGCATTTTCTATACATTGGATTCATATAGATTAAACATGAAGCATAACCACTCAATTTTATTCGATTGTTTTCTGACAGTGATACATTTAAAAGAGCATGTTTTGATACCACCACTTTACCCCATGGTGGGGGAAAGTGGGGGTAGTTCCAAAATTAGTGTATATTTAAATAAAAATGTGCAAATATTGTTTTTTAAATAAAAATACACTGAAATAAATGTATCTTAATTATTTTTAAAGGTACAAATGCACACAAAAAAATATTTTTCAGATATTATTTAATTAAAGAAATAATGTCCATGGCTATCAAAATTAGGTCCACTTAGTATGTAGCATATATTGCTGAACTCTATATAATCTTCACCACCAAATAGCAAGAAAAGTCTAATAGTTCCCCAATGGTGACTTATTCAAATGCTTTATGTGATATAATGTATTAATTTTTATCACTTGGGCGATTATTTTAGCTGATCGACTTTTTGACGGTATGCAATGAGCATAAACAAGATAGTTTGTAAACATTAAATTTGTTTCCAGTTTCTAAAACTAAAATAAGAATAGTTGCCATAATCTCAATATATGTCTCTAAAAAAGAATTAACAAAATATCTTAATTTAAAAGAAAAAATAGGTTTTTTTCAATATACCCCCCACTTTACCCCATTGGCCCACTTTCCCCCACCTGACCCTATGTAAAAAATAACTTTTAATTTAATTGTATTATCATATTAAGATTAAAATTTATAAATAAAGCCTATTTTTTTTAGATTAATACTTTTATTACAGCCCATTTTTAAAAATTAATCACATCTACAGTCTAAAATTGAATCATCATACAACATTGAGCTAAGCCTAACTATACCACCACTTTCCCCCACCTCAGAAAAAAATCATAAAAAATTGAAATAATAAAATAATTCTTACCTTGATGCATGAATCTGTTTTTAAGAAGTTCTACTGAAATGTATCTCAATATACTAATTTTTTCAAGTGAGAAAGGATCAAGAACAAAGTTTATCAATACCATGTGTTAAGAACAAACTGCACATATATGTAAAAAAGAAGATAAACAACAGTAAACTTGTTGCCACATTTACAAATCTTAATAGAAATATTTGTCACAAACTCCAATTACGTATTAATTGAAAAAAAAGTAAAAATATGTACATTTATTGTGAAAAAAGTGCATTTTTTTAGATTACCACCACTTTCCCCCACCTGACCCTATTTTCAAAAAGTCAATTTTTTTTGTGGGGGGGGGGGGGGAGGGGTTGCCGGGTGAAATTTTGGTAGTAAGTTACAAATTCGGATTCAGCGACCCAAAAAACAAAGTTAGTCGAAATCCAAAACTAGCATTAACTTTGCCAGGTAAAATCCCCTAATGCCTGAATTTGCATAACTTAGTACACGTAGCGCCGCAGTGCATGTTCAGAGGCAGCCCTCCCTCTTCCCGTTTGTCCTACGTCATAATGTCATATATCCTATTTGTTGCAAATTTTGTCTACTTTCTGGATTTTTACATACTTTTCCCCTAAAACAATAAAAAATTTAATTTAAAAACAACTATTTTGGGGGAATTGCCGGGAGGGGGAAAGGAGAATTTTGGGGGGAAGTTAAAAATTTGGGTTCAGCGATCCAAAGAACTTAAAGTAAACCTTATAGGGAAAGTTCAGAGGAGAGACGGGAGAGCGAATGTAAACGATGTGAGTTGTTAAGTGGAACTGCGCAACTTAGTCCATGCAGCACCGCGGCGCATGTTCCGAGGCAGATCCCTCCCCTCCCCATTCATCCTACGTCATACATCTTATTTGTTGCAAATTTTATCTACTTTCTGAATTTCTAGATACTTTTTTCCTAAAACAATACAAAAATTGATTTTTTTAATAAAAACCTTTTTGGGTGCATTTTACCAAAATTTGGGGGTTTGCCAGGAGAAATTTTGGTGGAAAGTTAAAAATTCCGATTCAGCGACCCAAAAAACATATAGTAAGCCTTTTTCCAGAACTACCATGAATTTTGCTTGGTAAACCCCCTATATACGGTCTCTATTGCCTGGACTACTATATAACTCTTTGATGAAGATTCAAGTGTTCTAAACAATCCACAATCCATGGATAATTATAAAACTGATTAAATAGTTAATCTTTATGTCCTATAAGGCACTGTTGTCCCTTTTATGAATCAAATTCAAATACATATTTTGTTTTTTAATCGAAATTTTCAGTTAAAATCAACATAAGTATATTTTACTTAATGTTTTTATCAATTCATAAAGAAATTTGTAAAATTCTCTTAATGCAGCAAACAAATAAATGTGTGGTAAAATAGATGTTGCATGCTTTATTTTTACTTGTTATCAATTAAAATATTTGTTAAATTACATGATAACGGAATGACCAAAACTGGTGCATAGAGATGGCCATAACGGGTGTAGGGGTGGCCAAAACTGGTACAAATTGAAATAAATTACGTAATGAGTTATTGCTCACTCTTCCTAAACAGATCCCTGCTGAGGTAGTAGTTACATAGATCTAGTTAGTTTCTTTGAGTAGACGTTGTTTAACGTGAGAATTCTGAAATTTATTAAAGTAGTCCAAGGGTTATTATTTGGAAATTGTGGTATCACCATTTAAGGACTATACAAAGCAAAGCCTGTGAAATCCATAATCTAACGCAAAACATTGTACTTAATTTCAGTATACTATTAAAACATTTCTTAGTATTAATTTTCTTATAAATTTTATATAAGTTTAGGTTATTTAAGTTCTAAATAAGTGCAAATACAATAGCATTATAAATAAGAATATTTTTCTTATTGCATGTTTAAAGTTCTTCTCAAATCCAAAATAATTGAAGAAAAAAAAATAATAATAATACTCTGGCTATAAATGCCCAATTTTATATTTTTCAAAATTCCTAGCTGAACATGATAAATACATGTAATGAATGTTAAATAAATGTGTACCTAAATAAATGTTATTGTAACTTTTATTTTCATGAATTTTAGGGGAGTTCAATGATTTTAAATCAATTCAGAGAGGGTTGTGTACCTTACTCAGCTCTTTTGGCATTCAAGCAAAGGTAAATATACTTGTCAATTTTCTATATTTATAATGTCAATACAATTTTTTGCATGTAAAAATGGAAATGCACTGTCACTATTGTATTATATCGTAGGCGAACAAGGGTGGAGAAATTCATCATTTTAGTTGCAACTGGCGCATAATGATCAGTAAATGAATTTTCTGACAGGATGAGTGAATTTTTAGTTAGTCTTTGAAAACTGCAACCTATAGAGATATGCCAAAAACTTTATTTATTTATTTATTTTTTTTTTACTAGTTAACTATATTTTGCAACTTTCCAAATTGCTGCGATGTAAACATGATACTAAGTTTTATCCTATATTAAACTTTCCTCTGTTGTATATATTTCTTAATTTTATAGAAAATGGAAATGCATTGTAGTAACAGTAATTACTTTTGCAGCCGCATAAATTTTGACATAACAATTTTCAACTGTATGTTGCATCTTGCTGGTTGGTAAGATTTACTAGAAATTCCACACGCCTGGCTATTGGTAAACTTTGGAACTCTTTACCATGTTTGCTGAATTTAAATGTACACTTTTTGACCATTTTTTACACTTATACAGTTAGAATACTTATTCTTTACACTCTTTTCCAAAGTTTCTCCCAAACTTTCTTTTTTCTTTCCTTAAATTATAAATTACTTTAATAGTTGCTTAACCCATTTGTGCCTGAATTTTTGTTTTCTTAAATTTTTTGGTAAAATCACTTTGAAATGTTGCAAAATGAACTGGAAAAATACTAAAAAAAAATTAAGCTTAATTTTTTTTTGTTTTTATTTGATAAAATGTAAAAGAACTAAATATGAGTATTTCTAGTAGAATAATATGCATAATTATATATTTTGCCTATATTTATATTTAAAATGTTTTTAAATTGTATATTATGTACTATAATTAGTATTTTAATGAATTACAAAAAAATGTATTTATTTCTTTGCAGAGACTAATAACGTTATAACTATTATTAATAATAAAATAAGAATAATCGTATTGCAGACTTAATAACAATTTATTTCATAAATATCTTCGAAAGGAGATTGCATAAATAACTGTCTCCTAAATTTCTAACAAAAATGTGTGCTCATTTGTGCCTAGAACCCTATATTTTGTACATTACAAAAATTCATAAAAAATAGGCTTGAACATTTAATTTCGCAATTTAAAAAAATACATATTTCAAAAAAGTCCACAAGCTAAGTTTATAACTTGCGATTTTGGGTCCATGATAGAAAAAATACAAATAAACTTACTTTTTACATTTCGCCCTCTTGAAAAATTAAAAATCTATAAACACCGAAAAAAGCCTTAATTTAAGCAAATAAATATCCACCTTGTGCTGTCATCTCTCGGTTATAGATAAAGACATTTATAAATAATGATTTCATGCACTTTTCATGTTATAAAGAAGAAGAAAATTATATAAATGCATTAAAATTTGAAGCGTCCCAAAAATAGGACGCTAGGCATAAATGGGTTAAAATAAGGATAAATATATTAAAATACTAAAATGTAGGTGGAATATTTATTATTGTTATAGTAACGAGTTCAGTTTCATTGTCAAAACACAAAACTATGTTTATGTATGTTACAATATTCTTTTTCTCTACATGCAGTCAGTTCTTTGTTCAAAGGTTTTATTTTAACATTCGTTTTGTGTAGTTTCTCATAGGCAGGCATAGCTCTTTTCTATATTTTCTCAGAAAGCTATTTTTTTAAATGGATATTCTATGTGTTTCCAAGATAGATTGAGAAATTATAGTAAAAATATGAAAGGGGAGAAAAAAGCTAAATTGCATGTTTGATATATAATATTACCGCTTTTTACCTGTGATTACCAATTTTACCAAGTATTTCTTAAAATCTTTCACAAGATGATGTTCTGATACTATTAGGGAATTTTCCTCTTGTGTGTATGTGCAGTAATTAGTGTTAGCTCTAGAATAAAAGGGCAGCAATGCAGGAATATCTCTATTACTAGAAAGTAACTAACACTGTCACCACTGCTATTTTTTGTGACCGGGGGGTCTTTTTTCGTTAATATTAAGAAAAATGCTGCATGCAAAAATATGGAAATCGGTCGTATTATAAAGAAATATTTCATAAACACACTGATGCAGACAGTTTTCAAACTGAAGAATTATTTTAAGAGATATTTAATGTTAAAGTTGGTCAAAATCATTCCATTAAAAATATTTATAGGAGCAAAAACCATACATAAGAAATTGAATCATTTTTAGATCATTTTATACATTAGAAGTTCTCAATGTGCAGACTGCATTTATTTTTTTAAATTTGATTCATTTTTTGAGGTTTTATTTCCATTTTTAATTCAATTTTTCAGCATTTTGAGAATAATTTTCTACATATTTTAGTAACGAGTGTTATTTTAAATTGTTGGCAATTTTAAAAACCATGGAAAGAATGTTTCCTTCAAATTAAAAATTTATTTACACATGGCTATTATAAACAGAAGAAAACTTTCAAATTAGAATTAATAATTACGTGTTAAAAGTAGGAAAATATTGAAAATTATATCATTGAACTATATTTACACTTGGATTTTAAAAGAGAAAGAAAATGTTAATATAAAAAATTCATTATTATGCGTTAAAAGTCATAAATGGAGGAAATTACGTCATATTTAAAATGGCCAAATATTAATGCAAAACAGTTTAAATTAAAAAATATATTTGCATGAGACATTTATTTCAAATTTTGAAATAAATTTTTCAAATTATGAAATTTTGAAATAATCTTTTCAAGTATTGTTGTAAATTCTAAGACAGTGCAGATAATACTTCCTTTCTAACAAAAAAAGTATTTTCACGTGAATATTAATAGGATTAAATGATGACGTGTTAAAAGAAGGAAAATATTGAAAATTGCGTCATAAGAATATATTTACACTTGAATTTTAAAAGAGAAAGAAAATTTTAAAATAAATTCATTATTATGCGTTAAAAGTCATATTACATTACATTAACTTATTTTCTAATTTTTTTTTTAATCAGACAAAAACAGCCATCGTATCTCTTAACAGCAGTTGATTTGGTCTTAAAAATCTGCAATCAATGGAAAACAAATGGGAACCCGTTCACAGAAAGATTGCCACTGTTTTTTAAAATTGTAATTCAATTTTTTTAAAGCCGATCAAATTAGAGTCCTTTTAGAATCTGGGGTGTTTAAACGGGGGTTGGCGAGTGTAGCTCTTTGGGGGCAGAGCCCCTAGTTTAATAAAAGAAAGGGAGGGGCAATCCTGTCCTGTTCAAAAACATATTTTGAATTGATCTGCTTAGAATTCCCTCTTATCATGGAATTTTGTGATATTTTCTCAAACGACTGGAAAATTTCACAACATAGTTTCAGGATTTGTCCCTGCGGGCCAGGGCCCGACTATCAAGTTTTTGTGCCCAGGGCACTTTCAAATTTTCGTGCCCCCTTAGATTGATTGATTTACTGATACTACTTTTTTCTTTATATATTACACACTTATTCGAAAAGTATCAACTCAAAAAATTAAGCTTTCCGGAAAATTGAAAAAAACGGTTCCAGGAATAAAAGTAAAATATTTTTTCTATTATTAACTGAAATGTGCTTTTAACCATGTATTGAGATATATTTTTGTCATTTCATCGTATCATTATCTCAAATATCACATCTTTTTCACAATTATAATTTTTTTAATGGAAATTTGGATGAAATTATGAAAAATTCTGTGCCCCTCAGATATTTCGTGCCCAGGGCACGGGCCCCGGGTGCCCGTGCGATAGTCAGGGCCTGCCTGCGGCTTATTGGTGAAACTTTTTTTTTTTATGCAACTGCTGTATGAGTCTCTCTCTCCCCCCAACCCTTTTTTTTAATTACCTTTTGCTCTTATTGATTGACATTTTTTTTTTTTAAATCGATTGGTGGATTTTAACTTTTTTTTTTCCTTCCACAACCAATAGGCAAATTTCACCTTGGCCAATTGACAAAATTCACAATTTTTTTTTACAGACGATGATGTATCTTGAGAGGAAATTAACCAAAAGGATATGTTAAAAAGAGTAGTAGGTACAGACCATTGGGTGCATAGTTTTGAAAGGGGTCTTCGGGTGCTTAAAATAGCAAAAAAAGGCTGCCAGCTGTTGTACCCTGTCAAATTAGCTTAGAGTCAACACTAGTGGTGTTCTCTTCAGTTTACTTAATAACTGTTTATATTTTTTAAAATATCATTTCTTATTACGTAATTTCTGAGCTGTAATCCGCAGATCAAAAAATCATGTTTCGACCCATAAATTTTATTTAATAATTGGAGTTAAATATTTACCATGATTCATTAAGTTACATTTTATGAAAATAAGATTTCATCCCCGTAGCAGAAACTGTGCAACACGGCAGCAGTGCTGCAGATTATTTTAGACCTTGCAGATTAATCTACCAGCTTAAAAATAAACATTGGGTTTAAAAAGTTCACTAAAAATTTACTTTGTTTTTATAGTTGTGTTTCTTGGTGCATTTTCTTTGTAAAATGCAACTTTTGCTTATATTATGGTTTACTGTAAGTATTTATGGTAGTAGCTTGGTTCACCATTGTTTGGTCGCATATAAATTTTAGTTTGCTGCTGACAGACACCGAAAATTTTGCTACTGGGGATTTCAGGAAAGAAACATAATTGTTTGATCCACAGATTATAGGCCAGAAATTACATACATACAGATGCAATTTGTTGATAAGAATAATCATTGTTGGGCAGTAAACAAAAAGTTCTGAAATCAATTCTGGGTCTTTGTACAGAGAATTGTTTTAGAATTTACCAAACCAAAAAATATTTTTAAGAGTCCTAAAAGCTGTGACATGCAATAAAGTGCATATGTAGAATTATTATTATTAGTCGGTTTTATCTCTTATAATTCATTTATTTCAAATGTTTTATTATATGTATATATATATGTATAAAGTTGCAATTTTAAAAACATTTTTAGCATCAACAAATTTTTTTAAAAGTATATTTACATTTTTATTGAGTTAACCCATTATTAAACCTAATAGCATATTAGTCAGCACGCTACTGGTCGAATGTTAGACTCCCAGCATGCAAAGGTAACTTGGCGTTTTCATTCCTTTGCGGCCGATAAAATGAGTACCAAGCTATTTGGAACTAAACACTGAAGTTTTTGCATTAGTCTGTCCACTTGACCGGGACATATGCTGTATAGCCCTTTGGGCCCCAGGGTCAAGTAAATAGGGATGGGCAATGTAGACCCTCCTTAATGGATCATAAAGTCACAGGTTTAGTTTTTATACTCATTCTTATTCATTACTTTTTACTTCAAATATTTCTTTATAAATTTAAATATGTATTTTTTAAATTTTAAAGATTTTTTTTTCACCAATGAAATATTTGAAGAATATATTTTAAGTTAGCATTCAATTTTACACATTACCTAATAATTTTTATTTAATCAGTTTTATTATACATATTTCATTTGCAAAAATATTTTAGCTTCAATAACATTGTGGAAATTCATATTTTAAGCTATTTTTCTGTTTTACTCATGATTAATGTTAATTATTCAATACTGTGTTTGACTTTGTCTATATACTTTTTTCCATAAAAATTAAAACAAACTTTCTTTTTTTATGTAGTATATCTGTATAATAAGTGTTATAAGGTAACATCTGCTGGTTCTTTGCAAGTTTTATTTATTTTAATTTCTGAATAAATCTGCTTATTAAAAATATTTATTTTGTTTACTGAAAGTGAACATTATTAAGTAACAAAATTTTAACTTTTAACAAAATAATTCTATAGCTGAGTAATTTTTTTTTTTTTATGTTCATACATTAAAGACTAGTGAGTATTTTGCAATCATTAGTGTACTAAAAAAAATGGTTGCTGGCCTGGAATTTAATTAAAAGAATAAGGGAGGGCACATTGCTCTCAAAAGGTACTCTTTGTGTCCTGTTCAAAAAACATACTTCGAACTGGTTTTCCTGTTATCAGTAGAATTCTGTGATACTTTCATGGACGATTGCTGAATTTTGCGATATATTCCCAAAATGAATAAATTTCACAATATCTTCTGGCGACTGATAGACGGATTTCATTATTTCCCTTCCCCCACAAAGTTAGCGCGTACAACCAAGTGACTAAATTTGCAAATTTTTTCCCAGCAATTGACTGATATCTCAGGATTTTTTTCTCCATGATTATCAGATTTTGCATTACTTTTTGTGAATGGATTGCCGTTTCATCTGGCGACTGATAGACATAATTTACGATGTTTTTCCAACATTCAATTGAAAAATTTCGTGATTTTTTTTTCCCCCTTCAATGCTTTGACGAATTTTGGTCTGTTTTTTTGAGAATTGACCAATTTTTGAATTTTTTTTTTCTTTCCTTATGAGCAATCGACAAATTTCATTTTCTTTTCCCCTGCAACCTATTAACAGATTTCGCGTCTCCCTCGAGAAATTTCACTTTTTCTTCCCTCTCGGCTGATTGACAAACTTCACTTTTTTTTTTTTCTTACAGGCAATTGCCATATTTCGCTAGGAAATAACCGAACGGGTACATAAAAAATTGCAGTAAAGGACTACATGGTGCATAAAGTGGTTTGGAAAATGCCGTATGCTTATATTTTGAACAAAAAACTTTGTTAACGTGCATTTTCTATTTTTTTTTAAGTATTTTTATATTAAAATATCCGAACAATGCCTCATTTTTTCGATGAATATCTAGAATAATATTTTATATATGTAAATTTCAAAACTTGTCGTGGAAAAAAGTTTTTTTTTTAAATAAATGTTGTACAAGAGTTAGGCGTAATTGTGCAGGAGACAGGGTGTCTAGCCACATGGATAACCTGGAAAAGTCAGGGAAATTTGAAATTTCCAGCAAATATTCAGTAAAATTTCTTAAAACTAAGGATTTGAAATTGCAGTACCATAAGAATCTGACTTTGTTTTTCATAAGTACTGTAAAGAGTATTTAAACCTGTTATTCAATTTCTTGTGTCTACTACCTTTCAGTCCTTTATAACTCATAGTTTCAATCAATACCACCTTCACTGAAGCGTAATTTTGTAGGATTGATTAGATGATTCAATCTGCTTACTTAAGTTTGCTTCGGAACTGAACATTTGTTAGCTTAATAGTTGAATATTTATAATCCTTAAATAGGGTTAGTTTCAGAGCAGATATATTTCTTTTAAAAACGGTCTTTTTTGTACAATATATGTTAGAGCGATTTCTATTTAATTGTGACTACTGTGAGAAAGAATTTAATTCTGATTGCACAAAATAGATGGAACCTGGTGCTAAAAGTATTCTGATTGCACAAAATAGATGGAATCTGGTGCTAAAAGTGTGTGTCTGCAAAACAGGGTTGTTTGGTTTAAACCACGCTGGTAAAAATCTATTAGTTTGCAAAAAAAAAAAAAAAAAAAAAAAAAAAAAACACGGAAAGCACAGTTCTATTACATAGTTACTGAACAACAGCATCTGCTAGTTTAATGCATTTCCGAACAAAATAAATAAAACTTATGCAATAAAGTTGCCCTTTCGGATTTGAGAACAACCTTAGAATAAACAAGTCGGAAATTGCTCGTCAAACGTGGCAAATGAGGTGCGTTCGTACTAAAACTAGTTTTATAATTATTTTTTGTACCCCATATTGTACTGAATATATATATTTTTTAACTTCATAAGTGCATAGTCTGTAACATCATTAAAATGCACTTGCAATAATTTTTTCCCATTCCCCGTAATGTAACGGAAAATTTTTGACTGTCCCTGTAATTAAACTATACATCCGATTTTCATAAAATTTGTAATGGCTCAACAAAATTTTGCAACAATTATATATTTAAATTTTCAGACCATTCGGAAGGTTGTAACATCATTAAAACGCACTTGCAATATTTTTTCCCCATTGGCCGTAATGTAACGGAAAACTTTTGACTGTCACTGTAATTAAACTATACATCCGATTTTCCCAAAATTTCAAATGGCTCGACAAAATTTTTAAACAATTATATATTTAAAGTTTCAGACAATTCGGAAGGCTGTAACATCGTTAAAATGCATTTGCAATAATTTTTCCCATTGGCCGTAATGTAAAGAAAAACTTTTGACTGTCCCTGTAATTAAACTATGCATCCGATTTTCATAAAATTTGAAATGGCTCGACAAAATTTTGCAACAATCATACATTAAAAATTTCAGACCATTCGGTTGGGTAGTTTTTGCTCTGTTATATGCGGACAGACAGACAGACGGACGGACTGAACGACGACTATAGGTGCTACGTATTTATATAATTACGAACGCACCTAAAAAGAAACTCAAGATATGAAGTCGAATAAAAGGACATTGAAAGATTGTGTGGTAGTGAAGCACATGTTTACTTTTAACTAAAATATGCAATAACATATATTTAAATCATCTATTGCATAATCCAATCCACTAATTTAGATCTAACAAAAAAATGGGGGGAAATCGAGATAAGGTTCGCTTGAGACATAATAGAAAAAAGTCTCATAAAAATGCCTAAAAAGATATATTATTAATTTTTAGTTTAGACATTTAAAAAATAATATGTATTATAACATAGCTTAGAAAGAAAAGCCTGAGTATTAAGTCTGATGGCTGTTTAAAAGTGTTAGTGGATAACAACCTTTATAAATATACTTTCCATTTTAAGATCAATGTTTTCAGTAGTCTAAAAATCTGGTAAAAAGGTATTTCTGTTTATTAACTGTTGCCTTTTTATATATATGTAACGAATTCGCCGCTACTCCATTTATGGATCTTCTGTCGAGGCGTCGGTCAGTGCCCGACCGAGGGGGGGCCGGGCGCGAACCGCGGACGCGTGCGTGCCGATTTCTGAGCGAACCTTTGGAACTTCTAGCATATTTAGGTAGTCGCAGCCCGTGAGTGGTATCCGGGAACTCAAAGTCAGATTAAGATAGTAATTGTTCCAATAAAGACACAGTTTTTCAGGGACCTGATTTATTGTTCTTTTGTACATCCTTTTGAGAAATCAGGCCCCCTTTGGCTTGAGAGCTGCTAATTTACTTTATGGACATCTGGCTTGGGAACTTAGGTGTACCGTTAAGCGATACTTAGAGAGCCGAGTGTCGTGGAGTTAGTGCATTCTTTTGATGGTAAAAAACTCTGTCCGGGGACCTGTGCATCGGTATAAATATGCTGTATTTCGCATTATTCCTGCTAGGGGCCGTTGAAGTCAAAGGAGGCGTCTTTAAACTATAATTGGTCGTTAGCTGAATGATTGACTGTCCGGGATAAAGGCCGTGGTTTGAGTTTGGCCGATCGAATGCAGCAAGACTTACGAATTGCACTTATTCAGCAAAAATACTCTTATGAGATGTGCCAAAACGATCTTTAAAAGTTATAAGATGTGATGCGGGAAAGTTAATTTAACAGGGGCAGATGCATTCACTCAACTGAGACACAATTACAAAGCCTTTTAAAAGTTTTAATTTCTAAATTTAAATTTTAAAAAGGGACAAAAAGGGGATTTTAAAAAGGGGCTTAGCTTTTATCGTTTCATATATATATATATATATATCTGGCAGTTTCTCAGGAGAAGTGTCAAATGTCAATACACAATACTTCTTGAAACGTGTAAAGACTCTACTGCTAAATTCAAATCATTCCGGGAATTCTGTATAAAAAGCTTTACTTTCAATAAAAGATAATTATTCAGGTAGTGTTCTAACAGAAAAATCAGATATCTCAGATGGCAAATATTTCAAAGAAATTACTTTGAACAGCCATGGGAAAGTATATTATATTTATGAAACTACACCATATATTTATTTATAGTATTAGTAATCAAAAGATTGTTTATTAAGATTTTCGAGGTATCAACGTTTCACTATGTAGAACATTTTATTCATGGGACATAAGACTAAAGGATGGAATATAAGACTTTTACTATAAATGTTTAAATTCTAAATGATTTCAATTTTCTACATAATTGATTGTAATTATTTAATTTAAATTATTTTTAAATGAAGTTATATTACTTATATATCCAACAATATTTATTTTTATCAATAAATATGCATGTGTATGTAATAGGAAAATATATATATTTTTTTTAACCCGGTTTAAACAAAAAAAAAACCAGTTTTTTTTTTTTTTTTGAAAAAAAAAAACCCAGCTATTTTACCAACCCTGCTGCAAAATGTAAGAAATATAGAGATGTCAAGCAATCATTAACCATGAAGTAAATATATTGGTATTCGACAATTTGTACATTTTACAAAAAAATCTTTTAAAAAATCAATAGTTTGTGCTTCAGAATCAATTGTGAAAGTTCTCTTCTCAAATTCACAACCTTTTAGACTTTTTGTGTGTAACATCACTAAATCTCGGTACCTGGAATTTTTTCTTTTTTGGTATGGAAAACCTGGAAAAGTCAAAGAAATTTGTAGCTCAGCTGGAATAGACACCCTGAGAAGATGAAATTAAACTTTTGCGCTGTGTCATCAGAAGTGCATTTCTGTATGCGTGCATCATTGCAAATGAGTTAAGGACTAACATTCAATAGGGTTTGGTTTTTGTTTTATTTATTGCTTTTTAAAAAAGAAACGTAAAAAACTTCAGTTATGAACTTAGTTTTAAACAATTAAAATTGCAATTTATTAAAATGTATGAAAAAATGTTTTAAGCTGTTACTATAGCAGGAACTTACATAGTCATTGAAAAAGAAATGGTTGAATTTGTAAGAACTATTAATATTTATTCACTATTCAGCTACTTGTTATAATGTTTAAGCAGTTTATTTAGCATTTTTCTAATGCTAATAATATTTAGTGTTAAAGTAATTAATATAATGTGTATGTAATCTGAATTATAATGCAACCAATTTCACTTTTAGATGATACCCAAAATTAGCTAGGTTTTTAATATTGAATGTCTTCAAAACTAATCATTAAAACTTTGTTCATTTACTAGTATGACAATGGCTCGCTAAACATTTCTTTAAAGATATTTAGGCATAAATTCCTAATCATTTCCCTATTCTGGTTTTGCTCTGCAACAATGGCCTCCCCCCCCCCCCCCAAGTCCATAAAAAGTCATAAAGTGCAGCACATTTTTTTAAATTAACAGTATTTAGAGTAAAATTTAATTCTGAGATAGTGTCAGCTTTATTGTTTCTTGCACTCTTTTATTTAACTTGATCTCTGTATTAAGATGAAATTTTGTATTCTATTTTTCACTCACTTCCTGATACACTAAAATTAACGAAACAATGTACATAGGCATGTTTCCAATGGCAATATAATATTTTAATATTTTTTGAACTTGATAATTTTAAAAGCAGTTTTTTGTTAGCCAGGTACAGGCAATAAATCACCAAATAATTTTTATAATTATAACGATTTATGAGTTACAAAAACAATTGAGTTAATTATGCTTCAAACCACGCTCTCCCTTGTGGTGGAACTGCAAGACCGAATTATTTCAAGTACTGGAAAGTAGAAAATATAAGTGATAAATAGTAGTGTATCTCCATAATTTGATTTTTCAATATGATTTTTTAAAAACATTTAAATTTTGTTCTGCAAAACTAATTTTTCATTTCTGTTTTTTCTTTTGTTTTACAGAAAAATATGAAAATCTGGAAATAAAGTTCTTTAAGAAGATGGCTGTGGATTTTCAGCTCTTTTATCAACGTTTGTTGACTAATAGCACGATTCTAACAGGAATAATTTTACTTGTAATGTATTTGTAATAAATTTGATCAACTTGTAAATAAATTAAAAAATTATTTTTGTTTGCTTTACATTTTTTGTGAAAAATAAAATTGTGTGACAAAATGACATCCAGTTCTAGTGTTTTAATATATTTTGTTTTTAGGAAAGTGAAATAAAAGGAATAAAACGTTTCTCCTTTTTCCTTCTAAGAAAACCACCTTCTTTGCTTCATAACAAAAATGGGGGTTAAATAATAATTAATAGTTTTTATATATTTTGTATAATTCAATAAATATCTGGATTTATGTAGATTATATATTTTAAACTTTGACGGCCGGAAAAACTAATATGCTACAAATTATACATTAGTATTGCTTGGATATGACACATTAAATATTAACTGCTCTTCAAAAACTGTTATGATTTAAATGAAAGTTTGTTTATAATGAGTGTTGAAATTACAATTTTAATATGGATAATATTGTATAGTGCAATTTGAATTTTTGATAGTCTAGGTAATATTGTTAAAAAATTAAATATAAAGTGCTCATTACTTAATGATCCTTATAAAGTAAGAAAAACAAAGATATTTTTATTATGAAGTGTTAGTTCATTTGGAAAAAAAACATGAACGATTAGTGCATGAGTGGCAGTTATATATTGTTAAAAAAAAAAACACAAACTGCCACCAATATTTTGGAAAAATATTCTTTGCCTTTAATAAATTCTAAGATTGATTAATGAAAAAAAAAATAAAAGTGGTGCCAACTGGCCTTCTGTCAATTCATAATAATTTTGAAAAAAAAAAAAAACTTTGAATGTATGATGAAAATTAATTTCTTTTATACTTCATGAAATGAGATATGTCAAGGATGGGTTTTGTGTGTGTGGGGGGGGGGGCGGGGGCTAAGACCTTAACAGACTACAACAACATCATATTACATTATAGACACACTTTTATTTCCCCCTCCCCCCCGATTAATTATACACTAAAGAAATTATTGTAGTGAAGTGGCATATTTTCAACTATAATTTAAAGTACCAAATTACATAAATAATCTATCTTAAAAAATCGTTTTAAATTCTAATGATCAATAAAGTTAATATTTTCTCAGTTTACAAAAATAAAACTCCTGTGGTCTTGTATTTTATTTTCCAGATAATTAAAAGAAACATCATCCAGGTAAGAAATTCTGTGTAAAACATGGTACTATAAAAGCGTCGGATATAATTGTTATATAACAATTTGAATGGAAATGAAGAAACTAGTTAAAAAATTGCTCTTTCGGCTAGCATATGTTCAATATTTTTTAAAAATACATTAAAGGCTTTGTTATCGAATTTTCTTTGTTAACTGTAAATTTGGTTCTTGCAGCTGTTTAGGAATCTCAACATTTATAAAAACTAAAGCAACCATAAAAAAGAATTTTTTTAGGAGACTATGTCTCTATAAAAATATTTAAGGTTGAATATTGTTGTACGTTCATTTACTAACAGCAAATTTGAAATTTGTTCTGTTCAAAGGTGATGAGCAGATAAGGCTCAGTTATGCCTCCATTGGAATTATCTTTTAAGGCTGTTCTCAACTGCTCTGCTCAACAAGCGCAAAATCTTTTGACATATTTACAAATTAATTTTTTAACGGAAAGATATAAAATTGGAAAGCCTGACTTTGGAATCTAACTGTTTTCGATTTTTTGATCAATCAATTACCTATTGGGTTATAAGCGATTTTGATCACGTGACACGGCATTTTTCTCCCCTTTCTGACTTGATTTTCTTCTTTCGTTCGGAAGTTCAGTTCAAAATGCCCAGTTTGACAGTATTTTCTGAAAGATCTATGGCGTTTACAAGAAAACCAAAAAAACAGTTTGATGGCATAGTTTCTGAACACCTTCTAGTTTCATGCGTATCCTAACAAAAATGAATTAAAACTTATGTCAGAAAGTTGACCCCTTTTGATTTGAGAACAGTCTTAAATATTTTGATAAAATTTAGGATCTAAATGCATTTTGTTCTGTAAAATTTATTCTTTTTTAATTATTATTTGACTTTTAATAAAAATTGTTTTTAACTTAAGTGTATGTTAAAGTAAAACATGTATGAAAGTCAGGATGGTGTTACGAGAACATATTTAAAAAAATAAAATTTCCTAGACCTGTTCCAAATTTTAAATAGTATAATAATATATAATATGTGAAAACAGTTTATAATATAAACTGTTTTCAGATAAACACTTCAAAACCAGTAAATTTAGATTCTAATTTTTATCAAAATATTTTTTAGAAGAAAAATTTTCTGTCTCCCCCCCCCCCCTCCAAAAAAAATCATTTACTGAACTTTTGTGGGGGAAGGAGGGGGGAGTAAACAATATAATTCCGACCAGCTTCGGGCTAGTTTTCATCCATGATAACCAATAGCGGCATAGATGTGGCTAGTTTCTGGTTTGCATTCATTAATGATGGCACAAATGTGGCTAGCTTCCGGCTTGCATTCATTAATTATGCCCATTGATGGCAAAAGTGTGTCTGGCTTGTGGCTAGCTTTTATTTAAAATGACCCTTAATGGCATAGCTGTGGCAAGCTTTTATTCAGGAATGCCATTAAATGTATAATTGTGGCCAGTTTGCGGCTAAATATCAGTTTTAGATGACCGTTAATGGCGCGTTTGTGGGCAACTTATTGTACTTGCGGCCAATTTCCTTCCGGCCTTATTGTGTCCGGCGTGACACTTTTTTGACGGAGCCGTTACGGCCAATGATAGCGGGCCGCCATCGAACACTTTCGGCCAAGGCTAACGAACCCATCAGTGGCCCACAAGTTCTGTGTTTGTTGGGATGGGCAGGGTGTATTTCGAGGGGCAATATAATTGGAATCCTGGGAGTTGGGAATATTTTCTTTCTTTTGCTGATACCCCTCATGTGATATATCATTGGAAAGCTCTGTGACTACTATTTCATTTTATATATCGTCCGTGCCCCTCCCCTTACTTTGGCCCCGCGCGGGGGCACTTTTCTAAATTTAGCCGACACCCCTCATGTTACATACCGTTGGAAAGTCCTGTGATCACTTATTTATATTATGCACTTTCCTTGCCCCTCCCCCCTACTTTGCTCCCCGCGGGGGCTCGTTTAATGTATTCCAGTCGAAGGCTTTCTAAAAACGGGGAAATTAACAATCCAATCTCAAGTGACGTAGGAAAATCAATAAAAAATAATGATCCCATTTACTATCCTTTAGTTTATATTTTTGCCACTAGGGGGTGCTTTTGATTCTTTTTTCTTTGGTCATTTTGGTGCTAATTTCTGAAAAATTCTAATTTTTGATACTTAAACTCCCCTTACCGCTTCATAGCTGCTCGCGTTTTTTCAAATTTTTTCAACCAGGGGGCGCTCTCATATCACTTTTCCAGTCTTGTGGCTCTATTATAGCCTCCCTTTGGTTTGTTTTTTTATTCCATCTGTTTTCAGTTACCCTATATTTAATAAAATCTGCCGTATATATATGTAAAAACAATGATTTCAATAATCGATTGTAGAACATCTCTTTTGTAGATTCTCGAAAGTAATCGATGACTGTATCGATTGTGTATTTTACGATGACGATTTTTTTCGATTGGTAAATTTTCGAGAATCGCCCATCACTAAGCCCTATCACTACTATGAAACTGTCGGCCAGAATAATAGCTAAGTTTTCCAACAACTGCTTTTAGCTTCTCTTGTTATAATCGATTGTAAAACATCTCGATTGTAGATTCTAGGAATTAATCAATGGCTGTATCGATTGTGATTTTTTACGATGGCGATTTTTCTCGGTTGTCGAATTCTCGAGAATCGCCCATCACTACTGTAAAGTACTGAAAGTAAGCCTCCCTTTAGCAGGCAGGAAATTCTAATGATTTTAAGGGTGTGGGGAGGAGCTTGTAATCGAAATTTTTGTGAAAAGGATAGTAAAATTAGGGGGGTATGTTTGTAATTTATCAAATTTCACAAGACTGTTTTAATTTGCAAAATAATATCAGATCAAACTAAAGTTTTGGGGTTTTAAAATTCCTTTCCATAGAAGCTAAGTATTTTCCATTAATAAAATAATAAATTAAAGAAACAATTTTATATAAAATATTTAAATTAGATATCAAAGAAATGAGAATAAAAATTATAAAGCTTAAACTCGATATAAATATCTATTAAATCGTAGTACTTAAAAATGAAGGAAAACATTAACATTATCCTTCGAAAGAAACATTCCTTTCATATGTCTGGTAACGCGCATAGCGAAGTATACATTTCTGATAAAGAGATATGTAAAAAGATTAGATAAAATAAATTGCATAAGATATATTCCTTTAAGAGATATGGAAATAAAAAAAACTTAAGGAATTCTCTGGAAAAACAAAAGGATTGAAATTATCCGAAAATAAAACTTGAAAGAGGGGGACCGCTTATAAATGGCACTTTTTCAAAAAAGAAAAAATAAAATATATGAAAGGAGGGGTTCTTTCGGTACTTTACGTTATAAATAGTAAAAAAAAAAACTCTGACATATTATAAATTTCTAATTTCGTTTAAGAAATATGGTAAAAAAGCTACAGGGAAAAAAATTTAACACAGTTTGATTTTCCTCTAACAGCTTTGCAAAAGCTTCTGCATGAGATCGTATTTGTGCTAAAAAGCATTTTTTCATGTGAATTTCATTTCATTCTTTTTTATTTCAAATTTTATAAATAATTTTGTGATGTGTATACATTTTTATTTATATTGCAGGTGCAGATGTTTCTGAAATCTCTTCTGAACATACAGTGAAAGTGCCTATCAAGATAAATCGTGGTCAAAGTCTGTATTATTACTTTCCAGTCGATAAATTATTTCATCGGATAGTAAAAATTAGCTTTTGATAAAAACAATGGAATTTGTATCATATAACAGCAGATCTGATAGTTAAAACTTAATGGACAAGTAAAGGGGTAGATGCAGAGTCTAACATAAAATTTTGACTTCTAAAACAGTAAATTATTCTTAATATGACGTAATATTATAAAATACACACATTGCCAATATATAATTTGATATTTATTTTACTGCACCTTGCAATAAACATACGATTAAGTATAGTATGGATTCCGATTCGAGCAATCAAGTTCCCAATCCTAAGCGGTTAAAAACACTAGCTTCTGATGTAAGGTATGCCACAGGTAATAACATACTTCACCAGTTTGTGCTAGATAATTCTGATCCCAATAATTCGGTTAGTCAAAACTGTATAAACGCTGTACTGGTGACAATGAATGGTAGTGCAGTAGATGTAAATGTTCGCAATGATGATGGATATACACCACTTGATTTGGCAGTATTGAAGCGTAACCTTTTAATGGTGAAAAAGTTACTCTCTTGCCTTGTAAATATTGATGTAAATGCAAGATGTAATGTTGAAAAGGAAGAAAATACTGCTTTACACTTGGCAGTAAAGTTGGGTCATTTATCTATAGTTGAAGAATTATTGAGCAAAGGGGCTGATGCAAACATCGGAGATGCATATAGAACTACTGCTTTATATTTTGCAATAAGTTCAGGCAATTTAGACATAGTAAAATTATTAGTAAGTAAAGGTGCCAATGTGGAACGAATAAATGGAGAGAGGGGTGCTCTTCATTGTGCAGCACGATCGGGTAATATAGAAATTGTGAAATATGTAGCAAGCCAGGGTGCGGATGTAAATGCTAAAGCCAACATTGGATCGACTCCTCTTCATTGTGCAGCGCTTACAGGTGATTTAGCCACTGTAGAATTTTTAGTAGGCCAGGGTGCTGATATAAATGCTATAACTGATTCTGAATCGACCCCTCTTCATTATGCAACAAGATCAGGTGATTTAGCCACTGTAATATTTCTAGTAAGCCGGGGTGCTGACGTGAATGCTATAACTGAATCGGGATCGACTCCTCTTCATGGTGCAGCAGGATCAGGTAATTTAGATATTATTAAATTCTTATTAGATAGAGGTGTACATTTTAATATTGAAAGTGAAAGTGGTGGCGAACTACTTCTTCATGCAGCTGAATCAGGCGATTTAGGAACTATGCAGTTTTTAATAGACAAAGGCGCTGATGTAAATACTAAAGATAAAGCTCATAATAAAACACCGCTACATTATGCAGTAGACACAAAAAATTTAGAAGCTATAAAATTTTTAATAGACAAAGGTGCTGATGTGAATGCTATGGATCTATACGGCACAACCCCACTGCGTCATGCAATACTCAGATCCAATTTAGAAGCTATAAAATTTTTAGTAGACAAAGGCGCTGATGTGAATGCTATAGATCAATACGGAAAAACCCCGCTGTATTATGCAGTACAACACGAAGATATAGAATCTACAAAATTATTAATAAGCAAAGGCGTTAATCTGAATGCTAGATGTAAAAATGGTAAAACTGTCCTTCATGAAGCAGTCATAAAAGTATCTACAAGTTTTCTAACAATGTTAATAGAAATTGGCGCTGATGTGAATGCTAGGGATGCATATGACGGCTTTACCCCGCTTCATCATCTTCTACATCATCTTTTGGATAAAATGCAGTGTAATTGGTATAATGATGATGATTATCAAGAAAAGTTTAATGTGGATTTTATGA
Source organism: Maratus speciosus (assembly GCA_963932465.1). Taxonomy (NCBI): domain Eukaryota; kingdom Metazoa; phylum Arthropoda; class Arachnida; order Araneae; family Salticidae; genus Maratus; species Maratus speciosus. The sequence goes on along the minus strand of OZ010798.1, from coordinate 10,487,049 downwards.
ATATTAAGTTATTACTAGAATGTAAAGCTGATGTGAATATTCCAGATAATTATGGAGTAACTACTCTCTGTTGGGCCATGCGATCAGGTCATAATGAAATTATTAACTTGTTTTATGAAAGTGCAACTGACTTGAAGAACATTAAAGATAAACATGGAATAACCCCTCTGTGGCATGCAATAAAATTCGCCAACTTAGATATAGTTAAATTGTTGTTGGAAAGGGAAGTTGATCTGAATGCCAAATGTATCAGTGGTGATACCATACTTCACTATGCATGCTGTTTGGATGACAAATTAGATATCATTGAAATGTTACTAACAAAAGGTTCTGATGTGAATGCTAAAAATGAATTCGGTAAAACGCCACTTCATGCTGCAGTATGTAGTAACCATGCAGATTACACTCAGCTGCTACTGGAAAAAGGTGCAAGTGTGCATGTTGCAGATATAGATGGATGGACTCCACTTCATTCGGCAGCATATGAAGGTCATGTAGAAGTGATCAGAGCGTTACTGGATAAAGGTGCTGATAGGAATTCTATAAATAAAGATGGCAAGACGCCTCTTTATTTAGCTAAAGAAAATAACCATCACTTATGCATTGATGCTTTACAATAGCCACAAAAAATGCAATAAGTTCTAAAAATCTTGAATAAATCAGAAATTTTCGAGTCATAGAGGTTTGAAAAACCTCGAGCAAAGTGAGAATGAATGGCAAGTTGTTAGGCGACAGAAAAGAAATCACGTCTGGAATTCTTCTACAGCAATCTTGACTGCTTTTTATCACTTGATAAATATCAAAATTGTTTTGCATTTTCCTTTATTGATGTTTTATTTTCTCCTCTGTATTTCAATTACTTTTTTTTTATGAAGTTTTTAGAAGTTCCTTTTACATCCTATATTGTGTTTTACACGAATTCTTGTCACAATTTGTTGTTACCGACGAGTAATTTGTATTTTAGTATGTTCCTAATAAAGCAGCTTAACTTCACATTCTATTGACTTTTCCCTTCAGTTGTTTGTGTTTCTTTTTTATCTTCTGTTATTAAACACTGCATCAAATCGAGAAAGCATCATGGCTTTTTTTTCAGGAAGCAAGTCGGGATACTTTTGGCAACCTAAAATCTCTTAGCTGCAGCTTTCCAGAAACCTGAAACTGCATATATCTCGAGTACTTCGTTAAAGGAACCAAATATTCAAATTCCGCGGTTTCCACTTTTCTCGTTCAAAAGATGTATCAAATCAAAGTTTTAGACACTCACTGACTCATTCGACAATCATCAGGGAAAATCAAACTCAATCCTGGAAATTCATTGAAACAAATTTAATTTGCATTACGATTGTGGTAATATGGAAGGAAAAAATATTTTCATCTTTCGGGCTCAGCTCGTGCTCAAAACGAACTTGGCTCGATTTTTGTACCAGTTTAAAGCTTCGGGCTCATGGTTTAAATTTTATTTATTCACAAGTTGAGCAAAGGGGAAAAAAGTTTGCTGTTTGAGAAAATAGATGCAGTCTAAGATTTTTAATGTGTTTACAATCCTTTAAATATATAAAATAAACAAAATTTTTAACGATATAAAGGGAATTATAATATTATGTCTGATTTTGAAGCCTTTCACCAGTCAGTGTTAGTGATATAGAGAAACTGTGGGATATCCTTTTTCTATCCCCTCTTTCTGTTTGTATTTCTTTTCCAGAATTACTGGAAAACAAAAAATGAGAACTCATGGCTTTCTGCCATATTTGTGCAATAATACTTTAAAAGAATGACAAAAGTGACTTTTCCCAGTGTTTGGATATAAAAAAGAAATTTGCCATTTTAAACAGATTTTCAGGAATGTAAAAATTGGCAAATGTTGCCATGAGGGTTTTTTTTTTAATTTCTGTGTAACATGAGACTTTTAAATGAGAAAATGAACCTTGAATTTTTTTTTTAATATTAACAATTTTCTGCTATCTATGAACAGGGTCTGTCCAGCAAGTAATAAGCCATATTTTTTCAGTCCCAAGCAGAAAGCCGAAGGGGCGGAGTTTGCGGTGTGGGCTGTCAGCTACAGAGTGTGGTGGCAGTCAGATGGCCTTGAGCTTTTGCAGCGCACGGATCGCTCGTGAAGCAGACGTGTGTTTGAAAGTGGCGTTAGGTTTTCAGAATGCAGCGGCGTGTTGAGAAGCGATAGGCCATAAGCTTTTGTGTAAAACTAAACAAATCAGCCACTGAGACGCTTGCCATGTTACAAGAAGCGTACGGGAAGGATTCTCAAGTCCAAGGCTCGATTTTTTTCGATGGCACAAAGACGAAAGAAAAGACGTTGATGACGAACAACGCGCTGGGAGTCTATCAAGTTCTCAAGCTTCAGATAATGTGGCTAAAACACACTTTTTACAGCACTTTTGGACTCAAATCATCAGATGAGTGTTTGAATGATTGCGGAGACTGGGACTCACAAAATCGATTGTACATCAAATCGTCACGGAAGAACTTGAAATGTGGAAAATTCGTGCCAAGCTGGTTCCAACACATCCTTAAACGTGTCTCAGTTCGTGGGAAAACACAGTGTCACAGATCTGTTAACGCTTTGGAAAAAATAGAAAAAGTGCTGGAAAAAAAAGTATTCATTTTCAAGGAATGAAAAGTGCTGGAAAAAAAAGTATTCATTTTCAAGGAATGAAAAGCGCTGGAAAATATCGCGAACTTCGACAAATTGTTGCCGAAAAATATCAATTTCAACAATCGTTCGCATTAAAAAATCGGTAATTTCGCCAAAGGATCGCTTTAAAAATGCGAATTTTGTCTAAAGAACGCGGAAAAAACGTGAATTTCGTCGAAAGGTCGTGGAAAAAAACGCGTATTTAGTCAAAGACTAGAAAAATAACCAGGATTTCGACAAAAGATCTCAAATAAAGCGCAAATTTCGTCAGAGGACCGCGGAAAACACGCGAATTGCATTAAAAGATCGCGAAAATACGCGCGTTTTCATCAAAGGATCGCGCAAAAAACGCAAATTTCGACAAAGGATCGTGGAAAAGAATTTCGACAAAAAATTGCAAATTTCTTCAAAGGATCGTGTAGGGGTGATTCTGTTTCGAATTTTCCGAAAATTAAAAAAAATCGGTCACCAATCCGAAAATTCGGCCATAAAAAATCGCGAATTTCGACAAACGGTCGTCAAAAAAAAAAAAAAAAATTGCCAATCGTTTTCAGAAAAAATGCAGATTTCGCCAAAGGATCGCGGAAAAAACTCAAATTTCGTCACAGGATCACGAAAAAGAAAGCAAATTTCGCCCGAGAAACGCGGGAAAAACTGTAAATTTCGTGGAAAGATCGCAAAAAAATCCCCCGAAGATTTCGTCAGAAGATCGCGAAAAAACCCGAAAATTTCGTTAAAAGATCACAAAAAACCCCGAAAATTTAGTTAAAAGATCACAAAAAACCCCGAAAATTTCGCCGAAAGGTCGCGAAAAACCGAAAATTTCGTCAAAAAAATCGCGAACAACTGAAAATGTCTAAATATTGCGAGAAAACGGCATATTTCGTCGAAAGATCGCGAAAAAACGCCAAGTTTCGCCGAAAGATTACGAAAAAATGGCAAATTTTGTCAAAAGATCGCGTAAAAACGGCAACTTTCGTCGAGATATCGTGAAAAAACGGCATATTTCGTCGAAAGATAGCGAAAAAACGGCAAATTTCGTTGAAATATCGCGAAAAAACGCGAATTTCGTCAGAGGGCTGCAGAAGAAACGCATAGTTAGTGTATTGAGTGGATTTCCCCCTCTGCTGTAACTTTTCAGAAAATTTGAGGTAAATATCAGAATTTTTTAAACTCAGAATGACCCCTATTATCGCAGAAACAACGCAAATTTTTTCAAAGGATCACGAAAAAAAAAACACAAAATTCGTCAAAGGATCGCGGAAAAAGCGCGAATTACATTAAAAGATCACAGAAAAAAACTCTAATTTCTTCGAAGGATCGCAGAAAAAAGGGAAATTTCATCGAAATGTTACGAAAAAAGACTAAAGCTTGAAAAAAACCCACATAGCCAGAGCCGGGAGGGGATTTACCCCTTCTGCTATCTGCTGTAGTCTTTCACAAAATTTGTTGTGAATTTTAGAATTTTTTAAAGTCATAATCACCCTTGAAAATTTCTTCGTCAACTATACGTTGAAAAAAAATCGCGAATTTCTTCAATCTGTCATTGAAACAAAATCACGAATTTTTTCAATCTATCATTGGAAAAAAATTGCAAATTTTAACAATCCGCTGGGGAAAAATACCACAAAATTCGTCCATTGGTCATCGATAAAAAATGCGAATTTCGTCAATTTGTCGAAAAAATCACAAAATTCGTCAGTTTGATGCCGATTTCATATATCCCCCCCCCCCAAAAAAAAAAATAATAATAATAACCTCGTTCCTTCCTAAAATAGTCAATCAGTCACTAAAAAAAAAAGGTCATTTATAAAAATCGCGAATGTAGTCAATCTGTTAAAACTTCACCGAATTATATTAATTCCAAAATTTTCACTGTGTAACTGATAAAAAAATTTTATTTCCTTTTTATAAATTCATTTAAAAAAATCTTTTGTATTTATATATTAAAAGTAAAAGTAAAGTATCTAACCTTTATTTCAATTATTTTTGCATGGATAAGCGCAAATGCTGTAAGGTTTGAGAATTCAGAGAATATTTATTAAAAAGTATATTGTTTACAACTTCAGAAATGCTAATATATGACTCCTGATGAGTGTTCAGAATTCCTAAAATTTAACTGGTTTACTTCTGTTTTCTGCTCTTGTAGTGATACCATACCTTTTATTTATTTATTTATTTATTTTTTGCATTTAAAGAAAATCAAGTTCTGTTGTCTTAACTTTTTATTATATATGAAATTTCTTCCCACGGTACCTTAATAAGTTAAAATACATTATTCTTTAAAAATTCTCTAATAATGTCTTGGAAATGCCTGTTATAAAAATTAAAAGATTTAAAAGATAAAATTAAAAGATGATAAGATTTCTTTGAAATAGATAATCAATGGGGTGGCTATTTTCCCTGTGTGTTATTCTACGCCATTTTTATGCATGTATCTAAACAGTCCTAGAATAGTGCTTGAAAAGTGCTTGAATTTTATTTGTTCTCAAGTGTATGAACCATGGTCACCGCCAGACTTTTTTCTGTTCTCTCAGTTGAAATCCAGCTTTGTCATCGTTTTGACAATCTGGAGAGCTTTCAGAAAATCACAACACTTGTTCTGAACAGCATTTTTGTTGAAGACTTCCAGGAGTGCCTAAATGGGTGGCAGAGACATTGGCAATGGTTTATGAATGCAAGGGGAGACTAATTTAAGAAATATTAAGTGTCTGTAAAATTATCTTCAAATTTACGAAATTTATGGAATCAGTTTCACTACTTGCTGGACAGACTCCTGTACTTTCGGTTTCCGGCTCAGGCTTAAAAAGAAGAGCCCCCAAACTCATCTCTTGTGCATACACAAGTAAATATTGGAGCGTATGTGTCCCGATACAAATCTGTAATTGACAAAATTTGATATAAGAGTCATTCTCTGATAATGCAAAATTTATTTTTATATTCTTGGCTATCTGTTCTAGTAAATGAATAATTCATGTCCACTATGTTTACATTTTTGTGAACATTTCTGTTCAAGTACTACATACCACACTGAGTTTAAATAAAAATAATTCATAATTTCAATATCTAAAATAACTGTAAAGTTGTGAATGTCATTACCAAGGCTTGCCACCAAATTTCAGAAATTTTAACTGAAACCTCTATTTTTAAGATTTGAAATAAATGATTGTATGAGGGGTTCACAAGCCTAGTAGACCAAGTCCATTTTGAAAAAAAAAAAAAAAAAAAAAAAAAAGGAGATGTCCATTGAGAAGTTGCATGAAATCTGTTTTATCCTCTCCCACTGTAAATCAAGTCTGTAAACAGATGTCATACATGAGAAAGTATGTGGAAACAGAGTTGGTTCACTGTAGGAGTGGATAAAACAGATTTTATGCAACTTCTCAATGGACATCTCCTTTTTTTTTCAAAATGGAATTGGTTTACTATAGTTGTGAACCCCTCATATATGATTATGTGGTTATATTTCATGTCTCCGTGTTTTATACATTTGACTTTTTAGGCAAAACAAAAACATTTCTATAGACGGCTTGCATTGACATCAAGAATTTCCTTTTTTTTTCACTACTAACCAACAGGTGTCAACCTGTTATAGCAGGTTACAAACCTGTTTTTAAGCACATTTGAAGCAATGAACTTGAATCAACTATTAAAAGCTCTTTACTTGAATTTACTTTTTCATACTGAACTGTAGTTAGCAATACTTGGTAGAGTACAGAGTACAGGGCAAATTGAAAATTTTAAGAGAAAGATGGCAAGTAAAAAAAAATGATCCAATATAGCTCCATTTTACAGAAATTGCAACAGTTTCTAGTACTAAGCATTAAATCTGTCTTAGCTAAAAATTTCTTGATTACATTTCCTGGTTTAAAGTAAATAAGGTAATTGGTTACCTTGATACTTTGCCCATTTTTTTCTCTGAAAATATCAGTATAAGAATTTTTATTATAAAAGAGCTTAGATCTTTTTTATGGCCAGCTATAAAATTAATATTTTTATTGGTATCAGCCCCCGGTATGCTATTTCTTTCTTCCAGCCTATTTTGTGTCATCTCCAAAAAATAACGTTACGTTGTATATGCCAACCGTAAAACAAAAGAGGTTTATAATTGCACGATTAAACCCTCCATAGCAATTTTTTAAACTTCTCAGCATCGCACATTGTCAATTTTTATACCGTCGTATTGGGAAAAAAAGTTCTTTTAAATGCATTTTGTTTGAAAACTGTATCTCTATTTATTTTTGAAATATTAATTCTATTGTAGTTTTTACAGCCATTTGCTTAATATTTGCAATGGAAGTACTCCATTTCTGTAAAAAGTAACAGAAAAATAGTTCTAAAATAGTAATTATATCTTTTTGTTGCTATTTTCTCATAACAACCGAAAGAAAATGTCATTAAAATACGTTCTATTTTGAAAAATATAAACGAATGATTTCTGTTAAAACATGGAGCTATTATAAACTCTATTTAATTTTAAGTATCTATATTAATGTAACAAACAAATGAAGGCCTATGAATCATTAGATAGCCCTTTTTATTTGTCGACTTTCTTGTATGACGGCCTCTTTTTGCTGCATTTGTGTATTATTTTGCCATAGTGACGTCCTCTGCATACTTTAGTGTAGCTGTTTAAGAGTGGATCGTAAATGTGGAATTCTTAAGAAGATGCGAATGACGTCCTTTTACATACAATAAAAGCTGATTTAAGTCTTAAAATTGAAATATGTTTTGTACTATTTGTATATAAATATATATTTTTTTTTTCATCCGGGCGACACTAAATTCTGAAAAAGCAGACTTCTTGTTTTCTAGTTTTGATCTTGCATTGAACAAAGGATTCATTAGTATTTTTCTGATTCCTTATTCTGAGTTTAGTCTTGGATTTGTTTATTGGTGAATTATAATCCTTTTATATATTAAACTAATAATATATATTTAAAATAATATTCAATAATGGGGGTTGTTTTGGTGAGTTGGTGCAGTTAGGCAATGGCTGGTACCTTCAGTGGTGTTAACAGCTCTTAAGGTATCATTACACACAAGTATAAAAATTTATATACATAAAAAATTAAATATTATTTTCGAGCTTCTATCTCAATTGCATTTATAAAACTATTGAAAATGGCATGTAAGTGCATGCAACTAATGGCCTTCAAAGTTTAAAATAATGTTTTTAGTTAATTTAAATGAAAATAATTTGATTTGTTTTAATTTAAAAAAATCGTTATTTTTTTCATACTCTGAATTGAATATTATCTAGATACAATATCATTTCATATTTTGCTTAGAAGGGGCAAATGGGCAGAGTAAATCCAGATTTTTCAGTGGCGTGAAATGGACTATTTTTTTGCATTTAATTTTCATATTTCATAGGGGAGAGTGGGGAGGAATGGGACGCTTTTTACAAAAATAAGAAAATGTATTTTGTCGGGCACAAAAATTTAAATTTATAGAACACAAAATGAAACCCTTTCTAATGTCCTTGAACAATATAGAAGCATAATTTGCAGAAACAATTTTATTATTAAAGAAATCGTAAGTTTGAAAATGTGTCCCGTACCTCCCCACTAACTGGGAGATATGGGACAGCTATAAAACAAAGTATGATAAGAAAAAAGTAGTCTAGTGTCAGCTACATATACTGTCTAACAAAGATTGAAGATTGATGATGTTGTTCCCCAATATCAAATTCTAGTATCTTCATCACTGGAAGGAAAATTCAGGATTATCAGTCACAGATGACATTAAAAAAATATCAGCTCAATTTATTTACATTTTGAAGCAGATGAGTATATTATCAATTTTATAATTAATATGTTACCCCCTAAACATATTTGCATAATAAGCAATTTGCATTCATCTTATCAAAAAGAAGGAATTGGACTTGTCCCTTTGCTGGCGTGTCCCATTCCTCCCCACTACCTTCTTTTATGTTAAACTTCTTCTTGTATAAACAAAAATGCTGCTTTTAGGCTTAATTTAAATTAGGGATAATATACAGTACTTAATATGCAATAATGACACCTAATATTTTGATAATAAATTCTACTTTATATACTTAAATAATAGCAATTTTAATATCAAGGACTTTTAATAACTTTCTTTTATTGTAAGATATCAATTTTTAGCCATAATGCAAGGCATACAAATCTTCTAGCCCATTTTCATTTTGATTATTTCTAATATTGAGAAAAGTGTTCAGTCTTGGCTTGGATATACTTCTTGCACGCATGAATATCCATTTATTTAAATACAGAAAATTATAAAACGTTAAAGTCCAGTTCCATTGAGGCACTGCTACTGCACAACAGGTGCAGAGTTTGACTTCAGACTGGGTTAACTCATCTTTTCATTCCTTCGGCATCGATAAAATAAATACCAAGCTTGCTTGGGAACTAAGCATTGGGGGTACTGTGTTAGGCTGTCAACATGATTGGGACAGATGTTGTAGAGCACCACAGGGCCTAGGGTCAAGAATTGGATTGGACACTAATAGGCCCTGATTCTTAATGGTTCGTAACACCACAGCTTCAGTTAAATTAATAAATTCTAAAAATGAACTTTTCTGGTATAAATACAGATAATCATAAAAAATAAACTTTATAGATTAGCTGTAGCAGAGTCCATTATTAAAATCAATGTAAACTAAAGAAGATGCAACGGCATTCCAATAGAAATTATTGATAGATTAGGTGGTCTTTGTTTTGTAGAATTGTGACATATTTGATTTTCAATATGATTTAATACTTTAAGCTTGATCAACAGATAAAGTAAAGTTAAAAATATTTGTAAAGCTGCTACAAGAGAATCATGGAGTGTTACAAGATATGCTTCTAAGCCCATTGAGCGAATGTACTCTAGTAAAGCTTTTGATGTTTGATCAAGTATATCGCTATCTTTTAGAGCTCTTTTTAATAATATTGTGATATCTTTCATGTCACTGAATAATTCTACATCCAGGGATGTAGTGGAGGGTATACGGGGGTATACGCTGTATACCTTCTAGATTTTTTTAAGGAGCACCCTATACCCTGTATTTCTCAAAAAAGCTATAGTATATACACTGTAGGGTATACCCTCTGCCTTGAGCATATACTCTCTGCTTAGAGCATATGCCGTCTGCTTTTTTTACGACTACACCACTGTCTACATCAGTAATATCACATGGATATTTTTTCTGCGAGCCTATTGCACTATTCATTTAATTTTAAAGTTTTTTCAAACTCAGAAAGTCCATCTAAAGATATTTAACTAACAGTAAAAAAGGCCAAAAGAATAATTGTGATTTTCAAATTTCCACACAACCATCTGTACCGATTGTTCTAAGAAGGATCTACTTTGTTTTCTCTGGTTTTTATGAAGGGAAAATATAAGGGTAGGTCACCCACATTTTATTATTTGGCTTCCCTCAATGCCAGTTTGATGGAAAAGAATGACATTTCCAACAAAGAAGAAATATCTTTACTTAGTGGTCCTCCAGCTTAATTCATTTTTCACCGATTCACAGAAGCCCCTCTTGCACAAAAATACACGCATGATATGCTAAGAACACAAAAATCAACATGAAATCCAAGAGAAATAAAAAAAAAAAATCTTTTCAATTTTCGCATATGAAATGTTATAACCAGCAGGGCCTTTTGTTTTATTGGAGGCTAGACAGGAGGAAGAAGTCTCCATCCATGATTGCTACTTATGGATCTCTTCCTTCCCTCCTCTCTGCCCCCCCCCCCCCTCCTTCAGCAAATTTCTTCAAAGCATTCACACAAACACACAGAGGTGGATTACCCATTAGGCTGAGTAGGCTGATGCCTAGGGGCCCCAGGTGCTAAGATTTTCTTTCAGTTCTTCTTTCTTCCTATCCGTCTAATATTTTAAGTAAAAGAGAAATGATGAGGAATTTGCTTTGTTTCACTCGCTCATTGAGTCTCGTAAGTAATTAACATATACAGTAGAGTCTCAAAAATCCACACAGCTGGGGACCAGGGGATGTCCAGATTTAGAAATTTTGCAGATTTTAGAGTTTTGTAGATTCTGGATTAAATGATTTATTTCTTTCAACTTACCTTTTTTTATTTCCTAGAAGAGCAGGTAATAATTTAATTTAAGCAAATTGAAACTTGAATCCCCTTTTATTTACCTGTACATTCATTTTCATTTTAATAATGAAAATTATTTTTCGTTACAATTTTTAAACATTTCTAATATTGCCCTTTGGTTGAGACTCTCAGCTTCTTTTGAATTCTGTAAATAGTCATTATTTTTCGTTGGTCTGTCCAACTCTGCTGCTGCAAGAATTTCAAAATTTTCACCTAAAACCAAGCCTTCAACATTTTTTTTCTCACACTCACTGTCACACTCAATTTCACTCTCTTCGTGTGGGTTGGGTTGATTACTGAAGAAATAATTTCTTCATCTGCAGCAACATGATTTTAAGACTTCATCTTTACTATTCATCCATTCAACAATTTCTTCTTCAAAAACTCTTCTGAACCTGGGTTTGAAATTTTTTGCATATCTCAACAGAGTTCAGATGCTTTGGCTTGTGCTAAGCTTAACTGATAAATTTTTATCTTCATCCGCATATTCAATAAATAAAGAGTCAGGTCACATTTTATGTCATGCATTCATTAAAGTTTTGCATGAAATATAAAATAAATTAATTCCTTGTTATCTGTAACAGCCGATAGACGGTGCCACTCTTAAAACTTTTCTGTGCTTGTTTAGATCTCTCGTCATTTACTATTGTTTTACATTTCGTTGTGTGTAAGTTTCTGTGAAATAAAAGCGTTTTATATGTGTCATATCCTGTGTCGTTATTATTTCCCATAAATTTACGTGAAAAATTATTTTATTTTCGAATAAAGATAATAAAAAATACTTCATAATTGCAAATTCCACTGATAACTAGTATCATTTTGAAATTGATTTTGGATGATTTAAAATGATTTTGGGAGATTGCACATAATGGAGACTATACTGTAAATGGTATTTTTGCAATTTTTTGGCTTCCATTTTGCGATGGATTGACACATAGGTGGCCTTTGTAGCCACAATAACCTGGGCGAGATTTTGTTTGCACCTCTACAAATGATAATAGTTTAAAGAAGTTTTAAAGTAGTTTGTCTATTTTTCCTCCCTTAATTTTTAGCACCCTATGTCAGGGTTGGCGAACTTATGGCACGCGTGCCACTCTTGGCACACAAAAGGATAATTTTGGCGCGGCATTGATTATGTCTCTATATCAGGATACAGTAATTTTACACAAAATACACGAATTCAGACAATCTGATTTATTTCTAAATTCGATTAACTGAAAATTGAAGAATTTTAATCTTATTCAATATCGTTGGAAAATTTATCAAAAAAATATTTGAAAATTTCCAAAAAGGAAAGGTTATTATATGTATTAATAAAAATACCAATGGTAAATTATGGCAACTTGAAAATTAATTTGAGAACTATTAAAATATAAACTGCCATTTATTCATTTTAATAATTTTTCCTACTACTATTTATATCTGTGAGTCATTATTTTCACAAATGAGTAATATAAAAAATCAAATAGAGAGCAGTTGCCAGATAAATCCATTTTAGTTTCGATTCTGTTAAAATTAACTGAGCAGTAAAATGATATTAATTATTTTTCATCCAAGATACAACACAATTCATCACATTATTATTTTTTTTATTAATTTCAAAAATATAAGTGTTTCTATAATTATTTCAGTGTAATACTTACATGTATGTTACCCATATTAGAAAAAAATCTTAATAAGTAATTTCCAAGTAATTTTGATTCATTATTTTTTAATCCTCTAAATTTGTTTTATAGTTGGCACGTCAAGGTCATGTAAATTATTTTTTGAAAAAAAAATTGTCACGCGGCAAGGTTTCCCAACAACCCTGCCCTAGGTGATCATTCAACCTTGCCCACTTTTTCTAGTAATATTCATTGTTCACAAAGAAAGTTCTTTTGAGGATAGAGATTCTATATAAATGTTTATGTGAAAATTCATTACTTTTCAAATTTACTTACTATACATCCATTCTGAAAAGAAAAGGTACATAAAAGATTCAGAAATATTTTCAAAAATTGCATCATACTTGATGATTCAAAATAGAAACAAAGGCATCATCATATAAACCACTGATGATTCAAATATTTTTCGAATAGCAAAAAAGTGTACAAATCAAGTACAGCTTTTGTTTTATATGGGGTTGTATATATATTAAAATACAAAATTTTATTTTTTATATGTCCCCTGGTTCCAAATAACTTATATCTAGAAAAATATTATTCTACGTCTAGGAAGGAAATTTTAAATATCCCCCTGTTACCAAAATTTACCAAATTATGACCTTTTGAATTTTATAAAATTTAAATGTTTAACTGCACTAAAAATACTTCTTTCTATTCCCAGTCCCAGAAAACACTAAAATATATCGCTTTGAAGGAGGGACCTGAAAAAGACTAGTCTAAGGGCCCAGGAGGTAGTTTATCCGCTTCTACAAACACACACAAAAACAAGCTCAATAATTCATATTTTTGTCAGAATATGCGAGATAATTTTGGTGTAAACCATCTCAATTTGGCGCCCTCCATTTGATTATTTTGTGCTTTAATCCAGGTATGTAATCATGTAAGGAATAAAGTGCATTCAGCCACCTTTAGGAACATTTACAGGAGCTCTTTCTTCATCATTATTTGGATGTAACAAATTATTTTACAAAAGAAAACATTCACACATACACAAAAAAGGTCAGTTTTTTTATTTATTGTCAAATAAGTGAAATAATTTCAGTCATACCTTTCTCAAGTTAACTCCCTTGCCCTTCCCCTAGCTACGCTATTGGATGTAAACTTTTGAGATATATGTATGCAAGCATATAATTAAAGAAAGAATGTGTATTTATGGGGACAAAGCATTAAATATATAGCGTACAGGTAATTTTGAAATTAAAAGTGCCTATTAACCATAGCCATTCTGTCACATAAATAAAAATCTACCGACAATCATAGAAAAATTCTGCCTTTTGGCCTTTTTTATCCAAACCAACAGTTAAAGAAGTTTGTTTTTCTTTTCTCATTCTCTTAAAAATTCGGCTTTTATAATTGTACAGTTTCTTTTAGCTTCATTCGAACGATTAATATTCATTAATGTTCATATTAAAATAAAAATTCTCAAAAAAAAACTATAAATAAACATGCTGAGTTTCATGTTGCGCCCGAAATAAAAGTAAGAAAAAAGGTAAGTGATATGTTATTGAAACTCAAACTAGTCGATAGATGGCAGCAGAAGAATGGAATTTTTTAATCGAAATCTATGGTTAGAATTTAATCGAAATGTTCATTCTTCATCACATCACTAGCGTCTCTTTCGTGCGCTATTCCCTACGACAGCTATGGATAGCACGAGCCGTTAATTCCCAAATTGGCTCATCCGATCTCAGCAATCTCATCCTTTGTTAATATTAATATTTTGGATTACTTTACTGTGATTTTGATCAAATTTAACAAAATAAATCAATTTAAGTCATTATAATTGCATTCTATTTTACATTACACTTCTTCATAAGAAAATAAATATAATTATCTACTATATAAATATCAGTTTTAGCCAATCAGATTGCTGGGCTCGGTTGAGCCAATTTGGGAATTAACGGCTCGTATGGATAGCGGTTAAGGCCATTCTAAATGCAGGTGGGAAGGGTAGACAGAATTCTGCGGTCAACGCTAAATCGCACAACGCTTAGGTATAAACAAACTGAAGGCTCCTCCCACTCTAGAAACGAGCGCCATCTACTGACTAATCTTCAAAATATAACATGTAGAAAGGTTTTTAATTAATTTTGTATTTCTTTTTTCTTCTTAACAACGAATAAAAAATATTCTTCATTGTATTCTTAAAATAATAATAACAATAAAAATTATAATATGTTCTTTCTGTGACAAAAAAATAATAATAATAAATAAATAAATAAAAAGAGAGTTTGGGGGGGCGGGGTATATTTTAATACCAAATATTTAATTTAAATGCTTTAACATTGAAGTTATATTAAAATATATGTGTGTATCTTGACTTAGGACTAGCATCTGTTAATAATAGCATGTTTTATTTATTTGTTATTTATTTCTTTTATTTTTTTACTTAAAAATTTTTTTTTTTCAGATTTACTAGTTTATGATGTCATGCAGTAAATGGAAAAATTTATGGCTAATCATAGAAAAATCTTATTTAATTATTATTATTATTTAAGAATTTAAAGAAGAACTTTTTTAAATTCATAATTTTTGCATCTTGTTAAGAAACAAGAGAAATTTAATTTGAAGAACCCCCTAGGATCTTATGTTTCATAATAATATTTTGAATTTATACTAAATAAAAGAGAAAGGGAGACAAAAAAAAAATGATAACAATTACTTTTTATTAATTTTAACTATCAATTGCTTTCCAATACCTTTAGCTAAATCATACTTAAATAAATAATAAATTTTTATAAATAAAAAAGACAAATTTATACAAAAGAATTCTCATAGCCATTCATAAGTTTTTAATAATTTAGTGCCGAAAAATTGTTTCTAATGTAAAAACAACAACAACAACAGAAAAAGGCACAATTAAATTTAAGTTATTTTTGATAAATAGCTATTTAAGAGTTCCTTACATGGAAAAAAAAAAAATCATACTCTTACACTTGGACTTAAAAAAAATAGCAATAATTTTTTAAAAGTATATTTAAAAATTTAAATCCAAATTTTGCAACATTTAAAGAATCCTATAAATTAATTCATTAATTTAATTCAATAAGTATAATACAAGCTTTAAGTAAGATTTAGATGAAGATATTGGAAAATAATTAATTATTAGAAAGTATTAGAAATTATTAGAAAGTAATTCTTAATATTATTTTTTTCTCTCTCCCTTTCTCTTTTATTATGTATAAATTCAAAATATTATTATGAAAAATAAGATTCTAAGGGGTTCTTCAAATTAAACCTTTCTTGTTTCTTAACAAGATGCAAAAATAATGAATTAAAAAATTTTTCTTTGAATTCTTAAATAATAATAATAATTAATTATGATTTTTCTATGAATAGCCGTAATTTTTTCAATTTATTGTATGATATCATAAACTAGTAAATCTAAAATAAATTTTTTAAAGTAAAAACAATAAAAGAAATAAATATCAAATAAATAAAACTTGCTAATATGTACTAACAGATGCTTGACCTAAAACAAGATAAAGAAGAAGGTTTTTTTTTTTTTAGGTTTTCAGGATAGAAAAATATTTATGCATATAAATTGCAGTACATATACTTAAATATAACTTCAATGTTAAAGCATATAAATTTAATATTTGGCATATCCCCTCCGCCTCCCCCCCTCTCCCTCTCTCTTTTTTAAACTGTACTTTTCAATTTTATTTTAAATTTTCTATTTTATTTTTAAAATCTTTTATTAATCTGAACTTAAGATACTGAAAATAATAAATTCGTGAATTAAGAACTGAATTTTTAATTTTAATTATTGATCCTTCGGATTTTAAAGTCTATTCTGCCATACAGTAGTGCTCAAATGATGAAAACGTTTAGAAAAAGAGTGCAAATTTTCAGCTAAGACCTGGTTTAAATCAAGATAAAGACGGATTTCTAATTCTGCCTTGTATCGACATGAAATCAAAAACATGGCAGTGTGGAACCATATTTTGTTGGAGAATTAAATTTCTTATACTATACTAATTGAATTAAGTTAATGATTCAATTTATAAGGTATGAAAGATAGAGGTGTGTGTGTGTGTGGGGGGGGGGGGGGGGGTGATAATATGTTTGAATACCGAATAAATGTTGAATTATATTTAAATATATGTGTGTGTGTGTATACTGAAAATTTTAAGGCTAGTCATTGAAAAATGGTATTTAGTTATTGTTTAAGAATTCAGGGAAGTTTTTTTTTTTTTTATGCATTTTTCTTGCATCTTGTTAAAAAATAAGAAAAGTTTAAAGATTTTCTAGAATCTTATTTTTCATAATAAGATTTTAAATTTATGCTTAATAAAGGAGAAAAAATAAAACAATAATATTGACAGTTACATTCTAATAATTTGAGCTAGCAATTACTTTCCAATACCTTTAGGTAAATCTTACTTAAATATGTAAATGATTTTTTTTTTAAATATAAAAATAGTACAATTCATACACAAAACATTTCTCATAACCATTCACAAGTTTTTAATAATTTGCAAAAATAAATATTCTTATTAAAAAAAACCTATCAGTTATTTAAGTTGATTTTGATAACTATTTAAGAGTGTGTTAAAAATAAAAAAAACAACTATAATATGCTCTTAAATATGGACTTTAAAAAAACCTTTTGTTTTTAAAAATATATTTAAAAATTTTATCCAAATTTCGCATTTACAACTTTTTTCAAACCCTATAAATTAATTTATTAATTTAATTCAATAATTTTATTAACATTAGTTTTAAAATCATCACCTTAACAGAGAAATAAAATAGCTATTTGTATCATTCACAAAAAACCACGTTATACTCTATAAATTGAAATAAATATTATTGGAATATTATAATCACAAATAACTAATATTTATTTGATTTTTTCTTTAAAAGCACTTTTTAAAAACAACAGCCTTTATCACTTTAAGAAATGCTTATTATTAAGCATATATTTACATAATTAGGATTTTAATGAAATTAATTAGATCGGAAAAGAAATTAACCGTAATATTTTACCAATCATACCTTTTTATCATCATCTAAATATAATTATATCTTTATGATCAGAAAAATTGCAAAAATAAAATACTAGAGCATATAAATTTAAAAAGATGGAAAACTGATTTTATTTGATGAGGATGAATATTTAAATGTGCATTTTCTAAACTCTTATAAATTATGTTTTTCTTGGAATAAGGAATACACCTTCCTATACCTATGATGTTTTTAATAATAAAATAGTCGTCAATGACGATATACAAGATTTTAAGAAGCTGCATATCTTAACGCCGAAATCAGAGTAGTAAATATGAACATAAACAATGATGACGCAAACATCACGTTGTTTACGGAGCAAATTTCTGAGCTCTCCCAACCTTCCCACCTGCATTTAGAATGGACTTAACCGCTATCCATCGCTCAGGTAGGGAATAGCGCACGAAAGAGACGCTAGTCATCACATCCGTTGGAAAATTTACAAAATGGCACAATGTAATCTGCTTCTAGATGATACTACATTATAACTTTCTATTGAGTTTTTTACTATTTTCACTATTGCATAAATTTTATTCCATAACTGCATAGCTGTATTTAATATACTCGGTATCTTTCTGATTGTTGAAAAGCAGGGAAATAATATTAGTAAAAAAAACCTCTCAAATTAAGCCTACTTCAGATCAGAAGGTATATGAAACTATTTTAAAAATTGGTTGAATATGTTTTATTAAAAGATATGTTTTTAAATTTATTTTTCGATCGTGTTTAATTACTGTTTTAAAGGCATGTTTGTTTATTTCTGTTCATTATCAGCAGTTACTTCAAACTATTTTCCTAGTATATAAGATGCATTTCTTTAATTTTCCTTTTATTCATAAATTCTTTGCAGCTAATTTAGGTGTAGCTTTGATTTTTTGTGTACAATTGTTTTTTAATGTTTTTTTTTTTTCTTTGTTAAGCCCGAAATTATTGATGATTCATAGAGCAATTTTTTAGACTTCTTATTATCTAGTACAATAATTCAGATTGACCGTTATCTTTTTGTTAAATTCATCCAGTTTTGAGGAGCCTTTTTACAGATATAAACATGCTTCTTTATTTTAGAATAAAATTATTTTTGTTGTTGTTTATGTTCTTAAATTAAGCTTAAAGTGGTTATAAATGACCAACAAAGTTAAACAAGATGGCAGACTTAGGGCGTATTCGCAAGTTGTTCCAATTTGAGAATTGAGAAATTGTAACATCAATTACTAATATATGTGTAGAATAAAATGAAATTATCTAATTAATGGCAAAGATTTAAAGAAACATTGAATTAATTAAAAAATATATTCAGAATGGAGAAGTTCCCTGCCTAAATGAGGCTTCTGAATTGCCATATGATTTCAGTTTGGTTTGTTATTTAAGGTATCCATCCAGCATGGAAAACCTGGAAAACACCAGGGGATTTAGCAGAACTAGGAAATATCTATGAATTTTGATTAAAACATGGAAATTTCAATCCAATTTCAGAACTGACCACTCAGAACACAATTTTATAGATAGCAGGAAATGATATTTCTTACAAACTTTACAAAATTTGGATTTAAACCAACATTGATAATTTTCAGAGTAAAACTATTTATGTTAATATATAATATATTCTGTATTATCAGATTGTTGGAAATATTACACAAAAACTTCCTTAATTTTTTTAAAGCAATTTCTCACTACTTCAGTACCATTTCCCATCTATTTTCCTATCGGCTGTTACCTGCAATCCTCTGTTTTCCTATTGGTCAATAAACCTTTAACTTGAATCTCCATCTCTCCTACATATATATATATAATAGAAATACAGTAGACTCCCTTAAATTCGCGACCCTAAAATCCACGAACGCCTAAAATCTGCGTATTTTTTTCTGGTATAAACAATGAAATTTACAGTTAAGTAACAGGAACAAAATTCAAGATGGCGCCGAAATGAGCAACTACTGCAATGTTTTTTTTTACTAAATTTTTTGTTAATCATTCTCTTTTGGCTATTAGAGCTGATTTATTACTGAATAAATTTACATTACTTTTGATTTTGATATAAATTAGCATATCTATATATCAAAAATTCCAGGCTTCAAAATGGAAAAATCCGCGAACCAGAACGCTATTTTAAAATTATTGTTCGCGGATTTTTTTTTTTTTTAATTATAGACAAATTTATTTTTAAACATACAAAGCATTATAAGAAAAGCATTCAAGACTCTAAATAACAATGAAAAAAGTTACAGTGTGCACAATAAGCTATATATACTGATAATAGCATTAACACTGTTCTTGCTACCACTAGATGGCAGCATAGGACTTCTGGAATCGATTTCGTAATAATTTAATATTTTTCTAAATTTTTATTTTACATAATTATTTTAATAATTACTTACTTTTAAACTAATAAATTATTTTAATATTTTACGTATTTTAATATTTCACTTTAGCATTCATTATAATTCCCCTTGCTTAACTGCCAATCAAATTAATGTTTCAAAAAAGTAAACAAATCAATGACCAGAAATCTGCAAAATTCTAAAATCCGCACAACCTCTGGTCCCAAGCTGTGCGGATTTGAGGGAGTCTACTGTATCAACGTTAAAAGCATCAATAATTTTAAAATTAGGTTTCAGTAAGCATATAGCATACCATACTCAGTGCTAAAGGTGACGGAAATGTGTTCATATAGGAGCAAATATTTTGTGCATATATCGCAAATTTCCACTATCCTTAGCACTGAGCTATATGTTTCTGAAATCGATATGCTTAAAATTTAAAATTATGGATGCTTTTAACGTTGACATTTCTACATTTCTATTATATAGCACCAATCTCCATCTGAATATTTCTTTTTGTGAACATTTATTTTTTAACCCACTTCAAAAAAAAAAGGAGGAATGTTATCAATTTGACCTGTATCCTATATGCATGTATTTTTGGGTCCTGTTCATTCATAACTTTGTAAATGTGCACCGATTTTGATTTTTTTTCTTTTTTCCTTAGAAACTGTGAAGTGGTCTCATTCTAATTTCGTCAAAATCTTATGCTTAGAATATGCTGTTTTATAAAAGCTTTAAAATTCAAAGCTTTAACTGAAAGTGAGGTATATATAACTCTTAAAATTTTTTATATATTTATTTAGAAATTCAACAACAACAAAAATAAATAAATCAACATCTTTAAAATATTCCATTTTCATTATGTTGCGTGGCACTAACTGTTTGGCAAAAGCGTTGCTACACAGCGATTTTTCTCCCTTTTTGTATAATTTAGTTTCTAGCATTGGTAAGGGAAACCCAATGTTTTAATCATTCAATTTTTTTATGACATAAACAATCACTAACAGAAAAAAATGAAAATTGTAAGGTATTTAAATTCGCACAAGATTTCTGTGGTAAACAAACTTGCTTCATTGGAAGAACTAAAGTAGAAGATCTTTATAACGCAATTCTCCATATAACGCACAACTTCTCAGACATAAACAATGGATTTTGCAGTTAAGAAGCACCTCATTTCACACCTTGTAAAAAATTGTTACTCTCTAGAAAACTAAATTTGATACATTAGTGCAACAGTATATCCTTAAAGTAGAACTTTTTAATGAAAACAATTGCTATTATTACAATAAACATTTTTGAAAATGGGTAATATAATGAATGATTTGGATCCAGGTATATTTGAACCATGTTTGTAAAGTATGTTTAACGATATGTGGAATGATCTATGTTGTGCAAAAAATTATAATCTGGATAACTCCTGTGGACAAGAAATGCAGTAATGAAGATACTCTACTCTACTTTGATAAGTTTCAGACATATTTGGCCATGTTTACAAGGTATGTTTAATAATGTGTGATCCATATAATGCAAAATTCTATATAACCTTGCGTTTTTTTATTTGCGTTATAAAGATCTTCTACTGTATATTTTTTCAGTGGAAGGATTCATAGGCCAATATACAAAGCAGGCCAAAACTCCCTGGCAAAATTTTTAATTTAACATAAAATAAAGTTATTGAACTCTGTTTTCATCTTGGTTTAAAAATTTATAATTCTAATCGTTCCTGTACGAGAAGGAGGGGCTAAAGATATAGTATATAGGATCTATTGTCGAGAATGCTTGTGACCTGCGATATTCTGATTGAGGAGTTTTCCCATAATTTGAAGCACTTTACTATAAATATTAAGAAATGTACAAAATAATTAATGTCACAAATAGTGATAAATGTGAATAATACATGCAAATGTATACTTACTAAAATGTGTTAATTTAGTAACTTATTTACACAAAAAGCATTCTAAATTACAATTCAGATTACTAAAAAGTATTACATCAACCTATAAAACTTAAATTTGGGGCTTGAGAGTAAAATCCTTTGATTTAAATTTTTGGAATGTTTCTATTAAAGCTGATTGTTCCTGTGTCCTGTACACCTACATGATTTGCTGTTTATGGAAGTAGTTTCTTTGCTGCATTCCACACATCAGTTGTTCAGTTCAAAAATATCAGTTGCTCATTTGAAATTTTTTCATCCACCTCATTCTACTGGGCATCACCATCACTTCCATTAAGACGTATCATCGTCTCAGAACAACAGTAGGAGATTTAGTAATAATAAAAAAAGAGACATCTGACTTACTGCTATGAGAAACTGTGTTTGCATCGAGTGGAACAACTTCTGAAACACAAGGTTATAAAGGTCAAAATTAGCACTAGCCACCGGCCACAGGGCCAGTAAATGAAAAAAAGTGGCTAGTGAAAAATTATCTATCAGCGGCCACCTTCCGGCCACTTTTTTACAAGGAGATAATAAAATTTTCTTGCATTTCATCAAGGATTCTACTTTTTTTTGGTTCCAATATACTTATATTAACATATTTATTTGGGCTACTCAGTTTTATATTAATACTTATAGAAATTTTACTGTTTAGCATTTTGAAATAAAAAAGTGGCCGCTAGTTTAAAGAAAGTGGCCACTTAAAAAATTAGTCCTACCGGCCAGTGGCCGCTAATGAAATTTCCCAATTTTGACCTATACAATGTTACGTTTAACCCCTTAACAGTGTGGCCCGAACTGGATTCACTTTGCTTGCTTCATTATTAAAAGCATTTTGATACCACTAATTTGTAACTGTAAATTTATATTTATTGATTGTCAGATATTTTCTGATTAAGTAAGGTAAATATTTTAGTATGGAAAAAGTGGAGTCCAGCCCCATTTTTAATTTTTTTGTAAGAAAACAAATGTCACTGTTCTTTTTGTATAGTCTGGCAGATCTATAATACTTTTCTTCTGCAGTTTTCCATTCTTTGCTTTCTTTCCTCCCCACACAAAAATTACCATTTTCATTTGACAAGTCTGAACCAATATATTAGGCTTTAAAAACTCCAGGCTAGGCTATTCCATTCAAATCGGGAAGCGGTAGCCTGCTGGTACAGCACCGAACTCATAGAGGAAGATCGAAGGAAGGAGGCTTACTGCCAGCTAGTATATGCCATGTAGGCTAATGGTGCCTGGTGCATGTAAAATCCATCATGGGTGCAAAGTCCTCAAAGTTACCTGTGAATTATACCTCTGGAGGTGTCTTGTCACATGGTGGTCTCGTTATCTGATCAAGGCTCTAAATTACGAGATCAACTTGAGTATCAATGTGCAGGTATCAAACAACAATATATAAACGTTAAGTAACCGGCATAAAGGTGCTGCTGATAAAAGATGAACCAGGCACCCATCAAACTTATTGGCGCTATGTGGCGATAAGTCGGTCGCCCGCCCCAATACCAGGTATCAAACTCGTTCAGCCGGGACAACTCGGCAGGTAGGGGCCTGATCATCGGTTAGAAAGAAAGAAATACTTTACTTCTTTTCAAATGAAAATCAAATTTCAAAGTGATTGCTTAAAAGGCACAAAGACCAACATAGTGAAAAAGATTCCAAGCCGGGACTCGAACCCAGGCCATCAGTATAGCGCACTGACGTTCTACCGACTAAACTACTTGGAACGATACCTAGCTTGGAAAATTTCTCACTATTATATGTTGGCAAGGCTACAAACGTAGCACAAGATGGAATATTTATCGTGAGCCACCGACCTGGGGCGAGCACGAAACATAATTAAATCCAGCATCGATAGAATCTATATTAATCTATACTGGTGGCCTGGGTTCGAGTCCCGGCTTGGAATCTTTTTCACTATGTTGGTCTTTGCGCCTTTTAAGCAATCACTTTGAAATTTGATTTTCATTTGAAATATTGTATGCAAGGCGAATGTTTCTCTCTGGAATAATTTCCATGTATTAATATACTTTCCTTCTTCTTGAAAATTTTAAAGCCTTCAACTTCAGGCTTATTCACATCAACAAAAAATATTGCAGATGGATACAAATTGTACCACCCATGGATGAGTATATATGTCTGTCTACTGCAACTCCCACTTGACGTAAAATACATCTTTGTTTTTTTATATTTTGAAAATGAAACAAATTAAGTTTCAGTTATCATTTTGTTTTCTGATTTTCGAGGCATTCCGGAAAAAGGATGCTATATATAACGGATCCCACACTGTACATGGTATCAAATATTTCTTATATTCTAATTACATTTGATAAAAAGTATTTATTTTATTTAGAATGCAAGCAAAATCTCAAAATTGACTTAACAAAGTGGATACAATTTTAACAAAAATTTTCTTTATATATACTTTTTGCCGATAGAGGGCGATAAAACGATATTTAGAAACAGAGCCTATTCAGTGCATTGAAGCTCCATTAATCGATTATGACTTGATCCAGTTCACTGTTAAAATTCTGCAGCCTTTGCTGCACAGTCACTCCATCGCTTTTATAGAACATTTCATTTCTGACAAATAAGATACCTGATTCATAATATAATCAGGTGACCGTTTCCCATTAAAGTGACTATGCATCAAAAGCTGCAGAATTTTAACAGTGTTCTTGGCTCTTTCCTTTGCCTAGTATCTAGTATATTTTGTTTTGCATTTTTTTTAATAGGACTTAGAAAGAAAAGCTTTAACTCGATATTGACAGCGAAATAGCACCAAAAACTGGTAATATGAAACAATTAAAATAATTTGCAATATCTCTCTATTCTAAAAATTCTAAAAAAAAGTAACTACCGCTGTCGCCGCCGCCGGTTTTGATTTTTTTGTGACCGGAGGCATTTCTTCGTTAATATTAACAAAAATATGAAAATCGGGGGTTTTATACAGAAATGTTTGATAAACACGCTGATGCAGACAGTTTTCAAATCGAAGAATTATTTTAAGAGATATTTAATGCCAAAGTTGGACAAAATCGTTCCACTAAAAAAGTTTTATAGCAGCAAAAACTATACATGGCAGTGTAATCATTTTTAGATCATTTTATGCGTTAGAATTTGCCGGAGTGCAGATTGCATTAATTTTTTTTATTTTGTCTCATTTTTTCAGGTTTTATTTCTATTTTAAATTCAAATTTTCAGCATTTCGAGAGCTATTTTTTACAGATTTCAGAAAATTGTACTAATTTAAACTGTTGCCAACTGTATAAAAAGCGCAAGCAATAATGTTTGCTTCAAATTAAAAATTTATTTACACGTGACTATTATAAACAGGAAAAAAACTTTCAAATTAGAATTAAATAATTACGTATAAAAAGCAGGAACTTATTAAAAATTACGTCATAAAAAGTATACACGTGAATTTTTAAAGAGAAAGGATATTGTAAAATAATAATATCATTAACATGCGTTAGAAGTCTTAGGAGAAATTACGTCATATTTACGTCACATTATAGTTATTACATAAAATGAACACAAAATAATATTTCAAAAAAGTTTAAGTTTAGAAATTGCGCTAGACATTTATTTGATATTTTGAGAATTAATTTAAAATGTCTCTTTTAAAAGAACTTTCTTTTATCTTTATTAAAAAATACCAGGAGACAAAGACCCTCTTTACTTAATTCCTTTTATATTAGCTTATTTTGAAATGTTGTTACACGTGTATACGTCATCAAGTTATTTTTATCTCGACGTTTTATTTGTGTTTTTATTAATGTTGTACGAATTTATTTGTTCTTTCGTTATTTAAGATAAAAATTATATCAATTTGTATAATTTGTATAATTTGGCGAGTGGTTTGGCGATTTATATAATTTGGCGAAATTGGTCGACAGGATAATCAAGTAGTACCGCAGCGGATTTGGCGTTAAAATTCCCCAATCAAAGAGAAATGAATAGAAATTCGTTTATAGGGAGATCGCCACTGTTTTTTAAATTATACTCGTAATTCAATCTTTCGAAATCTTTTTAAAGCCGATCAAATTAGCGTGCATTTAGAGTCTGCGGTGTCTGGACGGGGGTTGGCGAGCGTAGCTCGTAGGGGGCCGAGCCCCCTAGTTGTAAAAAAATTCAAAATATTCATTACTAACATGCAGAGACCCGGAGCCGGAACGCTCCTTAGCTGTGATTTCCCTGGAGCTAGAGCCAAAGCCGGAGCTCTAAATTCCCCCCTGCTCCAGAGCTCCTTTATAATACTTTTAATATTTTTTTATCTCTTTAATATTTTCTCGTTATGTTATACTCGTAATGTTATATTATCTCATTAATACTTTTTAAATCTTTTATTCAGTCTTTTAAATTTCCAGGCTTAAAATATTTTAATTACATCATTATTCAGTATTTTAATTATATCGTTTTTTAGGTTTTTTTAAAAATTAGAGATGAAAAATTTCTCACAAAAACATGGTAACACTACTTAACTTCTCCTTTCTACATGAGCTAAGTGGCAACACTATTTGAAAACAAATATGGCCACCTGTTTATATGTGTAGTTGTACAATTTTAGTTGTTTGAAAAGTGTAGAAGAAATTTAAGATTTTTGTGTTTAAAATTCTACCAAACTTTCTTTTTTAAAAGTAAAAGCTAAAAGATGTCAGATTTTCTGAACAAGCATTTCAAGTTTGATGAGAGGAAAAATGCATTTTGTCAGATCTTTAATGAAGGTAAAGGAAAAATTTGTGAGCAAAAAATTAACTGTGTAAATTAAAATCTGCAACTCAAAAGTGCGAAGTCGGAGCCGAGTTGGAGTGGTTGCCGGAGCCGGAGCCACAGTATTTTATCTAGGAGCGGAGCTGGAGCATAAAAAATTATTCGGCTCTAGGTCACTGCTAACATGTAATTTTGTTATGATATTTGATTTCTTCAGAAAATTTTGACTTTAGATACCGCATAATCGAGCAGTCACTCAGTACTACAGTTTATAGCGAAGATAGTAGGGGGGTGTCATAGGCGTAACTAGTGGGTGGGCCGGGTGGGCCTGGCCCACCGCAGGTAGTTTCAGTGCCCACCCCAGAATTTCAAATTCAAGTGAAACTTTTATGACTACGATATAGTGAAAATTTTAATTTCTAAATGTTTGAAAGGTTACACAAACAAATGTATTTCTGATTTGTGAACTAATATAATCAAAGTGCATCATACACACGCGAAATGTGAATGTGCGTATGAGGGAAGGGGTTGTCAAAGGTGCTACAGCTATGCCCGGAGCTAATATAGAAATATTATCTGAAGGCTCTTTGTCACGAGGCGATGGGGAAAAGCATAAGCATGTGCTGTGGTCAGAGCCGGCGAAAAGGGGGGGGGGGACGCAGGAGCCAGAGCTACATGCAACTTTTCTCTTACAAAATAACGACAAACTTAAGGTAAGATTTTTTTTTTCTATTTTTATCACTACACTTCGGGTACGGAAATGACCATGGTAAGTTTAAGAAGCGATAACTAACACCTTTCAGGCAAACCAGATGTCAACTTATTTTTTCATTAATTGTCTAGAAAGAGGATCATCTTGGCAGGGGGTTTCCTTTTAGATTATTCGCAATTTCTCTGTGACTGTGTGTCTGCCTGTGGGGTAACTTTCAGTTTCTATGCCTAATTACCAGTGCACAAATAAATCCTTCGCTTCGAATTTCAGGCTGTATTTTCATCAAATTCTTTGATATTCTGTATAAATGGAGGTGCTTACAGGAAAAGGGTACTATGTAACCAAATTGAAATTCCAAGCAAATTGAAATGGAAGCTTTTTGATGTAAATTTTATTGTTGTTTTTAACATTTTGAACATAGTTGTAAAGTGTTTATGAATTCGGTTTGTCTGTCTGTCTGTCCGTGTCCGTGCTCTAACCGGATTGTGATTTACTGGAGGGCATTCGGGGCATGGGCCCGGGCCCCCGATTTTAGAAGATCCTCAAGTTACATTATTCCAAAAAATAATAAACATATTTAAAATTTCAAAAATTATGCTGTATGCATTATAGTTTTGCACTTAAAATGTTATAGGTGGCCGCAATTATATTTGTGCCCAGGGCCCCCAAAATCTGTAAGTCGATCCCCGACTCTAACTCGCGTAAATATGCTCGGATTGCCATGCAATTGACATATATTATTGAGGTTTACTATGGATGTTTGGTATTGAAAATGAAGTGTATAGCATTTATAGTTCGTCTACAAGGACTCTAAAAAAAGATCCGTTATATTACTGTGTATGGGGAAAAATCGTTTGTGGTGTATTTTAATGATGTTACACTATTTCAAACATACCGAAATTGTTATATGTCACTGAAGTACACCAAAAGAGGATTACTATAGAATATGGTGTGCATAGCATTCACCACTCATTTACAAGGATATATAAAAAATTCAGCTACTATGCTGTCTATTAACAATAATTGCTGGAAGTGTGTTTCCAGTTCTACTAAACTACAGGTGTAACTAAACTCCAAAAAAACTTATCGACATTTAATTTTCAAATATAAAAATTATTAATAATATTTAAATTACTAGGAGGCTCTGCCCCCTGCGAGCTATGCTAGCCCCTTGCCTCGTACCCTCCCAGGGTTGCAAAAAAGCCACGCCGGTGGCTTTTATTGGTTTTAACCGGCTTTTTTTGGCCAAAATTGGCTTTTATACAGTAAAGAATTTTAATTATAAACGACGCATTTTTATGTGTTTTTAACTTGTTTTAAAGATATTTAGTTGAGGTAGAAATCAATATAACCCAATTTTTGAATAATGAAGACATTAATATTGGAATTAAAGGTCATACCAATTGCTTTGTCTGGTTTACACTGATTTTTTTTTTCTTTATATAATTAAAATAGGACAATGGTTGCTTAGTTATACATTTTATTAACTAATTTTAAGGGATATTAATAATACAAGTCTTGTTTTATTTCTCATAAACAGTTATTTGAAATCACACATAAAGTCATTTAATAAAACCATCATTTCTCTCTATTAAAACCAGAGTTCTTTCTAGGATCAAGGGCAAGAAGGGTGCACTTTGCCATAAAAGGGCACTTTAGAGCAAAAAAGGGCACATTAATGTAATGATAAATAATCACCTAATAACTCTTCCCTCCCCTGACCCCACCCCCTAAAAAGTCTTTGCTACTACCCCTTTACACCATTTATGACACTTTGCAGTGCAGGGGTGATTCTTTTCTGAAAATTAAAAAAAAAAATCGGTCATAAATCCGAAAATTTGGACAAACTATATCGCAAATTTTGAGAAATGTTCGCTGAAAAAACGTCAATTTCGTCAAAGGACCTTTCCGTTTTTTTTTTTTTTTTTTTTTTCTTTCTAATTTCGGCTGAATATTCATGGTAGACAAGAAACGGGGTATAGAGACAGAGAGAGACAGAAATTTATGACTGCGTCGGTGCTGGAATTTTATGAAAATAATTGGTGTCTGTATGAGGATGTTTGGGGGGGGGGGGGGAGTGAAGAGGAACAGATTAGGAGCAAAATGGGGCGAGGACATTATATAATGTTTACAAATAGTTTAGAGTTTGCTTGGGTTAAGCGATGAAATTAACTTAAAGGGCGCTATTTTTCCCTCGGTCGATTTTCCGAGTGATAGGGCTCGCGGGGCGAGGATTTCAGACAGTGGGGGCATCGGTGCATCAAATTTTGTAAAGAAGGGCAGGCGGGGCGGCCCGCCCCGCGAAAAACGCCTAGAATGAACTCTGATTAAAACAGTATTATGAATAACATATGCATTAATTTATGCATGAATATGCACTATTTTAAATAGCAACTAGCTTTTCAAAATTCTAATTCAACAAGTTTTATTTGGAGAATTTTTGTTCTCTTTATTTTATGCACATACTAAAATTTCCTCAAATGTTATACTATCGTTCCTAATTTCTCTTTCAACATTGTTCATTCTACGATTTTAATCTGTCCATATGGACATATCTGGAACAAGTTACATAACAGCTTAGTAGCAGAAAAACTTTTTGCATATATCATTTTTATAAGTCGATCATTTTTATAAGTATTTTTTATATATCAATTGCTTATTACTTATTATCGATTGCTTATTATTGCTCAAGTATTATATAAGGTAATTTCAGTTATTAAATACATATAAGCTATTTAGTTTTAATCAATTTTAAAAGTAAATATCAGTATATGTAAGACTGTTTCTATTTTAATGTGTGACACTTTCTTATTCTTTCATATAATCTTTAAAATGTGTAGTATGTGTAGAGCCATGATAAAGAATTCCAAACCAATACTTTTAGAGTCTAATATATTCTTCTGAATATTCATATTTTTTTTTTTCAGACATAATGCTTTCACAGTTGCATTCTAGCAGTTATAAGGTCTTATTTATTTGACAAAATTTAATAGAAGTTTATATTTGTATCGTAGAAAATATTTAAGTGTATTAAAAATAAATTAATCCAAATTTTATATGAATTATCTATAAACCACCTTTTCGAAAAATAAAAGCCGGCTTTTTTTAAGCGGCTAAAACCAAAAAAATCCGGCCGGCTTTTTTTGGCCTGGCTAAAAGCCGGCAACCCTGTCCCCTCCCGTTCAGACTTCGCAGCTTTTAAAAGCATGGTAATGTGCCCTGTTTTACAAATATTATCAGGTTATGGAAGTTTGAATGATATTATTACCAACGGAAATTATCTTCTGTAATCGGGTTGCCATGCTTTTTCGTTTGAACAGGGCGTATGAATATTCCGTTTGAATTTTCGTGTACCATGGCCTCATCCACCGCTGTCACGACAGCTGACGGCTGTTTTGGGGATTTATACTTAAGATCAATTACTCATTTGAAAATCAGCTTCCACAAAAGGGTTAGGTTAAAAATCCTGCTGCCTCTCGGATTTTTATAATGACGCTATAGAAAATATTCTTCCTTTGGGTCCGAGGTTAGAAAACTCCATCTGGTTAGGAATAACATTCAGAACCACGGTAATGAAAAGCATTGTGTTTTGAAATTTTACGCTTATATACTAATTTTATCTGTTGATCGAGTTTTAGATATTTTCAAGAACAGATATAGCTTATCCATGGAATTTTGTCTCTATTTTATTACACCATCATGCATATTTTCATGTTATTTTTAAAATGTAAATTGTTTATTTTAATTAATAAGTAAATACGAATATGTATTTATTGAATAGTAATTCGTATAAAATTAATCGAATGTATTTTGCACATCATTTACCTTTATTTATGCTGCATCAAGTAATGAAATATAAAACAAATTGCTAGCCGCGCTTTTTTTTATACCATGTGGTTCCAATGTGACGCCACATTAATATTGTCCAAAGGAAATCGTTTTAAGTGCATAGTTTTATTATATGAAGTATTTTTTACCATTAATGCGTTTCACGTGTAATATTTTAATTATTTAAAGTTTTTGTTTCCTTTTTAATATTCACGTGCAAATATATTATTCAATTTAAAAATGTTTGGGAATATTAATATTTGAGATATTTTAAAATGACCACATTTTAACCACTAAAAGTTTTTCAGTCGTAATAATTTCATTAATTTAGGCATTTTACATATGGTGATACAGTGAAACTTCCTTTAAAGGCCACCCCTATTCAAGAGTCACCTCTATTAAGGGCCAATATTTTTAGGAACGAAAAATTTTCCCATAGACATAACGTTATATTTACTCCTATTAGGGGTCGCACCTACCCCTCATAAAGGCCATTTTTTCACATTTGCCTTAAATCCTAAACTGGTTTATTGAATTCCTGAACTAAAAGATAAGAGTTCAATAAACAACTGCACTTGCAACAAAAAAGACAGGGGAGATGGAGAGGATTTAATAACACAATGAATGACCCCAAACTTTTCCACAAGTGAGACAAAGAGGTGTTCCTCACACTTTGTTTGACCTTTCAACCTGTAGAGGTTGGGTTGGAGGAGAAACTTGACCCTTTGTTGTTGGCACACAGAGGATAACAGGTTATCTAGAAAAACTGATTTCACATTTACTAAAACTGCGAATGCATATTGAAGTACAATTTTTACACTAGAAATTTTATGCTCAGGCTTATGTAAAATTTAAAATTATGGCATCTACATCAAGCCAAAGAGTACATTTGGATTTGAATGACAAAAAGTTCCTAATTGTCATGATCAAGGAACATCTGCAAGAAAATTGGTTTCACAGATTAATTGCAGCAATAATCAAATAAACAATATTGTTAAAAACAAAGAGAACTTAATGAAAGAATATGCATATTTTAAAAATCGCGGGATAAAAAGAAAGAGAAATGAAAAATTTGGTCACCCCTATTCAAGGGCCAATTTTCAATGGGACGGTATATGGCCCTTACAGAGAGGTTTCACTGTATTTAATATTTCGGCATTTTACATATGATGTAATTTTCCCATTAAATGCGTTTCTCATGTAATAAATAAATATTCTAAAAATTTCTTACTTTTCATAATGCACGAGATACAATTTTTATGACGTAATTTTCCCTATTTCCTACTTTTAAGAGGTGTTCATTTAATTATTATTTAAATATTTCCTTCTCTTTTTAATAGTCGCGTGTAAATACTTTTTTTATTTGAGAGAAAGTATAATTATTTGCGCTGCTTTACCAGTTGGCAGCAGTATAAAAAAATTACCTTTTCTAAATATGAAATAAAATATCTCTTGGAATGATGGAAATTCGAATAGAAATCTGAAAAGATTTTTTTTAATTACTCAAATTAAAAAAATAAATGCAGTCTGCACACCGCGAGTTTGTAAGGTATACCCTCAGAAAAAATTATTAAATTCCTATGCATAGTTTTTGCTCTTATAAAACTTTTTTAATGGAAGGATTTTGATCGAATTTAACATTAAATAGCTCTTAAAATAATTCTTTGATTTAAAAACTGCCTGCTTCAGCTTGTTTATCAAACATTTCTCTGTAATATTACAAACTGCTATATTTTTATATGCAGTAGTTGTCTTAATATAAGCAAAGAAAGACCTCCCGTCTCAAAAAATTCATTTACGGCGGCGGTGGGGACAGCATTAGTTACTTTTTTAGGGTTTCGTTCATCTGACGAAACCCTATTCGTCTCACTCCTCTGTCTGTCTGTCCGTCATAGAGCCCGTTCTCATAAACTATATATGTTGGAGACTTGAAATTTTGCATACTTATAGCTGAACACCAGAGATCAAACGACAAATCATAAAATTTTGAAAAAGTCGTAATTAACGGACTTTATTAATTAAAAAATCCCAATTAAAAATTGGAACGGGTTTCATAATTCAGCAAAAGCGTCTACTTTTTGTAAACTCAGGATTTTCTCGCAGAAATGATTACAAGCAGGTGTGGTTTTAACGGAAAATAAGCGACTCTTTTAAGCCGTGATAACTTTTTTCTGTTCATCCTACGGATTCGAAATTAGGACCACAAGACGTGAAAAAAAAATAAGGTTTCAGAAATTCGAAAATTTATCTCGATCGTATCATAAAAACTCGAAAAATCTCCAAAAATCGAGTAAAAAAACTTTTATTTTCGTTCTTTGAAAATGTGACAGACGTCTGCTGTTTAGATTATGTGCCATCGACAGAAATTCCCAAAACAGGTGGCTTTCAACGTACTAGGAGATTTTATATTGTTTTTATATTGTTAATCTGGGTTGGGTTGGGTTGATTTTTGACGGCCAATTATCTACACGAGGGATATAGGCCCGGAGGGAGTGCCCTCCGTGGGGGTCTTTCTAAGGGAACCTAATCCGTATTAACGCATGGAAGATCCACGGCTCGAAGAAAACCACGAAAACTCCGAACGATTAGGCCGACGGGCGCGATTGGGATCGAACCCAGCACCTCCCGTCTACCAGCTTCGAGAGCAGAACCTCTCGGCCACTGGTGGGGCTATTGTTAATCTGAGATTTGCTTCTTTCAAACTGTGGGTCACGTGGCATGATACAGAAAACAGATAATTTTTATACTGCGATTTTTAATACCACCTACAAAATTTTTTAAAAATTGCTTTTAGAATTTTGGTTCTTCGCAACCGGATGTAAAATCGTACGCTAATTAATAATATGTCCATTTAAAAGAAATCAGCCCACAATTTTTGGATTTATCAAAAAATCGATTTTTAAACTTTGAGATAGTTTATAAGAGATAATATTAAAGATATTATAAAGTTAGCGTGCGTTGAATTTTGGTGCGGGGGAAGGGGGCTTTTTTTCTATTTTTTTTATCAGCTGTTTTTTTCGCTTTAAATGTGGTTTTTTTAACTGAGCGCACCTTTAAATATTATTTTTTAACCATTTGAAAGATAGAGATGCCTGATTTCATACCACTTTCTTCTACAATTAAAAATTTCAATTTCTTCAAACTCATTTTTCCCCATTAAAAAACCACAGAGAGAGGCTTTGAGATAGTTTATAACACATAATACAAAATTTATATAGTGAGGGTGCGTTAAATTTGAATGGAGGGAGAGTGGGGCGATTTTCTCCTTTTTCTTCAGATCAGCTGATTTCTTTTTCAGTAAGCACTCAAATAAATATTATTTTATAACATTAAATATTTGAAAGATTGGGAAATTCCAGGGGAGGGGAGGGACCCTCTAAGGAAGACTATTGACGCGGAATTGTTAAAATTAGGAAAACTAATTAACCAATCGCTTTTAAACTTTGACATAATTTATAACAAATATTAAAAAAATTTATAAAGCGAAGGTGCGTGTAATTTGGGTGTTGGGGAGGGAGGTATTTTCCCCTTTTTCTTTAGATCAGCTGTTTATTGAGTTTTGAATGCGTTTTTCCACTAAGCCGTCATATTATTTTTTAACCTTAAAAATTAAAAGAGTGGGCAATTCCCGGGAGAGGGGAGGGTGCTCCAGGGAGGGGCTATTTTCTACATTTTGAGTAAACCCCTCATGTGACATATCGTTATATAGGTCTATGAAAACTTATTCATATTATACACATCCGATGCCCCCCCCCCTTTTTACCCCGGGGGCACTTTTCAAAAGTTCAAGTACACCACTTGTGACATATCGTTACATAGGTCTATGAAAACTTTTTCATATTATAGACATCCGATGCCCCACCTCTCCGTTGTCTCCTTCCGGGGGACACTTTTCTAAATTTTAAGGACAACCCCTCATTTGACGTATCGTTAAATAGATCTATGAAAACTTATTCATTTTATACGCATCCGAAGACTCTCCCTCCCGTTTTAAATGCGATTTTTTGACGGTGTCCTCTTATAAATATTATTAGTGAAATATAAAAAAATTAAATAGGTTAGTTCATGATTTTGGGGGGGGGGGGCATTCCTAAATGTAATGGTGCTGCCATTTATGTAAGGAATTAATAATTTTAAATTAGCAATTTTGATTTGTTAATTTAAGGATAAAGTGTTTTAAAAGAGATATTAAACGAAACCCTCTGTGCGATCTACAATCACAGTTACCCACTTGTTTTAGAATAGAGGGATTTGATATTAAAATATAAAATGTTAATAAATAATTGATCAAAGACTAATTAGAATCTGGGTATTTTAGCTCTAACACATGATAAAGTATCTCACTGCACCTTCATCGAAAAAATAAAACATACTTTGAGAAAAGGTAACATAACACGTTCTTCCACGAAGCTCTATAATTAATATCATTTGTTATAAATGAAATTGATAGAGGCAGAAATTGGTCAAATTTAGCTTCTTTTATTTAAATTTATTTAGTTTTTATATTGCTGTAGTAATCATTGCGAAAAGAGTACATGTTTAATGCTGAACACAAGATACCGTGCTAAATCGTCATAGAATCTTTCATTAGAAAGTTGAATTTTAATTCATGAATAATAGCAATTCAATCCATATTTCGTTATGGTGAAATACAAATATTTTTTAAAGGTCTGTGAGATCTGAGAGATCTGTTTCTTTAGTTTTAATATCGTGTCCTGATTAAAACTCGGTCTGGTTTGTTAACTATCTAAGACGGATGAAATTCTTCAATCAAACGCATATTTTACTTGCAAGTTTTATTGAATTTTAAACTGATGTTTTCGATACAAAAATGTCTTTCAGCTGCATACTTCTAAAAATATATATTTATGAACTTTTGTAAACATTTTTTTAAAAAGGGGAATTTATTTATAATAAACATTATGATATATTTTAATGACCACTTTTACCTGTGAGCGTTTCATTACTCTACCTATAAAATTAAAGAGCACCGAATATTCCGTATTCGGCCTATTTGATCATACTACTGAATATTCTGCAAACTGAAAATATTGTAACGATATATTTTCCACAGACACTTATTTGGGTTTCTGTGAAATATGGTGACGTGGCGAGAAATGCTGGACATTGCCAAAATTCACATCTAAACAGTAAGCTAGACATTCCATTATTCAAAATGCAGCTGATAGCATATACCGTGTCGCTGACCAATATTCAATCATTTCCAATGATTTCGTCATATTCCTTTCAAAGTAAAGTTAATATGATGAAAATCTCTAAAATATCGTCATTACTGTTTGCGAATGAAAATTCGAGTTCAGCTTGCAGTAAGGGAATAAGCGGATTGTGATACTGTCTACTGTACAAAAAAAAAAAAAAAAAAAAAAGTTACTTTGACCGCATTATCTCTCCTGAAAGTTTGTTTAAAAAAATTAGGAACAGCTTGTACGTTTACAATTTCTGAATATGATCACCCACTCGGGTGCACCTGAAAACTTAATAGATGAATTAAAAAGAGCAATTTTTTTTCTCAGTTCCCACCATTTGAATAGAATTTGTTTGTTTTTTTTATTTTAGTTCCTTTCTGACAAAAAAAAAAAAAAAAAAAAAAAAACACAAAAACACTATATGATTGTAAAATTTTCCTTCTAGGTCCTTAAAAATTTCTTTTCGATTTAAAAATATAAATATAAAAAAGTTCTACTCATTTATTTTCATTCACAGAAGAAGCTATGGAGTTTAACACTTTGGTAATTTAAAAAGTTTTAAGATAATCCTATTTTTAAACAATAACTGAAAGCGTACATTTTTTGTAGTGTAAAGTTTACTTGTAAGGTCTTGTTCATCAAAATGGAAGTATTTGTGTTACATATGATGCAAAATTGCTTTAAAGTGTGGGGGTTAAAGTATAATACAGGTATTAATACACATCCCCCTCCCTCCCCCTCCCCCCCCAATATAAAACCTATTTTTTTTCCACCCCTCAAAATGTTCTTGTTCTTAGTTTTAGAATTTTAAAATAAATTTAGAATTTATATTAAGAATTTTTAGAAACATTTTCTATAATTTTTTTTTTGCTTATGTAGGCTTAAAATAAATAGATTCAATTCACTATACCTGTATAAAATGGGCATACGTAAAAAAATCACAAGGGATTGGAAAAACTTTTACAGTTTAGACAAATTTTAATTATGGAAGGTATGGGATTACCTCGGTCGGAACCACGAAATTTTTCTCAAGAGATGATTCTGTTTTTAGACAGGTTTCATTTTGACCGGTTTTACTGTATTTTATTACACAGAGGGAAGTGTTTTAACATTTTGTTAATAGAAAAGAGGAATTTCGTAAGATTCAAAACAGTAATTTTTTTTAAGTTGAACTTCGGAAAATCGGATTAGTGTAGGGTTTCTGTTGAAAAGAAGGATATTAACTATGAGTAAATGTGTTGGGACACCCGGACATTAAACGTAAAGCTGAAACTGTCACGGAACGTCAGGTCATCTTAACACTTTCATCGCTAGGGACGAGATAACTCGTCTTCCAGGAATATTAGCTGGAATTGATTTTCCCAAACGGAGACGACATTTCATTATTTTTTTTATACTTGTAAGAACAAACAAACCATTAAAGTGAGAAATGTTATTGATTATTATTTTTCAAAGTAAAATAAACAATTTTTAAATGAATTTGTGTTTTGTTTTAATTTCAGCGCTGCGAGGAGCGGCTCAGGCTCTTAGTGCAGAGGGTGGGACAAAGGCGCGCCATTTCCGCGATGAATGTGTTAAAATAAAAATTAAAAGTCAGAATCGATAAAATTCTTGCCTATTAACCTTAATAATGATTTGTTACTAGTATTAATTCAAATTTCCCATTAAATTAACGAGTTTGGTCTCAATGCGGATTTATTAGACATTTCCCTTTCCCAACATACACACATGCACACGCGCGCACGCACACACACACACACACACACACTTATACACAAAGAACTTATGAGTTTGGGGTCCTGGGCCCACCCCACAAAATAGTTCTAGTTACGCCTATGGGGGGTGTACTATAGTTATAAAAAATATTACCCTTCTGGCCTTCCCCATTCAAAAGTATTGTGCTCGAACTGCCTTTCGCATCAAATTTGCATCTACAGTAAGAACTGACTCATGATTGCATCTTGAAAAGAGTGCCCAGACTTTTACGTATTAAAATTACTTTCTAAACTCAAAAGAATGCCCTTAAAAAAAAAGAAAAAAATTGGTACTTTTTTAGTATAGGAACTTTGACACGATATAGAGTGTAGAATTGGCCAAAGAAAAAAAAATTGGAAATACATTTTCTGGCAACCTGTTCACTGATTCATAAATACAAGTAATTTTTTCAAAATGTAAGCAATTTATCCAATAAAAAAATGCCATTTACCTATTTTTATATACAAATAGAAGTAAATTGTATACGAAAAACAATCTCTCTATATAAATGTATATATGTACTAAAATTCATTTATAAACAAGCCTAAATTTTTATCACATTTTTTTTATAACTGTTTATATCATTTGGCAACAACCACTTTTTAAATCCAGATTTGTGCCGATCTTTTTACGAAAACGCCAAGGTCTCTATATATTAGAAAATAACCAAAATGCGTTTACAAATTTAAAAGGTGTGCATAAGAATCAGCTTTGTAAAAGACTCTGCTTGAGATTGTATTTGTGCTAATTGATCGTAGAAATAAGATGCCTTTTTTCATGTAACATTCAAATTTTATGATGTGTATACATTTTTATATTTTTATTGCAGGTGCAGATGTTTGTGAAATCTCTTCTGAACATGCAGTGAAAGTGCCTATCAAGATAAATCGTGGCCAAAGTCTGTATTATTATTTTCCAGTCGATAAATTATTTCTTCAGATAGCAAAAATTAGCTTTTGATAAAAACAATGAAATTTGTATCTTAAGATATAAGAG
This sequence comes from Maratus speciosus, assembly GCA_963932465.1. NCBI lineage: Eukaryota > Metazoa > Arthropoda > Arachnida > Araneae > Salticidae > Maratus > Maratus speciosus. The sequence continues at coordinate 10,448,155 of OZ010798.1, read as the reverse complement.
CAGATCTGATAGTTAAAATTTAAAAGACAATTAAAGGGTAGATGCAGAGACTATCTAAGATAAGATCTTGACTTCTAAAACAGTAAATTATTCTTAATTTGAAGTAATATTGTAAAATATATGCATTGTCAATATATAATTTGATATTTTTTATATTTTTTACTGCATCTTGCAAAAAAACATACAATTAAGTATAGTATGGATTTTGATTCGATCAATCAAGTGTCCAGCCCAAAGCGGTTAAAAACATTATCTTCTGTTGTAAGGTATGCCGCAGGGGATAACATACTTCACCAATTTGTGCTAGATAATTCTGATCCCAATAATTCTATTTGTCAAAACTGTATAAACGCTGTACTGGTGGCAATGAATGGTAAAGGAGTAGATGTAAATGCACTCAATGATGATGGACATAGTCCACTTCATTTGGCAGTATTGAAGAATAACCTTTTAATGGTGCAAAAGTTACTCTCTTGCCTTGTAAATATTGATGTAAATGCAAGATGTGATGATGTTCATAACAATACTGCTTTACACTTGGCAGTAAAGTCAGGTCATTTATCTATAGTTGAAGAATTATTGAGTAAAGGGGCTGATGCAAACATAGGAGATGCATATAGAACTCCTGCTTTATATTTTGCAGTAAGGTCAGGCAATTTAGATATAGTAAAATTATTAGTGAGTAAAGGTGCCAATGTGGAACGAATAAATGGAGAGAGGAGGGCTCTTCATTGTGCATCACGATCAGGTAACATAGAAATGGTGAAATATGTAGTAAGCATCGGTGCGGATGTAAATGCTAAAGATGATATTGGATCGACTCCTCTTCATGGTGCAGCACGTTCAGGTGATTTAGCCACTGTAGAATTTTTAGTAGGCGAGGGTGCTGATATAAATACTATAACTGAATGTGGATCGACCCCTCTTCATTGTGCAGCAAGATCAGGTAATTTAGATATTATTAAACTCTTATTAGATAGGGGTGTAAATGTTAATATTGAAAGTGAAAGTGGTGGCGAACTACTTCGTTGCGCAACAAGATCAGGCGATTTGGTGACTATGCAATTTTTAATAGATAAAGGTGCTGATGTAAATGCTAAAAGTAAATATCATTATACAACCCCGCTGCATTATGCAGTAGACGAACAAAATTTAGAAGCTATAAAATTTTTAGTAGGCAAAGGCGCTGATGTGAATGCTATGATGGATCGAACAAGCGCAACCCCACTGCATCAAGCAATACTCAGTTCCAATTTAAAAGCTAGAAAAATTTTAATAGAAAGTGGCGCTGATGTGAATGCTAGAAATATATACGACACAACCCCGCTGCATGAATCAATGTATAGAAACAATTTAAAAGCTATAAAATTTTTAATAGACAAAGGCTCTGATGTAAATGCTGTAGATGAAAACGGCGAAACCCCGCTGCATGAATCAATGTATAGAAACAATTTAAAAGCTATAAAATTTTTAATAGACAAAGGCTCTGATGTAAATGCTGTAGATGAAAACGGCGAAACCCCGCTGCATCGTGCAGTAGGCAACAACAATTTAGAAGCTATACAATTTTTAGTAGACAAAGGTGCTGATTTGCATGCTATAGATGAAGATTACACAACCCCACTGCATCGTGCATTGCATAACGGAAATATAGAATCTATAAAATTATTAATAAGCAAAGGTGTTAATCTGAATGCTACATGTAAAAATGGTAAAACCATGCTTCATGAAGCAGTAATAGCGGATCTACAAGTTTTGTTGAAATGTTAATAGAAATAGGCGCTGATGTGAATGCTAGGGATGCACATGAGGGCTTTACCCCGCTTCATAATCTTCTACACCATCTTCTGGAAAAAATGGAGCGTATATCCTATAATGTTGGTGATTACAAAGATAAAGCAGATCTGGATTTTATGAACATTAAGTTACTACTAGAATGTAATGCTGGTGTGAATATTCCAGATCAGAATGGAGTAACCCCTCTCTGTTGTGCAATGCGATCAGGTAATAATGAAATTATTAAATTGTTTTCAGAAAGTGCAACTGATTTGAATATAAAAGATAAATATGAATAACCCCACTCTGTTATGCAGTAAGGTCAGGCTCGAATGATATTATTAAATACTTTTTGGCAAAAGGAGCTGATGTGAATTCCAGAAATGAAGATACTACAACCCCTCTGTGGCATGCAATAAAATTCGCCAACTCGGATATTGTTAAATTATTGGAAAAGGAAGTTGATCTGAATGCCAGATATATCGATGGTAATACCCTACTTCACCTTGCTTGCAAATGTGATGACAAATTAGATATAATTGAAATGTTACTAACAAAAGGTTGTGATGTGAATGCTATAAATGAATACGGTGAAACGCCACTTCATATTGCATTATGTAGAAACAATACAGCAAATATTCAGTTGTTACTGGAAAGAAGTGCAAGTGTGCATATTGCACATATACATGGATGGACTCCACTTCATGTTGCAGCATATAAAGGTCAGGTAGAAGTGATCAGAGCGTTACTGGATAAAGGTGCTGATAGGAATGCTGTAGATAAAGATGGGAAGACGCCTCTTGATTTAGCTAAATAAAATAACTATCACTTATGCATAGATGCTTTACAATAGCCATCAAAAAATGCAAAAAGCTCTAAAAATTATGAATCAATCAGGAATTTTCTAGTGAAGAGCTAAGCTGAAACTTGAAAAGAGGTGTTACAAACTCTACGAATCATAGAGGTTTGAACAACCTAGAGCAAAGTGGCAATTATGGCAAGTTGTTAGACAATAAAAAAAATCACGTCCTAAATTCTTTTACAGCAGTGTTGACTGCTTTTTAGCACTTGATAAATATCAAAAAGTGTTTTGTATTTTCCTGTTTTGATGCTTTATATTCTTTTCTTTATTTCATTTACTTATTTTTTATGATTTTTAGTCGAGTCAATCCATTTCAAGTGGTCCAGAAAATGTCATATTCGTTGCTCGACCATTTTTTAAAAATCTGAAATTTTTTGTACAACAACCCTAACAGGATGGAAGTTCAAAATGACTACTATTTTAATTTTAGTAATTTTTGTTGTGCATGGCGGCCATCTTTGTTTCATCGTCTGCAATAATTTTCTCACAAGAAGGGTTTACGAAATTGTAAATAATTCATCGTTTATTTCTCCAATTCAAGTACGGATTGTTGCAATTTGTACAGAATACATTGGGCTAAAAATTTGGTAATAGAGTAGTTTCCGGAAATAAATCCTTATTGGTGAAATTTAAGCTTAAAGTTTCAGTTTTTTTCAAAAATTTGTCCGTTTACAAAAAGAAATTTTTTCTAGCAAGGAAATCTGTAAACATGACACAATTTTTTTTACAAATAGGCCAAAAGTACGTGTACTCACACGCCAAGTTCCAGACCCGGGACTTCGTTTCTCTTCGCTAAAAGAAATTCCAAATTTTTCAAAAATGTCAAAAGTCGCACTTTTTAGGCTTTGATCACTACCCCTTTGATATCTCTGGTGGGGCACGAGATAAAAATCTGAATTTCCGGTTTCTAAGAGTATTGTATGGTAGTGCTATGCACAAGAAATTTCAAGATGGAGATTTTACTACAAGCTGAGATATGGTAAGGGCAACATGTCAAAAAAATACTGCCAAACTATTGTTTTGTTGTAGTCACAGCTAAGTATTTATCTCAGAGTGTCACTTAAATTTATGTTTATATTATCTTTAATTAATAGTAACTGAAAGCAAAGCTTAGCAATTAATTTAAAAAATAATTATGCCTAAGTCCATACATTTTGTATGGTTTCAGTAACTTTTGTTGTAAGTAATTTTAGTAACTAAAAGAAACCTCAGCACTTTTACATAAAGAAAAAAAAATATTTTTATAGAAGACCTGAAACAAAAACAGAACAGGGAAAGAGAAAAGCTTTTAATGTTTTTATACTTGTTGAGACATGATCAAACGTGTCAAAACACATTCTTACTTGTTGGTTTAAAAACCACAATTTTGATCTTTCCCAAAATTTTATTTGTAGGTACCAAGTCTTGTCATTTCTTGATAACTTGATTGAAGATCTTGGCCCTGCATGCTCATAGAAGTAAGCTTTGAAATCACTATGTGCAAGTCTCAGTTCATTAATAATTCCTAGCTTACTTCTTCTGCAAAAATGTCATTTTCTGAAGTATAAATTTTGAAAGGGCTTTGGATATCTTTACTTTCTAAAATTTACTTGAGGCTAATGCACGGTAACATCGTATGATGTTTCATTTACAGGAATATACTTATGGTAGGAACATGTTTCAGGGATTGGCAAGCAACATTAAAATTGTGGTTTTTAAACCAACAAGCAGGAATGTGTTTTGACACATTTGATCATATCTCAACAAGTATGCCAACATTAACAGCTTTTCTCTTTCCCTGTTCTGTTTTTGTCTCAGGTCTTATATAAAAATATTTTTTTCTTTATATAAAAGTGCTGAGGTTTCTTTTGGTTACTTAAATTGCAAAAAAAATTACTGAAACCATACAAAATGTAGGACTTAGGAATAATTATTTTTAAAATTAATTGCTAAGCTTTTCAAAAGGCTTTATTTTCTGTTACTATTATTTAAAGATAATAAAAAAAATAAATTTAAATGACACTCTGAGGTAAATACTTAACTGTGACTACAGCAAAACAATAGTTTGGCAGTATTTTTTTGACATGTTGCCCTTGCCATATCTCAGCTTGTAGTCAAATGTCCATCCTGAAATTTCTTGTGCATAGTACTACCATACAATACTCTCAGAAACCAGAACTTCAGATTTTTATCTCGTGCCCCACCAGAGATATCTAAGCCTAAAAAGTGCGATTTTTGACATTTTTAAATTTTTTTTAGCGAAGAGAAACGAAGTCCCGCGTCTGGAACTTGGCGTGTGAGTACAAGTACTTTTGGCTTATTTGTAAAAAAAATTATGTCATGTTGACAGTTTTCCTTGCTAGAAAAATTTCGTCTTGTAAACGGACAAATTTTTGAAAAAAACAAACTTTATGCTTAAATTTCACCAATAAGCAGTTAGTTTCGGAAACTACTCTATTACCAAATTTTTAGCCCAATGTATTCTGTACAAATTGCAACAATCCGCACTTGAATTGGAGAAATAAACGATGAATTATTTACAATTTCGTAAACCCTTCATGTGAGAAAATTGCTGCAGACGATGAAACAAAGATGGCCGCCATACACAAACAAAAAATAATAAAGTTAAAATAATAGTCATTTTGAACTTCCATCATGTTAGGGTTGTTGTACAAAAAATTTCAGATTTTTTAAAAATGGTCGAGCAATGAGTGCTGGACCACTTGAAATGGATTGACCCAGGAAGTTTCATTTACATCAAGTATTATGTTTTACACGAGTTTTTTGTAACAATTTTTTGTTACGACGTGTAATTTGTATATTAGAATGTTCTTAATAAAGTATCTTAACTTCCTATTCTACTGATTTTCGCCTTCATTTGTTTATGTTACTTTTTTATGTTTTGTAATTAAACACCACATCAAATCGAGAAAGCATCATACCATCTTTTTCAGGAAGCAAGTCAGGATACTTTTGGCACCCTCATGTCTTTAGCTGCAGTTTTTCAGAAACCTGACTAACAAACTCCATATATCTCTAGAATGCTTTGTCAATGGAACTAAGTATTCATGTTTTGCTTTTTCATCTTTTCTAGTTTGAAATAGGAAATAAAATTGACAACTAATAATTTCCAGGCTTAAAATGTTGTCTTAATATAAATGATCCTGATTTAGTCAAATTTAACAAGTTATTTTCGCTTTTGTGCATTTTTTTTTTAATATCTGACCTATAATGATTGATTCATTCTTACCATATTCCTTGAGGGGGCAACTTTCACCCCCCCTTCCTAGCTTTCCCAAATGGCACTCGTATTTGCAATGAGCCGCACATATCTATTCGCCTAAAAGGGGGTAAATCTAGAAGGTATTAAAATTAGTGGTATGGATTAAATTAATTATTTTTTAATTATTTATATGTTTTTAACAATTAAATATTCCATATTGTATTTCTTCTCAATTTTATAACTACATTGTTAATTAATTGTTGATAAATGCCTATAATTATCTGTTGTAATAAATTAATAAAATATTTTTAAAAAAAACGTAATTTTCAAAACAAATAAAAAATAATAATTTATGTCCTACATATTTTAGAGTTAAACCCTAGAAGGAATATATACAGTAGACTCCCTCAAATTCGCGCAGCTTGGGACCAGAGGTTGTGCGGATTTTAGAATTTTGCGGATTTCTGGTCATTGATTTGTTTACATTTTTCAAACAGTAATTTGATTGGTAGTTAAGCAAGGGAAATTATAATGAATGCTTACAATAAAATGAAACATTAAAATAAGTAAAATATTAAAATAATTTATTAGTTTAAAAGTAAGTAATTATTAAAATAATTATGTAAAATAAAAATTTAGAAAAATATTAAATTATTACCGATGAAATCGATTCAATTCGATTTCAAAAGTCCTATGCTGCCATCTAGTGGTAACGTGATCGTAAGATCGATACGTCATCCTATAGATATGCTAATTTATATAAAAATCAAAATTAATGTAACTTTATTTAGTAATAAATCAGCTGTAATAACCAAAAGAGAATGATTAACAAAAAATTTAGTAAAAAAAACATTGCGGTAGTCACTGATTTCGGCGCCATCTTGAATTTTGTTCCTGCAACTTAACTGTAAATTTCATTGTTTACATCTGAAAAAATACGCGGATTTTAGGCGTTCGCGGATTTTAGGGAGTCTATTGTATTAAGATATTTCGTTCAGTTAGTTCTACAGTTAATGTTAAATTTTTGTAACATATAGGGTTAAGCCAATTGAACTTTAAAAAATAGAAATAAATTCAAACAATATGTTAGTTAAGATATTAATCCATTATTTATTTTTCAGCTATATTTTAAAGTAAATATTTTTAATGATGAAGAGGATCATTAAACCCTATTCTGAACTGATGCCATTTAGGGGTTATTTTCATTTAAATTTAAATCATAGAGAAAGTCAAAATATTACAAAAATGTGTAAACAACCTCTTAGACCGGGAGGCGGTAGCATAGGCAATCACCTCATTGAATTCATGGCTGAAATTCCAGAATTAGTGAAAACTCGATTCGCCTATTAAGACGCAACCGGTCTGCCAAGTCCTATCTTGGTGGAAAACACCTGAAAATCGAATTTAGTGGTTGACTCGTAGGTTTACCATTGTGTTTTCCTGCTCCCAGTCCTCCCTGTTTACATATGTTTGGGTGCAGGAAAACACAATGGTAAACCTACGAGTCAGCCGCTAAAAGCGTGTTTTCCACAAAGATAGGACTTGGCAGACCAGTTGCGTTTTAATATGCGAATCTAGTTTTGACTCATTCTGGAATTTCAGCCGAAAACTCTCGATGAGGTGATTGTCTGTGCTGCCCCCTGCCGGTCTATCTGTAATTTCTATTAAATAATAGCCTGATGTATTGGTTTTCTTGATAACGCCTATAGTGAAAACTGATTTAAAATAAACATACAGTAAAACCTCCCTAAAGCGACCACGTTCCGTTCCAATAAAAATGGGTCGCTTCGAGAGGTGGTCTCTTATTGGAGGTCATGTTTAAAACTAGATTTTAATTGTTGAAAAAAAGTAACAATTAATGTTACTAAAATTTATTTTTCATATTAGAAAAGAATATGAAAATTTAAGTATCAAAACAAAAGTTAATGACATAAGTTAATTACTGTAGAGTTTAAAAAATGAATACGTTGAGGTTTGCTTTGATTTTACGGTTTTATCTTTTACAACTTTTATTTCTTAAGTCCTTTCGAAGTTCAGTAAATAAATGCTATATATATACATATATTTGGACGGGAACAAATAATGACTATTTCATTAATTTATCTATTTCTTCGAGAGTTTCCTGACAGAATAGGGCAGAGGAGTTTCTTGACCGTCATTCTTAATGTGTCATCAGAGTTAAATTCATTGCCTAAAAAGACACAAAGGTGTTTAAACACTTAAAAGTTATCGCAATTTAAAAAAAAAAAAATCTAAACTTTGTTTAGAAGTTTGATGAATAATGCAATCTCCAGAATTATTTTTCGAATAAAACCTTCTTCAAGCGACCAGGAAAAAACGGAATTTGTTTCGTTTTCTTCAAAAAAATTGGTTGCTCATGGAGGGAGCTCAACTGAGATGGTCTCTGAATGGAGATAAAATTAGTATTGAGCCTATCGGAATAAATTTCGTTCCATGAAAAAATGGTCGTTCAGAGAGGTGGTCGCACAGGGAGGTTTCATTGCATATTAATGGGTTCCGGGACACATTTTAAAATAATTTTGATTTATTGAGTAAAAATTCTGAATTTTTTTGTGCTAGTTAACCTTATCATTTGTAAACAAAATCACATGATAAAACTTCTCATAATTTTTTAAAAAAAAATTTAATTTCAAAATTTATTAAAAAAATGGTGTCATTTAAAATCGTTATAGCTCGAAATATTATTCATAAAATTTCAATTTTTTTTCTATTTAAATAAACAGAAATATGTAAGTTTTAATTTTGATTCAGCATTTTTAAAAATATTAATTTAAATAAAAATTAAAAATATTTAACGGAAAATTTTTTTAAAAAGTGGTGCAAACTTAAAAAAAATCATATTTTCAAAAGTAAATATTTTTTTCAAATATACTGAATCAAAATTAAAGTAAAACAATTGAAAAATATATATTTCAAGTTTGAACCCTGTACCTTTAACGGTTCTCGAGTTATAAGAATTTAAATGCGAGAAGTAGTGAAAAAAACCTATCATGAAGAAAAACGCATTTTTACAAAAAGTCGTTTCCATGACAGCCATTGCTTGAAAGCTAGATTTTGAAAATAAACCAAAACGAAAAAATTATATTTTTTGTTCTAATTCAGATTGAAACATGATTTAAATGTCATAAAATGACATTTAAATCCATACATCGAGCAGGAAAAAATAGAGAACTTTTTAATGAAATAAAATTTTTTTGCAAAATTTGAAGATTTTTGTGTCCCGGACCCCCTTAAACTAAAATATTTTTAACATAAACGAAATTTAAAAGGACAGTATTGAACAGTTTATCATTATATCATTTTAAAGTAGTCTGTAAAAAAAAAAAAAAAAAAAAAAAAAAAAAAAAGATAAATAATAGAACTTTGCGTACAATTTTCCCATTTCGGAGACTGAGGCCAGAATGTATTTGCCTCAACCATCGCTGTCAACGAATTATGGAGGGAGGGGAAGGACGAGAGAAATATTGCTCTGTCAATCAGTTCGGCGACTACAAGCTGTCTACCGATAGAAATAATAAAAAGGAAGGAATAATTCCATCGAAATCGTGGGTACTGTTGTATTTCTCTTGAAAGAAAATAGTTTGGGTTCTCAGTTAGTTTCAAAGAAAAAAATCTTTTATTCTCATCGGGGCCCTGCAAGTATAGGTCCCAGAAGCAAAGTTTCGGAAGCGCAACATTTTATAAAACAAGTATAAGGAAAGGGCAGCTGCCGTCACTGTTGGTCGAATTACTGTTGGTTAGCAAGAAAAACCTGTTCATTCATTATGACTCCTACTATACACATGAACTCCGGGAATTTATTGGTCTTTAACAGACTGATTTAACAGATCTATGATATGATTGGCCTACTTCGCCAAGTGTGATTCCTGCAATGATCACCAAGATAAAAATGTAGTAGTAGATTGGTTGACGGAAGTGTTTGTTTGTAAACATGCCCTTTCCTTATTTCAAACTCATTGGCCGCCTATAAGCGCGAAGTACAGGTGCATTTCAGACCGATCTCCTATTCTGTTATGACTAGTGCTGCCAGTTAACCCGATTTTAAGGGGTCTCATGAACCGTCCCGCGTAACGCTAAATGTCCCGCTTTTTGACCATGTCCAAATGACGTCAAAATTTAATAAGTTTAATATAAATTAAAATTTTACACCTTAGTTTGTGGCGAGTGAATTTAACCACATTTTGGTCACATTATGTAGATAAAACGGCTGCATGTTACAGAAGACCTTATGATCTGTCTAGAAATTGCGTGTGATCCTGTTCAAATTTCATTCGGTCAACCACCAATAATAGGCGTTTGTAAAAAATAAGTTTCAAGAAGAGACAGAGCGTGTAAAAATCGAACTGCCTTACATCGATCTTCTTATTAAAAAGCGTTTGGTGAGTATTTTTTTATAAATGCTTGAGTATTAATTTTTCTTAAATTATTGTTTCTTAAATTATCTTGGTATTGAACTATAAATTACTTCTTTCTTCATTCATTTTAACATACAACACAACCTCATTTTATAATAATGTACGAGGGCAATTCGGAAATTAACCTCCGTTTCGCAGTAAATAAAAATCCCCCATACATTCAACTATTTTTTATTTACATCTGAAAGATATAGATGTCCTCTATTTTTCATGATAGTCACAATGCCCATTTAAGCACTTGTTATAGCATTTTACAAACATGCCAATCCCTTCTGCAAAAATCTCAGCCGCCTGCGAATTCAATCAACTTGTCACAGCGGTTTGAAGTTCCTCGTCGTCAGCGAAGTGCCCAAACCGAGGCCCAAACCCCTTCTTCAATTCAGTGAATAGATGATAATCAGAAGGAGCCAAGTCCGGGATAAGGGTGAATGATTAAACATGTTCCATTTGAATTGGCGCAAAAGATCTTGTGTTCGCCGAGCACTGTGAGGTCAAGCTGTATCGTGCCGGATGTTTAGGTCGTATATGACACAAAATTCACTAAGAATGTCTGCCGTGGACAGTTGATTCACCGAAAAAAAAATTATTACTCCTTGCATCTCGAATGTGGCGGGAATTTCAATATCAGCGCACATTTTCTGACTTTATAACCAGCAAACGAGCAGCATTACATCACTTTCATTAGAGTAGCTGGAAGCTTAATGAATCACTTATTGCTTGATGTAACAATGGTTGCGCTCCACCCACTACTACTAGCGTCACTCTACAACGGAGGTTAGTTTCTGAATTGCCCTTGTATTTAACACATTCCAACAAAGTTGAAAAGTATTTATGCATTCGGTTTGTCTGTCCGTCTGACCAAATGTAATCGGATATTCATACAATTGATAAACGTTATTTAGGGTCGCCAAGGCATGTTTGGTATTGTATATGAAATATGTGGGATTAATAGCTCATTAACCGGGGCACTCAAAAGAATTGCCTTACATTATAATCAATGGGGGAAAATCGTTTTCAGTGTATTTCAATGACATTATGCTATTTCAAATGTATTGTAATTGATATAAATCACTGAATCTCACTACAAGACAATTATTCGATGGTGTTTGATACTATACAATAGGGCAATTCAATATATACAGGGCTGATCAAAGAATTTGGGTAATTTCCTGATTGTAGATGGGAACAGCTGAAATTGGATTTTCAAGTGTGCTGTTTGAATTACACATAATATTTAAACTTATTAAACGATGCAGTTTTGTATCATTATTCTGAAGGAGTGGGAAAGTGTTTCTTAATCTATGCTTGACGCATGATTTTTTCTTGCTTGTTAATATACGAATGGGAAAATAATTATGTATATAATACTTTATTGTAAACAGCAGGAAGATGTGTATTTTATTAGACTACAGTATGAATAGTACAAATAAATTCATGCATCGGGTTAGATAGCTGTGTTGGCAGTTGGATAAATTTTTTGCTGCGGCTCGGGCTGGTTCTTTGTGTTTCTATTATCGGATCGTTTCTGATTACGGTTTAATTTCTTGCTAGTTGTGTGTGGTATGTCCAATTTTTACACAGAAAACTCTTAGAATATTGTTTGAAATGATAAAAACATATTTGTATATGAATGAGTATGTATATATTGATTTTTCTCCGATAAAGATAAAATTAATGTTAGATATACAATTGTAGACTATTTTCCTATTATTGCTTTAAATTGTGGAATGATATTTTTTCGTACCAGGTACAGTCGAGTTGCAGGTTGACAAAAATTATTCTATGGAGTTCAGGTTAGACATAACTCGACCCGCCCAGGACCGTAGTAACAGTCAGGAGTTTCATAAGAAACATAAAAAATTCCTATTTAAATCAGAATACCGACTTCCTTGAAAATTGAAATTCGATTGTATTATTAGATTAACCCTTTATGTACTGGATTATGAATTCATGAAAATTTTATCTTCTAAAGCATTTTTCGTGAATATTTGAAACTGCATTAGAAGATTTACAAAATCATTTAATAAATTGTATGAGAATTTTAGAAGGATTGAGAAGGATTTATTAAATTTGAATTTATAGGGATTTCGTGCACTATTTATAACCCCACTCAAATCTTTCATTTTAAATATTTTTCTTAGTATTTTGTATAATGAGGAAATGTACAAATATAATGTTCTCACAATAGAAATATTTCCGAATTGAAAAATTCCCCAACGCCAAGAAAACTGAAAAGACGCAAAGACAAAAGAAATCTTCCTTTAAAAAATATTTTTGTTCTGTGTAACCAATAATGCTTTTGGAACAAGATAAAGTAATGCATCTATAACTCATTCTAAAATGTATTACATCTAATCAAAGTAATGTATCTAGTCATCAATACCGTGAAAGGAAAGCGTTTACGACCATGCATTTCTATGTGGTTTCTCATCGTCTAGTTATACTCTGTATCTCCTGTAAGTTTGTAATCACTGTGCTGAAACACTTATATAATACTTTATTCTAAGAAGATGTATATTATTACATGTATTAAATGTAATATAATTATATAATTACATGTATTAAATGAATTTTATAACAAGTTATTTTAATGGTACTTATAAGTTCCGTCAGTAGATAAAGGGTTAAACACTGTTCATAAATTTGTGATACCTTCGCTTTTTGAAAATAATCTTCAATTTAGAGTTTAAGTGATTTTTCTACATCATCAAGAAAAAATTTGTTTTATGATTGAATTGACACTAAAAAAAAATAGTTTTAAAATCTAAACTATTTCACAAGTTTTCATTTTACTTGCAACTTTCTTGAGGATTTTGTATTTCAATGTCAGATTTAAATTTTCTATTTTATCCAAAGTCGGAGAATCACGCTGTCTGCGTTCGATCAAAATATGTAATAATAATTGTGTTTTCATACAAACCACTAAAATGCAAAATTATGAAAAAAAATAAAGGGTAATATTTATAAAGGGAGCAATTCGTTATAAAAGTACTGTTAATTATTTCAGAAACTCTAGTTCGAACGATCCATCCTCTTATGGATAACGTATAATTCATATACATTCGGTACAACGAAAAGAAACTGCTTCATACAGTATCTACTTAAGATGGAACGACAAGGGATTAAAATATATTTTCGTTTAAAACAGGCAGGTACACTTTTCCTGAAAGTTGCATTGTACTGTTTTAAGCGAGAACATGAAATTTATCTGTTTAAAGCATGATTCCGTTTAAACAGGCTTTAATATAGTGCTTATGTTGACCTGATTTTGGAGCACTTGTCCCACTTTTTGCGCTACTAGACTCGGCTGTGACCCACTCAGAAAAACATTTTAAATTATTTTATATATAAAGGCAGTATAAATATTAATTAGTTCTTTTCTACAGATATCCTTATGTTTTCACATGTTCCTAAAAAATATTTAAAAATAAGAAATAACTATTGTACAAGTGCGTAACATCTCACTTTTGTAACATGCTTTTTAAATAGCGTCACAATTATAAGAGATTCTAAGATATGGCCCGCGGAATGTCAAAAGTCCCTATTTATCGTGATCATGATTGCTACGGGACAGGGAATTTCATTAGGATACATATCGGTATTATAGAAAAAATCGTATTATGTAGTCATGCCAAGGAGAATTTTTCTATGAAAAAATACTGGTACATTCCTCCAAAAATTCCCCGACTCGTAGCAATCCTGAAGATACACAAATTCCCTTACATTTCTTTTAGCATCATGCTATTTATTTGCATGGAGTAGACCTTGATCCAGTAAAACTTGTGTAAACCAACCTGTCTATAAAGGGAAATTTTAATGGTCATGGTGAAAGGAATATCATACAAATCTACGTGCTAAGTCTGAAACCTGTTAAAAAACAAGTTATCTTTCCGGTCCCTACCGACTCTGTTTTCACACCCAGGGACCGACTTAGGCTATCTAGGGCCCCGGGGAAAGCATCATTCTGGGGGGGGGGGGGGGCTTCTATCTATCCAGAAAATTTTTCGCAAATGATGTACAAGGGGCTAGTACTAAACTTCATATATATTGCACATATGCATAAATTTCATACCAGGTACTATTCACATCTGTATACAGGGTATCACAAAAAGACAGCCACAACTTTAAGAAAAAATACTAGTACGATAATAGAAGAAAAAATTATGGATTGGTTGACAGGAGTATTTGCTTGCAAAACTTTTTCTATACTTACCTATGTATGTTATGGGTCATAACTAATGGTTTTAACTTGCCTCGTTACATAGAAATATAGAATTTCTTTTTAAAACAATACAATACTAAGTTGTTATAATAAAATTTTAATCACTTTTTCTAATGATAGAATTCGTTTTTCTACGCGTATTTGGATGGGGTACAGAATGCAGAAAGGGGAAGGGGGAACCGCACTCCCTTCCTAAATGTTTGAAAATATGTGAATTTTGATCCCTTTTGGCTAAATTTAATAGTCTAAGAGCTAGCAACGTCAAAAAACACGTCATTTTATCAAGGCTCATTTTTTTATATGTTCTTCCCTTTTACGGTGTAGTACGTTTGCAACCGGTCTGGCAGTCGGGAGACGTTACATTTACCTGCGGCAGAAGGGGTTATGCAGGTCAAAAAACTTTAAAATTACGTCATTTTATTAAGGCTCATTTTTTTATATGTTCATCCCTTTTATGGTGCAGTACTTTTGCGAATAGTCTGGCTGTCGGGAGACGTTGCGTTTACCTGCGGGAGAAGGGGTAATGCAGGTCAAAAAACTTCAAAATTACGTCATTTTAGCATGATTTTTGTTTATAACATCTGTTTCTACTAACTATTTGTGATATTAATCATTTATCGCCAGACGTTACCAATGTTGCTAAGACCCTGCCAGATCCACATTTACAGATAACATATTATTCTTTGGCAACCAGACAATCTA
The DNA here is from genome assembly GCA_963932465.1 of Maratus speciosus. Classification (NCBI taxonomy): domain Eukaryota; kingdom Metazoa; phylum Arthropoda; class Arachnida; order Araneae; family Salticidae; genus Maratus; species Maratus speciosus. The sequence goes on along the minus strand of OZ010798.1, from coordinate 10,432,955 downwards.
TTTATATAAAATCCAAGTCTCTGTGTGTCCCTCACAATTCCGGTAGGACCGCCTTATTGAAATGAGTAATTGTTGAAAAATACTAATGCAGGGTTACCATTGGCCAATTTGGCAATGGCGAAATTCCTATTTAAAACCATTAATCTTTCATATGGAGGTCACCGCAATTTAATTTAAACTCCGCACTTTTAAGGGTTTTTTTTCAAAATCTATGGGTGAGAATTTAAAGTGTAATATACGAAAACGTACGTCTTTACATCTTTCTCCCGATGCTACTAATAAAATAACCGCCAATAGACGGCACTGTACTATCAGGGCTACAAACTGCGCGATTTTAATGTGCTTTAGGTAATTTTCCAGTATAAGGAAAGGGCATGTTTACAAACAAACCCTTCCGTCAACCTATCTACTACTATATTTTTATCTTAGCGATCATTGCAGGAATCACACTTGGCGACGTAGGCCAATCATATCATAGATCTGATAAATCAATCTGTTAAAGACCAATCAAATTCCCGGAGTTCATGTGTATAATAGGAGTAATAATGAATGAACAGGTTTTTCTTGCTGACCAACAGTAATTCGACCAACAGTGACGTCAGCTGTCCTTTCCTTATAGGTGCTAAGGCTCCTATAACTCCTAATAGGTGCCTTGCCGGGAAGGAAATTTGACAGCAAATCATAATTAAAAATGCATTTCCAGCAATCATCGCTTATGTACAGTACTTCGTAGAAAAGTTTATTGGCGAGAAAGAAGTTTACTGTTTCATACTCACAAGCAATTTTTTCCATATGTATACAATTTATTTAATATAAAAAAAGCTATTTATCAATTTTTATAAAGAAACATAAGTAATTTTTACACAGATGTCATATAAACATCGGGTTTGGCGTGATTTTTTTTTCCGCCAATTTGGCAAAAATCTCGCTTTCGAATACCAATTACATATATATTTTTTAAATTATTAGTTATTATTTTGAAAAGGAAATAACAATAAATAAATAAAAGTTTAATTAATAACTATAGCAAAACATTTTACTTAATTAAACAAGAAAGAAAAAATTATGCGTTAAGCATAGATTATGAAACACTTTCCAACACTTCTTGAATGCTTTAACAAAACTTCGTTATTTAGGGAAATAAGGTAAATAAGATAACTAAGTAAACATTTTAGAAAACACATAAAACATTGGAAAAACTGATTTCAGCAGTTACCGTCCATAGCCAAATAGGTATTCCAATTCTTTTGATCAGCCCTGTATTTAATCTGTAGGTTGATATATAGACTATACAATGGGAAAGTTTAGTTTAGCAAGAAAACGCATAACAGGTTGAAATTTCTCTTTCAGCAATTTATAGTAATAGGTGGAAACATACTTGAATACTTTTGTACAGCCCTGTAGTTTACCTAGTCTATAATTAATTTGCAAGAAATAATTTCGGTTGCAAAATTAATGCCAGACGGCATTAAATATGGCAGCGAAAGTGTCTGTTTCAACAGTGCTTTTTAGTTTAAAAATTAAAAGTCATCTTTACGTCATTTTATCAAGCTTAAAAAATACAAGATATTACTTTTTGGCTATCAGACAATCTATAATTAATTTGCCAGACACAAATTCGGTTGTAAAGTTAATGCCATACGGCTTTAAATATGGCAACGAAAGTGCTTGTTTCAAGAGTGGTTTATAGTTTAAAAATTATAAGTCATCTGTACGTCATTTTATCAAGCTTAAAAATTACAAGATATTACTTTTTGGCTATCAGACAATCTATAATTAATTTACCAGACACAAATTCTGTTGCAAAGTTAATGCCAGACGGCTTTAAATATGGCAACAAAAGTACCTGTTTCAAGAGTGGTTTGTAGTTTTAAAATTATAAATCATCTTTATGTCAATTTATCAAGCTTAAAAATAAAGAGATGTTACTCTTTGGCTATCAGACAACCTATATAATTAATTTTTCAGACAAAAATTCGGTTGCAAAGTTAATGCCAGGCGGCTTTAAATATGGCAACGAAAGTGCCTGTTTCAAGAGTGGTTTATAGTTTAAAAATTATAAGTCATCTGTACGTCATTTTATCAAGCTTAAAAATTACAAGATATTACTTTTTGGCTATCAGACAATCTATAATTAATTTACCAGACACAAATTCTGTTGCAAAGTTAATGCCAGACGGCTTTAAATATGGCAACAAAAGTTCCTGTTTCAAGAGTGATTTGTAGTTTTAAAATTATAAATCATCTTTACGTCAATTTATCAAGCTTAAAAATAAAGAGATGTTACTCTGGCTATCAGACAACCTATAATTAATTTACCAGACACAAATTCTGTTGCAAAGTTAATGCCAGACGGCTTTAAATATGGCAACAAAAGTGCCTGTTTCAAGAGTGGTTTGTAGTTTAAAAATTATAAATCATGTTTATGTCAATTTATCAAGCTTAAAAATAACAAGAATTAGACGGCTTCAAATCTGACAGCGAAAGTGCCGGTTTGAAGAGTGGTTTATAGCTTTAAAAATATATGTCCCCTTCAAGTCATTTTAGCAAACTTGAAAATTGCAACATATTATTCTTTGGCTATCAGACAACTTATAATTTATTTTCAAGACACAAATTTCGTTGATAAGTTAATGCCAGATGGCTTTAAATCTGACAGAGTAATATATTGCATCTGAAGAGTAATATATTGCAATTTTCAAGCTTGCTAAAATGACGTGACGGGAACATTTTTTTTTTACCTACAAACCACTCTTGAAACAGGCACTTTCGCTGCCATATTTAATGCCGTCTGGCATTAACTTTGCAACCGAATTTGTGTCTGGCAAATTAATTATAGGTTGTCTGATAGCCAACGAGTAATATCTCTTTATTTTTAAGCTTGATAAATTAACGTAAAGATGATTTATAATTCTTAAGCTACAAACCACTCTTGAAACAGGCACCTTCGTTGGCATATTTAAAGCCGTCTGGCATTAACTTTGCAACCGAATTTGTGTCTACCAAATTAATTATAAATTGTCTGATAGCCAAAAAGTAATATGGTACCTATTAATGTGGATCTCGCAGGGTCTTAGCAACATTGGCAACGTCTGGCAATAATGGATTAATATCACAAATAATTAGTAGAAACAAATGTTATAAACAAAAATCATGCTAAAATGACGTAATTTTGATGTTTTTTCACCTGCATAACCCCTTCTCTTGCAGGTAAACGCTCCCGACTGCCAGACCATCCGCAAACGTACTACACCATAAAAGGCATAAAAGGGAAGAACATATAAAAAAAATGAGCCTTGGCAAAATGACGTAATTTTGAAGTTTTTTGACCTGCATAACCCCTTCTGCCTCATATTAACGCAACGTCTCCAAACTGCCAGACCGGTTGCAAACTTACTACATCATAAAAGGGAAGAACATATAGAAAAATTAACCTTGATAAAATGACGTAATTTTGAAAGTTTTTTTGACCTGCATAACCCCTTCTGCCACAGGTAAACGCAACGTCTCCCGACTGCCAGACCGGTTGCAAACGTACTACACCATAAAAGGGAAGAACATATAAAAAAATGAGCCTTGATAAAATCAGCTGACGAAAACGTTGCTAGCTCTTAGACTATAATTGTTTGACACATTTTAGTGAAAATCCACATTATTCCTATGAGGGTCCGGGGCAACTGCTCCTACAATAGTCAAGCCCAGTTCACACCTTTTAATGTTCGTGGCTCAGAAAAACAAGAGATACCGGAAGCTGTTTATAATGGAATACTATTTTAAAACCGTAAAACATACATAGTACTTACTGATGGAATACCATACAACTGTAACTGCTCAATCCGAAACCGCCCTGAAATGGATTTTTCTTTCGCGCCCTAGCGATTCCTCTCTCACGATTTTACTGTGTAATATCATTAGGTTTATTTAGCATAGTAAAAACTACTAAGAAGAAAATTCCAATGAGTGGATGCAGATTCCGTTTTAAACAGGTTTGCGTCTTAGTAGGCATAATTTTGTGATTTTTTTTAAACATTTAAATCACGATTCCATTGAAGACAATATCCGGTTTTATATGATTTAATTTACATTTTTATGTTCCGATTCAGAAGTTGCTGTTCAGCTTTTTTCGTTTCCCTGTCCTGCTTTTTGTAAAACTGAAACGCGTAACACTAATTCAAACTACAATTGTTACTGTTACTCACTCAATCCTCATAAAATTTGTGATCGGGTAGAGGAGGAGTCTCTGTTTTGCTGTCAAATGCAGCCTACTCTGTTATATGGCTCAGTGCGTTGCAGAAATACAGTATTCTCATTTTCTTCTCCGATTCATAAAGAAACAATTTATTTATATTTGCACGCAATATTTAATTTTGTTACCAGAAAATCTATATACTAACTCGATTTATTAATAATTGTAATTGTAATCTGTCGGTTTGCTCAAGAAAGGGAAAGATGCTAGGACTATAGTGACATGACTACTACATTGCTATAATGATACACGAGGAAGCCAATATTAATGCCATCGGCAGCTGTTAGTATAAAGTGATAGTGTCGGTTTCATAAAATTGCATCCGATATTACGACACGATGGTAACAGAATTTTTTTCGCTGTCATTCCAGTTGAATTGGAGAAACATGTTATGTATGGTGTAACATTTTTCCTGTTTCTTGATCATTTTTTTAATTCTAAAAAAGAGTATTGCCATAGCCACCATATTTTAATGTTTTTTTTTTTTTTTAAGTTAATCAGTTTATGCCAGAAATTAACATATTAAATGAACTCAAATAAGTGAAGTTTAGGAACAGGAAATAATACAGGGTGTTTCAAATCTATCTTTACATCTTTGATCCTCCATAAAACTTAAACGAATTTAGATAACAAAAATCTGCTTATTATATAATGAATAGCAAGTTCCAAAGTTTTATGTGATGCTAGAAGCCACATGAGCACCTTTGGGTGCACGAACAACGTCGTGCCATGTTCTTTGGAACATGTCCACAGGAACTGTAACAATGATCGCAGTCCATCGTTACAATTTATCATTGTTCGGAAATTCCTTTGTATTTGCGTATCTGGCTTCGTATCTATGATCCAGGCCACATACTGGTCCCTTTCCTGTGGTGTAGCCATCATCAGTTATGAATATCTTTGGATCGTACCTTAATTTTAAAACATTCTTTTTAGTACAAATAAAATATTATGCGTTGCTGTTATACTCACACAAAACTAAACATCGCTATCGTATTTCGTTTTGGTTTTATGGGGAATAAAAGCTGTAAAAATAAATTTGGGGTACCGAGTATATTAAAAAAAAACATTTAACACAGTTTATTTGATGCAAAAAGGTTGGAAGCTATGTATGTATACCTTAACCTTTTCAAGGCGGTAGTATGTTTATGAAACCGTTTAATTTTAATTCACAAATGCCACAATGGCACCAGAATTTTGGTATAAAATTTTCTTTTATTATGTATGTGAAATATAGTCTTTTTTTCTTATTTCCAAATAAATTGGTATGTAAATTCTGGTGTCATTCATTCTTTTTAACATTTTAGCAATGGAGATGCTTTGCCCCTGAAAGGGTTAACGAGAATTTCCTTTTGTCTCTGAGAACTTTTCGTTCTTTATATTCCAAATAACACTCGGAAGAAAATAGTTGAAACTTACTTGTTTAAGAATAGAAAATAAATGCATTTGTTAGTTTGGAGACAAAAGTATTTCCGAAAATTTTTAATTAAATAGAATAAAAATAACCACAAAAAATGTTTTACACGTAATTTATTTATTTTGCAGTTAAAAATTCAAGTTTTGTTTAACTACAAACAACCGAAGCTAAAAGGAGTAAAATATAGAGTAAAATAAAGAATAAAAAAAATCATTAAACGAATGAGTAGAACAAGTTTTGGGTGGGTGTTTTAAGAATTTTTCCCTTTATACTACATGAAAATTCATATTAAAAGCAACTTTAAAAAAATGTTGATAGAAGATTGCGCAACAAAGCTTGGGATTTTCATATTAATAATTTTTCATATTTATGCAATCATTACACAGTTCAGAATGGTCAAACTGCAAAACAGAGAAACACTTTCACCTACCCTAAATTATGAAAAAATTAATTTTACAAAAAAATTTCAATTTTCGAGACTTAAAATATAAATAAAACAAATCCATCAACTCAACCTTTTTTCTCGCGGGCTGCAGGCTGCAAACATAAGTTTCCAACTTTAGGCGGGCCGCAATTCACTTATAAAAGAGCTAAAAATACAGTAACTAAAATAACGTAAGTAGTCTAACAATGCAATATAAGAAAGTTAATATTATTACTAGGGTTAAATATTTGTCGCGGAAGAAATATTACCAAAAAATTTAACACCACTCCTTTTAAATAATAAATTTCGCAGTAGATTTTTATTGCAAATGCTGTAGAAATAGGCCGCGAAGTTTGCCGGTTGGCAATAGTGCAGGAAAATATTTTCAGTAACATTTTTTTGCGAAGAAATTTCAACCCTAAAAGACAGTACTGGCAATATAAGAAACAAAAAACGTAATGATATAACAATGCAGAATTTCGAAGAAGATTTTCTCTAATAAATCCAACTCTTGCTCAAAGAAAACAAAAATTTTAAATTGTAGAAACATATAGTGCAAACTTAAATGGGTATGATGTTTAATTGGTCTTGAAGATTAAGAAATGTAGGCAGCATATAAAAGCATTCTTGTAAATAATAGCATTTGCAAGCGTGCTTTTATATGCTGTATGCAAAAAGAACTTTTGACAGGGGCGCCATTTCAGAACTTTCTTGGGGGGGGGGGCAAAGTTTTCTTTGAGGACAGTAGCATAGCCAAGGGTGAGGTTCGGGGGGGGGCGGTATTCTCTTCCCCTCTTCCCTCCGAACAAGAAACGATTCAAAATTCTGTTTTAAGCAGGTTTTCATCTTACCAGGTATTTCTTTCAAGATACTGACTAAAGTTTTCCGTTTAAGACAATATTCGTTAGAGACAGTTTCCATTTTACAAGTATATCTAAGGATGTTAAAACATTCTTTCTGTAGTAAACCTCTGAAGAGCATAGGTACATTTACTGTTAAACTTGTGAAAATGAAACCTGTCAAAAAAAGAATTCTTTCGGAAACGGAAAAAAAATCGCGTTTCTTTGAACAACAACAACCAAAAGAAAACACCATATAATTACACTTGATAATACGGAGACCTGTCTAAAATGGGGTTTTTTCCCCTGACCTTTTGACTTCTTCTTTGCAGGTTTTGCTCCAGGCGTGGGGAGCCATTTCAAGAGGTTCTTGGAGGTTGGAACAAAGTTTTCTTTGAGAGGAAGGGCTTGAAACAGCGTACGGGATTTTGCCTTCTTAACGTCTTTTAAAACCATTGGCTTCTTCCAGGAACATTTTTTAATTTTCGTGAAAGACTGCAGTATTTTTTTCTTTTTTTGCGGAGCTACGCGAAATCAACTCGCCAATCGACCGCGAAAAAAAATCTTAAATTTTGCCAATTGGACTTGGAAAAAATAGTCAGTTTGGCAAATTAGTCGCGGAAAAAATATTACTTCCTAAAAGGACCGTGAAAAAATATTGCAAAGATCGTGGAAACAAACACCGATTATGGCCAATCGGTTGCGGGAAAGAAAATGCAGATTTCAACATTAGGTCGCAAAAAAAAATCAAATTTGCTCAGCAGTCATACAAAAAAAAATTGTGAATTTCGAATTATTAAGGAAAAAAACGAGAATTTTGTCAAAGGTTTCGAATAAAAATCACGAATTTAGTCAAAGAATCGCACAAAAAATTCAAAAATTTCGTCAAACGATCGCGCAAAGCAATCGCAAATTATGTCAGTCGGTTGCGAGAAAAAAAACGAATTTCAATAAATAATCGTAGAAAAGAATCGCGAATTTCGTCAAAATATCTCGGATAGAAATAGCGAATTTCGTTAAACGTCGCAAAAAATATCGTGGATTTTGACAAATGGTCACGGAAAAAAATTGTGAATTTCGTGAATCGGTCACGAGATAATCAGTGATAGTCAACACGTCAAGAAGTTTGCAAATTTTTGATTCATAGGGATATGAAATTTTCACCAATGATTTTCTGTGAGTAAAAAATTTCCTTAATCATTTTCTGCATTCCTTTTCAGACTATGATCTAAATTCCACACAATTCAGAAATTTGCAAAACATTTGGTATCAGGTAGAGCCTGCATTAGAGATGAGTTCGGGCTCTTTTTTCAGAGCCCGACGATTTTAAATCCGAGGCCGCCCGAGCCCGAAACATTTTGTGTCATCAGAGCCCGATACCGAAAATATGCAATAGTAAAAAATTGCATAATATTTAAAAAAAAATGTTTCAAATGTAATTATCATTTGTAAACTACTTTTTACATAGAAATGACTCTTAAAGGAAAATTTAAATTTAATATTATCAAAAGAAAAGTTTGGCATCAAATAAAAATGTATTCCATACTTAAAAAGGATTCTCATCTATTTTCTCTTTTAATAAGAAAATCTTATGGACATGTTAATGAAGTGTGTTTCATGAATAAATGCATGAAATTTATAGAAATTACTATTTATCTAGCGAATAATCGAACAACATTTATAAATTTTCTAAAAAAGGTGCACATTTTTAACTATAACCAATTCCTTCATCACAACAATCTTTCGGGATTGGCGTGACCCTGAAAATAATCTTAAATTAAAAATTTTAATGTCCCGGTGCTTTTACAAGAAAAGAGGAAATACTGCTCGATTGATTTTTATCAGAATAATTTTAATTAAATTTACTTACGACTGAAAGTGACTTCATAAATTGCAGCTTACTACTTCAGCATCACCAGAGTTCATAATAGATATAATAATCACTAAAGTTATTTCCATATGAAAAGCGTACAGTAGAAATCTAAATTATTCGCAAACCGCAAACTATAAACGGAAGAAAATAGTCTCTTTGTGTTAGATCTCTAAATAATAATAATAAAAAAAATAAACCCAATTGCAAAATAACCTCTGCCACAAACGAAAATCGAACTAAAAACAAATTAATTATCCCCGCCTCTTTCGTGGCGCCGCATCGTAGGACCATCGTCGTCGGCAATGCCAAACATAAATCTGTATATATGACTAATCATTTTTTTAAATAGCATTCTATTCTAACAACTAAAATAGAAAAACACAATTTCTGTTTCCCCTAATTCTGATCAAAAAAGCAATGCAATGATTTGAAAAGGAATAAGTAATTTTTAAGGGGGAAAAAAGTTCTTTTAATTTTTCTTTAATTCTCTAAGTTCTTTTAATTTAATTCTATTCATGCATAAATAAAATTTTCAGTTTTCAGAAAGAAGGAGTCCGAACCCGACGACTAGAATCAAAATAGACCCCGAGCCCGTGTCGGTCACGAGCTTTCGGGCTCCTGCTGAACCCGTCTCATCTCTAGTCTGCATTGGGTCGCGCAACCGGCTTTTTTTCAAAACCGACACGACCCGATCCGTGGCACATATCGAGGCGGGTTGACGTTTCTTTTTTTCGTTTCGGGTTAGGTTGACAGTCTTGCATCGGGTCGGGTAACCCGATTTTACTCGAACTCGAGTTGCGGATCAAGTCAGGTTTATACTATTTTTTTTTTCGCTAGGTGTAAGGTTAACTTTAAAGCATTTCTGGTTATGCTTTGTCTCTCTTTGGATGAACCGATTTTTCAAAAGGAAGATCTGGATATTTTTAAAATGAAAAAGCTGTATATCGGAGTATTAATGGGTGCATATGTGTTAATTTTTGCATATAAGCTATAAAATTGTTGACTACTTTTCCATAAATGTAATTAAACATAGATTCATTTTCTTTCACTTTGAATTTGGATATGAATATTTCGGTTTTATTTTGAGTTTGTCTGGCTAGAGTTGTGTCTCGCGTTAACGACTTTTGTCAGGTTCGGATAGTGTAGAATCCGATCCGTGCAGAACTCTAGTAATAGGTTCAGGAAATTATTAAGAACATACTGTATATAATATGATTTAATAAAGCAAATGATTTGATAGCATTGTAATGACTGCAGTAACTATAATGTGACACTAATAATGCAAAATAAAAAATTCTAATAATTAAGAACTTGAATTAACCCCCCCCCCCCCCCCAAAAAAAAAAAAAAATCCTCTCTAAATTTTGAATTAAAGGGGAAATTCACCTCAAAAATTCTAGCCCTGAGGGGGACGAGTTTTCTTTGATCATTTTGCACACGACTGGGAGGCAATTAATAGAATTTTTTTCTCACATATCTTTTTTAAAATTAGACAAAATACTAATCAATGAGAAGTGTCTCGCCTTGAAAGTGTTGGAATAGTCTTTTAATTTAATCTTTAGAAAATATTTTTGATAATTATCAGTTTCTGTGCATAAAGTGTTTATTTATTTCATGTGTTTTTACTGTAATAAAATCTGACAAGTTACTTAAGCTTTTGAGGAATTTATGAAAAAAAAAATGTTGAGTCTGACCTGCGATGGCAGATAGGGATGCATTGAATATTCGGTATCTATTCGGCTTTCGGACTTGCTACCGAATATTTGGTTAGGCAGAATATCAAACTATTCGGTCTGCCGAATATTCAGCTTGGCCGAATATTCTATATATTCTATAACTATTCGGCCAAACCGAATACTTAAAAATATCTTTTGAAAAATATTTTTAAAATTCTTACATAACTTCTACTTTTAACTGTCAATTTATAAAGATATTCAGAATAATTGGAAACAAAATCGTATTTAAATCAAAGAGAATGCTGTTACATTATTTACTGTTTGATAAATGTCACTTAAAAAAATTAACCATTAACGATGACCTGCATAGAAATAAACAATGCACAAATGGAAGTTTCTGAACAATGTCCTGTAAATAATCTGTCTCTTGCTTTTTCCCAAAAAGAGTGTTTTTAAAGAAAATGGGAAAAACTTTCCGATGTGATAATAGGCATCAAGACAGACCATTTTTGCCCAAGAAACCAGTTTCGCAATCCGCTTAATCAGTCAAAATCAAAAATACAGTGTATGTCATATCATTTCAGGTCAAACTTAGATTTTCATTTGTTACTTTAACAATAATGAAGATATCGTAACTATATTTTCAAAAGAGTTACTTTGATTTCTGTGACATATGATATCATGAGAAGTAGTGCCGGAAATTGGGTGTGTGTAAAGTTTACTTGTAAAAAGGTCTTGTTTATCAAAGTGGAAGTATCTGTGTTAAGTATTATGAAAAATTGTTTTAAAATTTAATTTTTTAATATCTTTAAACTTTGAATTCGGCCAGCCGAATATTCGGTATTCGGCCCAACAGTCAGTATTCAGCTACCCGAATATTCGGTATTCGGTTTACCTGTATGCCGAATATTCGGTGTTCAGTTTACCTGTATGCCGAATATTCGGTATTCGGCCAAAATCACTATTCGGTGCATCTTTAATGACAGATTAATTTTCTGAAATATCAAATTCCTTGGGGGGGGGGGGGGCGTGCCCCCCCCAGCCCCCCTCAAATGGCGCCCCTGACTTTTGAGTAAGGAAATGGCTTTTAACATACGAGGAGTGGCTATTAAATAACGAGACTAATGCTATAAAATATTTTGTATTACATTTTGTATACATATAATTATTTTCCTCTTCAATATACACCCCTCCTTTATCCTTACAACGCTCCATGTGAATTTTCCATTGTTTGAAACACTGCTGGAAGTCTTCTTCAACGATCTCTTTCATGACGCGTGCCAATTTTTCTTTCACAGATTCAACGGTCGGAAATCTGATTCCTTTCAATGAACATTTGAATTTGGAGAACACATAAAAGTCATGTGATGCTGGGTCAAGCAAATAAGGAGGCGGATGATTCAATACTGAGAAGTTATACTTGGCTAGAAACGTCTTGACAGACATTGCAGTGTGAACCGGTGCGTTGTCCTGAAGCACTCATGTCTTGTTCTTCCACAATTCGTTTCGCTTTTTTTTTTTCGTATTTTTTCACAGAGTTGAGCAAGGACTTAAAGGTAATAATGTTGATTAATAGTTGGAGCTTCAGGAACTCAGTGGAGGTACACAATCCCATGAATACCAAAAACTTTTTTACGTTTTTTGTGTAGAAGGGCTCCCTGGCGAACATTATCTTCAATGTTTTCTCAGACATCGTGGAAGCGCTTAAACCACTAAAAATAAGCGCATGTGATAAACATTCATTACCGTACACTTCTCTTAGTGTACGGCTCTTAGCGTATTTTCCAGTTTTAAAAAGAAATTTTACATTTATTTGTCGCTCTTTTAAAACACTCAGATATTTTCCCGGCAAAACACTAATACAGGATCCAGAACAAATGAATATCTGGACAGGCTAATTAAAATACAACTAATTTAGGGGCAGTAATCGATAAAGGAGGCTTTGCACTACACAGCTATGGGTCGTACGAATTTGGCGCATTGCAGTTCTTAGGATAAGTCACGTTATTAAATAGCCACATCTCGTATATTTAAGTTAATTATAAACAACAAGACAGATATTATTCTCCCATGAAAAAATATAAAACGAGTTGAGTATCTTAAATACTTTTTTAGGTGCATCTATATTAACAGTATAAATATGGATTAATAATTAACTGCCTCGGCCGTACATAAAAGGTTCCGGGTCACATGCGGCCTGCAGATTGTTTATGGTTAAACTAGAGGTTTAATTAAGAATTCAAGAAGTCGATTCTGGTGTTGTTACGGAATCGGCATTATTTATTTTTGTTCAAAATCACGCGATCAGAGATGAAAAATGTAAAGGAAAACAATTGACTTGAAATGACTTTTATTATTTTGTTTTTGCGCGTTCACATGTTATTGTCGCTGGTTAAAAAAGAAAAAAGGGCAAGTTTTTATGTATTCTGTGGCAATTTCCTATATTTTTGTAGATTCAAGTAAGAAAGAAAATAAATGTGGGTAGCTTGTTTTTTATGAGTTATTATTACTAAGTTTTGAAGTTATCTCACCGTAGGAGTTGTTCCACAAATAGTACAACTATACGAGCACAAAGGTGCTAATGTGAGTATGGTTTAAGTTTAAAATATAAAGTTCAGTAAATGTCTTTCATTCGTAGAATTTAAAAGTAAACATAAATCTGCTTTGCGTGGTACGTTTTGTGGATTTGTTACATTAGTGGCGTCCGCCGGTACAGGACCTGAGTTTAAACAAGGTTATCTATTACACGTAGTTTAAAAGGTGTTAATAAAAATTAAATGAAATAAAGATTTTCCATGATGTTTAAGTTGGTTAAAGATTTTAAAAAGGAAGATTTGATCTTCGTAGCCGAGCAATTAGGCGAAATAGCAGCACCAACGGCTTCACTTGTGACACTTAAAGATTTAATTTTGAATTGTAAGGCATATAAAGATGATCCTGAATTTGTACAGAGCGTTTTAGAAAATGCCGTTTCAGAAAGAAAGGAATAATTAGAGAGACAATCAAAGGAAAAATCTGAAGCATTGAATATGAAATTACAAGCAAAGGAAAAAACTGAAGCATTGAATATGGAATTACAAGCAAAGATTGAAGGCGAAAAGTTAAAATTGGCGCACGAGTTAGAATTGGCGAAACTTCAGTCAGCAGTAAACAGCCAAGGTGGAGCTCTTAATCCAATTATCGATAGTTATGCAATGAGAAGAAAGTTTACGCTGCCCAAGTTAGAATTCAGAAAGTTTGGCGGTGAAATAATAGACTGGTTACCGTTTTGGTGTCAATTTAGACAAATTGATGAAGATACAGAAATAGCAACAGAAGATAAATTTCAGCATATGGTGCAAGCAACAGTTGCCGGCTCCCGAGCAAGAGAAGTGGTAGAGAGTTTCCCGCCAAGTGGCACTAATTACGCCAAGGCAATTGAGAGTTTAAAAACCCGTTTTGGTAGAGAAGATATATTGGTAGAAGTCTATGTGAGAGAACTACTCAAATTAATAATATCAGTACAAACGAAGGGAAAATTCTCGTTGACATCGTTATATGATAAATTGGAATTATATTTACGAGCCTTAGATACATTAGGTGTCACAACTGATAAATGTGCCTCAATTTTATATCCATTAGTTGAGTCCTGTTTTCCAGCAGAATTTCTAAAAGCGTGGAATCGCACGAACATATCGTCTGAGAAAACTGAGGCGCAGGACAGATTAAATAGTCTGATGCAGTTTTTGCGAACTGAAGTAGAAGATGAAGAAAGGGTGTCACTCGCCGTAGCTGGTTTTGGATTAGCTAAAAGTGAAGACCGTAAATATGTCGCAAAAAGGAATCACAATAATTTTGAACATAAAACCGGTAAGACTTCGACAGCGGCAGGTCTGTTGACTACTTCTTCCGTAACAGAGAAAAAAGGAGTCTGCATTTTTTGCCAGGGAAGACATGCAAGTTCGGAATGCTTTTCTGCGAGAAAATTAAACTTAGCGGAAATACAAAAAATCAAAAAGGAGAAGAGATGCTGCTTCATATGTTTAGTACCAGAACATACCGCTAAAAGATGCCGAGCGATGGTGAAATGCATTATTTGTAATAAGCGGGATGTGCCATTACTGTGCGATCAATGTAAGTCATCCGGTAAAGATACTCAAGAGGGAGCTGAGGAGAAGTGTAAAAGAGATGAAGTGAATATGACAAATATTAGTAAGAAGAGCGCCAAAGTATTCTTGCAGACCTTGAAGGTGAAGCTAGTTTCTGAAAGTAAACAGAAGATTGTTCGTTTATTGTTAGATTCTGCATCACAGAAATCGTATATATTAAAAAGTGTGGCGGAAGAAATGAATTACAAGCCTATTCGGAAAGAAAAGATAATACATTCTCTGTTTGGCGACATTACTACTCAAGAATGCCAACACAACTGTTACAAAATAAGAGTTAGAGATTTGAGCGAAGAATTCAGGTGTAATTTCGAAGTACGAGATCAAGTTAGCATATGCGGAGATATTCAACCCGTTACACAGGGGCCATGGTTAAAGAATTAAAGGAAAGTGGCATCATGTTAAGCGATGTGAGTCAATGTTGTGTTAGTATAGAAGTTTTAATTGGAGTTGATGTTGAGGGAAAAATGTTAACTGGTAAAAGAAAAATATTGTCTTCTGGTTTAGTTGCAGTGGAAACATATCTTGGATGGACATTAATGGGAAAAGCACCATGTGAAAAGCCATATTCATCCGAAAACTTGGCGATGACAGTAACATCAATGTTTGTAAAAGAAGCGGATATCTCAAACCTATGGAGACTTGACTTAATCGGAATTACAGATCCCATAGAGAAGAAGTCAAGAGAAGAGATAGATCGCCAAACTAAGGAGCATTTCTTCGAAACAGTAAAAATAAACGATGAAAATCGGCATGAGATTTGCCTTCCTTGGGCTGATGACATAACAACACTGCCAAATAACTTTAATTTGGCGATGAAACGTTTGGAAGGCATCACCTCAAAGTTAATCGCCAAGAACATGTTTCAACAATACGAGAATGTTTTTAATAATTGGATTAACGAAGGTATTATAGAGGAAGTTCCTTCTTACGAAACGAAATCTTATGGCAATTACTTGCCGCATCATCCAGTCATAAAAGAGAGTAGTACTACAACAACGATCCGTCCTGTATTTGATGCGTCAGCAAGATTAGCAAATTATCCATCTCTGAATCAATGCCTACAATGTGGACCCAACTTGATTCGAGCTCATTCCAGATGTTCTTCTACGCTTTCGAGAAAGAAAACTTGGTGTAATTGCAGATATTAGGAAAGCGTTTTTACAGATCAGCATTTGTGAGAAAGATAGAAATTTCCTACGTTTTTTGTGGTGGAAGGACTTAAAGGAAAAGAAATTAATGACATTCAGGCATACCCGAGTTGTATTCGGTGTGAAATGCAGTCCATTTCTTCTTTCATCTGTCATTGAATATCACATCCGAAGGGCTCCAGATTTCTCTGAAAGTTTTAAAGATAGATTGTTGCACAGTTTTTATGTGGATAATGTCGTAACCAGTGTAAATAGCGAAGAAGAATTGAAACATTTCATCGAAGATGCGAGGATTCTCATGGCGAAAGGCAGTTTTGATCTAAGACAGTGGGAGTACACAGGTGATCGCCAAGAAACGCCAAACACGAATGAAACTAACGTCTTACGACTTGTTTGGAATAAGGAATCCGACATGTTGAAAATCAACCTAAGTAGGCTACAAGATTTTGACACAGAAAAGATCACCAAAAGCAGTATGTTGTCAGCTGTGCATAAAATATTTCATCCTTTTGGTTTTACGTCGCCAGTCATGATTTGTCCGAAAATAATGTTGCAAAAAGCCTGGAAATTAGGTTTTAAATGGGATGAAGAGGTAACTGGTGAGTTACGTAAAGAATTTTTACACTATGGTTTCAAGAACTAACAGTTTTGAAGGATATAGAGATCCCAAGATACATGAAAATGACTTCAGGAAACATAGAAGCGTGTGAACTTCACACATTTGTAGATGGAAATAAAGATGCTTACGCAACAGTTATATTCCTTAGAATAGAAATTGGAAGCCAAGTCGAGTTAGTTTTTATAGCAGCCAAATCAAGAGTTGCACCTTTGAAGAACGTCACGATACCAAGAATGGAATTATTGGCGGCAACTATGGGAACTCGTTTGGCGCAAACTATTGTAGATGCCCTCGGTTGGGAAAAGATGAAGAGATATTATTGGAGCGATTCATCTACAGTACTCGCTTGGATATCCAGAGATGTCAATTGGTCAGTATTTGTGCGAAATCGGGTTCTAGAGATCAGAAGATTAAGCAGTCCTTCATCATGGATCTATGTGCCAAGGTGATAAAAATCCTGCAGATTTGCCAACTCGTGAATGTAAAGCGAGACAGCTAGCTGCAAGGAGATGGTGGGAGGGTCCAGCTTGGTTGAGAGATTCAGCAGAGTTTGAAAAATATACGAACTCTAGTGATCAAGACTATGACGAAGATGAAATTCGGAAGGAACGAATAAAGTCAGTTTCCATGATAACGAATTCTGATGTTAAACAAGATGGTTGGTATTACAGATATTTCTCGAGTTATGTAAAAATCATACGGATGGTCGCACGGATATTACGTTTTAGGCATAACTGCAGAGTACCGAAGTGAAAAGAGGAGGAGACCTGACGTCATCTGAATTTAAAGAAGCTGAATTAAAGACTCTACGTATGATTCAGAAAGAAGCGTTTTTTCCCGAGAATGATAACAGATTGAGAACTTTACAAACATGGAAAGATGAACAAGATATAATTCGGCTGGAGACTAAAGTAACGTACAGGAAAGACAATGAAGATTTTCTGAAACCTATAGTCCTGCCAGCAAAACATGAAGTTGTAAAACGTCTTATATATCATGTACATGTAAAACATTGTCACGCTGGATTACAGATCCTACTTAATCTATTGAGAGAAAAATACTGGATACTTAATGGTCGTAGAAATGTAAAACAAGTGCTAGCACAGTGTGTTGCCTGCAAACGCTTCAGTGGGAAGAGTTTATGGAGAGATAGTGCGCCTCTACCGGAAAATAGAATAAAGGATTCTAGCGTGTTTCAAATCACAGGTGTAGACATGGCGGGTCCGTTAAACTTGAAAAAAATTGAGAAATCTTGGATATTGACATTTTCCTGCGCAATATACAGAGCAGTACATTTAGAGCTATGACCGCTGCTTCGACAGAGGCATTTTTGATGGGACTCAGACGATTCATAGCACGGAAAGGAAGGTGCACTGTCATTTATTCTGACAACGGCACAAACTTCTCTGGATCAGCTAATTTATTGAAAAGCCTAGATTGGTCACGAATACAAAAATACAGTTCTGTTAATGCTATTGATTGGAAATTTAATCCACCAACCGCAGCGTGGTGGGATGGCTTTTGGGAAAGGCTTATCAGAATAATGAAAGATCTTCTCAAAAGAGTATTAGGTCATGCTTACCTCACCTATGAAGAAATGAACACAATTCTGACAGATGTGGAAAGTGTAATAAATGCAAGACCGCTAACATACCTTTCGGAAGACGCAACTGTGAAACCCCCATCTATGTTTCTGCAGAGTATAGAAGAGTGCAATCTCCTAGACCTGGATGCTGTGGAACAAAAATCATTAAGCAAGAGATTGAAGTATCGGCAGTCATTGCAAAAAGAATTGAAGGATCGCTCCAGGTCCGAATATTTAGGTGCATTAATTGAAAGAGCAAGGAACAAACACCAAGAGCAAATTATAGCTGTAGGTGATGTTGTATTGATCGGATCTGATAATAAAAAGAGAATTGATTGGCCTTTAGTTCGAATCACAGAACTTATACCTGGTAGAGACAAGAAAGTTCGACTCGTAAGAGTTCAAACATCACAACATGAGCTTTTACAACCTATACAAAGAATATATCCACTAGAGATAGCTTCGTCTACTGACTGTCCGAAACCAAATATTTCTCACAATCCAGTGAAAATACTTAACAAAGCTACAATTTTGGATGTATCCTCAAGCAAGGAATCTCCTAGACACAGCAGAGCTGGAAGGATACTGAAAATTCCTGAAAGACTGAATTTATAACAAGTGACTTTGTCAATTTCTCTACGTTTAGAATTAGTTCTGATTATACAAGGTAATCAGAAGGTGGGAGGATGTTACGGAATCGGGATTATTTATTTTTGTTCAAAATCACGCGATCAGAGATGAAAAATGTAAAGAAAAAAATTGACTTGAAATGACATTTATTATTTTGGTTTTGCGCGTTCACATGTTATTGTCGCTGGTTAAAAAAGAAAAAAGGACAAGTTTTGATGTATTCTGTGGCAACTTCCTATATTTTTGTAGATTCAAGTAAGAAAGAAAATAAATGCTGGTAGCTTGTTTTTTATGAGTTATTATTACTAAGTTTTGAAGTTATTTCACCGTAGGAGTTGTTCCATAAATAGTACAACTATACGAGCACAAAGGTGCTAATGTGAGTATGGTTTAGGTTTAAAATATAAAGTTCAGTAAATGTCTTTCATTCGTAGAATTTAAAAGTAAACATAAATCTGCTTTGCGTGGTACGTTTTGTGGATTTGTTACAGGTGTGATCGGATCGCTGAAATTGAGCTACCAAAGCGACTACTTGCAATACTCTATAGTGCAACAGAAAACACCTTTTAGGGGTGGGTTGCTTTTAATCAGAAATTTTCCAAATGCTTACAAGGCAGTCGATTTTGTTTTACATAAGAATGCTTGTTTACCGTTGAAAAAAAAAAGAGGGCACATTTTTTAAATTACAAAAATGCTTTTTTCCTCCATACCACTCACTCACACATCTTTAAAAAGTTCTGTAACTCAGAAATCTGTGTTTTTTCCTTAACAATAAAAAAAAAATTACAATTTACTTACAATTTTAACTAGGACTTCCCTCAGAGGGATTAGTCTGAGTGATATTGCCGAGAACATAGATTTAATAATAACTTGTTGCAAGTAAGAAAATGAGATACTATCTTTAATTGGCCATATACTGGTTACTAATTCAAATGATGAAATATCTAGATTAGTGAACCTGAAAAAAAAATCCATATCAATTTTAACCAGCTCTTCCCTCTGTTAAGGGCCCTGGCAAGAGATAGAATAGCCTAGAAAAGGAACACATTTACAAGTACTTTCGGACAACCTATTCGCTGTTTCATACCGACATTTTTGCATTTTTAAAAATACATACATAAACCAGTATAATACTTCTTCAGTTTTATTTTCATAATCGTTTATATCATTTGACAAAAAACCTCACTTTCTTAAACTCGAATTGCGTCAAGCATTAAAAAAAAAGCAAAGTCCATAGAACAATGAAATTCCATGAAGGGAATTAAACACATGGTAATAAAAGATTTAGGTGAGCGCAATTGATAAATCGTCAAATATTGTTCTTATCACCATCTTTCGTATTGCATTCTTTTAATTTAAAATACACACATTAAATAAATTTATAAACACGATTTGACTCATTTAATTAAAAATAATAATAAGTAAATAAATAAAAATAATAAGAAGAGATAATAGCATAAGCAAAACATTTATTTCAACATCAACACAAGTTACACTTGCAGGGAAAAAAGGCGGCGTTTGACAAAAAATAAAAATAAAATACTCTTGGCAATATCTGAACCGGGCTAAAAAAAATGTACCGTGATTAATTAAAATATTATAGGAATATTCCGTAATCTGGTTTTCAACCAATATCGTACTTTAAAAAGCTTCGCTTAACTCCAATTAAATTTCATTGCTGTAACATTTTATTTTTATTATTATTTTTTTTTTTTGGGGGGGGGGGGGGGAATGCGAGATTGCATATATTTACATTTAAATTTTAAACTTTCGTTTATGTAACGGTTGCTTGTATGAATAATTAGCACCTCGATGATCGAGCTTCACTCGAAACATATGTAAAAAACTGCTTGTGTGGTATGTGTGTGTGCTTAAAGCCATTATTACTTAGCTATTATAACTCCCGTCCGTTATAACAATGTTGCTGTTATATATTGTTTGACGTCAACCTTGCCTGTGTATCTGAATACGAATTATTGACCATTTTTCTTGCACGAATATTGGTTATAACATAATTGTTTCATTTTGCATAGCATGTACCAATTGCAATATTGATACTTTTAAGTTAGTCAAGCGCAGGTGATAAATTGACAATATTTTTTTCATACTATATTCATCTTGCATTCATTTCATTTAAAATATAAAGTTTTCTTTCACTTTATTTAAAATACACGTTTTTAACTAATTTCACTCTACTTTAACAACATTACTTTGCATTGACATTTTTTTTTAAAGCTTTATGCAGTTTTGGCTTCAAAAAGTAAGATTTGTTACAAAACGATACAAACCTGACAATTTATTACAAACCCGATGAACATTTATGTTTATTATTTACAAATAAATATAAACCTTTTGGCACAGATGTCACATACGCACCACGTTGGCGCGATTTTTTTTCTCACGCCAATTTGGCGAAAACCTCGTTTTCGAATACCAGTTACATATATATTTTTAAAAAGGGAATAACAATAAATAAAAAAAGATTAATTAATAACTATAGAAAAAAACAATTTATATAATTTAAAAAAAGAATATAAAAGTAAATAAACAATTTATTAATAAATAAACAACAACATCTAGGTTACTATCAAGCAAAATAACGACACTTTGGCGCCAGTTAAGTACCCCGGTGCCCATATAACATTGGCGTCAGAAAAAAATCGCGCCAACATGGTGCGCATGTGCCATCTGTGCGTAAACGTCTTGTTTACGCTAAATTGTTTAAATCTTTAAAATATTGCTTGGGTACATGAAACAATGAGTAGGTTACCAGAAAATATGCATGAAAAGTTTACTTCTCTCGCCAAACCCATTTTATTTACCTATAAGTCGCCTATTCTGGAAAAGTACAAATTTCGGTACTTGTTAGTTATCCCGTCGACCAAATTACTGCCGCCAAATTGTAAGAATAAATGCCAATAATGGCTGATCATAAATGTCACATTCACTTGAAAACACGTGTTTACTTCATCAAGTGATTTTAATTTCGACGTTTTATTTGTATTTTTATTAATGTTATACTAATTTATTTGTTCTTTAAAATATTTAAGTTATTTAGTATTAATATAAAGTTATTTTTTTAAAAAGTTATTTAAAATAAAAATTATGTCAATTTGTATAATTTGGCGGGTGGTTTGGCGATTTATATAATTTAGCAAAATTGGTCGACGGGATAACTAACAAGCACCCAAATTTCATTTAAAATACTAAAAAGACAAAAATAAATAAATTAAGAACAAATGATGCCACAAATAAAAATTATTTATTTAAACATAAAATAACTGTTCCAAATTTTCACACGCAAAATATAAATGTTGGTTGCTTTTGGTGATTAAAAAATACTATTCGGTAGATTATTGTAAAATTTGAAATCCTACGTTATTATGGCCTTTTTTCTTTGAAATAGAAAAAAAATCCAGATTTATTTTCCTGTTTGATTAAATTTAAATATGTTTTTTTGCACTTTAATATTAGTGTGGGCATATTTTCTTTGCTCCATGTGCACAATAAATGTCACAATAAATAAAAAAATAAAACACACAATAAATTCGGTTTTCTACGAAAACATCCAGCCGGTGAAAATGACATACACTAAATTTCCGTGACGTATGTAGATAAATTGTGCTTTTTTATCAGTTTTTTAATATAATTTTTAAACGAATTGGAACTTATTTTTCATAGTAGGTGCATTCAGTAGGTTACCCTCATAGGTACCTTCTGGTAAAACCAGAACCGAAATCCGACAAATATTTTTTGAGTTATGCTTGACGAAAAGTTTTACGAAAGGTTTTAATATCCATCGTAGTTGTTTTTGACCGGAAAGTAATACTGCGTTGTGTATTAGCCTTCGCTTCGCTCAGACAATTAATATATATACTTAAAAAACACCTTTAATTTACAGCGAAAGAAACAAACAGCAGCACCACGTGTTGGACGATGTACACCAAAACGTAATCAACATCAATTTATTTCAAGGTGTAACATAATATGCAGTTGTATCAAATTCCATGCATTTGTTTCTGAGATAGAGTAGCCACAAAAATTGCGTCACATACAGACTAACAGATAGTCAGACATTTTCAAAATGTAGTCTTTTAATCTATAGGTCAAAATTAACATTTTTACCCACTGGCCACTGGCCAGTACACTGATTTTTTTCACAGGCCAGTTTTTTTTAACCACTGGCCAGTAACAAAGTTATGTACGCTCCATACAAAATTGTGTTTTTTCTAACTATCGACATTGTAATTTACTAACATATATTACTTACCATTCGATATGATTACACTCAACTGAAAATTTTTATTTTTACTATTAATTGCAATGAAATAAATTCACAGGAAATTTTCAGAAAGGTTACAGCAGAGGGGGACCCCGTCCCCCTCGGCACTAACTAATATGCATTTTTCTGCGACCATTTAACGAATTTCGTGTTTTTTTCGCGATCTTTTGACGAAATCTGCGTTTTTTCCGCGATCTTTTCACAAAATTGCTTTTTTTGTAATCTTTTAACGAAATTTGTGGGTTTTTTGCCATTCTTTGAAAATATTCGCATTTTTTTCAAGATTTTTTGACTAAATTTGCGTTTTTCCGCGATTTTTTGACGAAAATTGCGTTTTATCCACGATCTTTTCACGAAATGTACGCTTTTTCCACGATCTTTTGACGAAAGTTGCGTTTTCTCCTCCATCTTTTCACAATTTTACGTTTTTTTCTGCGATCTTTTCTCTAAATTTGTGTTTTTCCGCGATCTTTTAACGAAATTTGCGTTTTTTTCCGCGATCTTTTCTCGAAATTTCTTTTTTTCCGTGATCTTTTGACTAAATTAGCGTTTTTCCGCGACTTAGTCACAAATTTTGCGTTTTATCTGCGATTTTTTCTCGAAATTTGTATTTTTCCGCGATCTTGTAACGAAATTTGTTTTTTTTCGCGATTTAGTCACGAATTTTGCGTTTTTTCCGCGATCTTGTAACGAAATTTGCGTTTTTTCCGCAATCTTTTCACGAAATTTGCATTTTTTCCGCGATCTCTTCACAAAATTTGCGTTTTTTTGGCGATACTTTGAAGACTTTTGTGATTCTTTTTCGCGATTCTTTGTCGAAATTTGCGTTTTTTCCGCGATCTTTTCACGAATTTTGCGGTTTTTTTCGCGATCTTTTCACTAATTTTGCGTTTTATCCGCGATCATTTCACGAATTTTGCGTTTTATCCGCAATCTTTTCTCGAAATTTGTTTTTTCCGCGATCTTTTGACGAAATTTGCTTTTTTCCGCGATTTACTCACGAATTTTGCGTTTTTTCAGCGATCTTTTGACGAAATTTGCGTTTTCTCCGCAATTTTTTCACGAAATTTGCGTTTTTCCCGCGATTTTTTCACGAATTTTGCGTTTTTCCCGTGATTTTTTCACGAATTTTGCGTTTTTTCCGCGAACTTTTCACGAATTTTGCGTTTTCCGCGATCTTTTCTCGAAATTCTTTTTTTTCCGCGATCTTGTAACGAAATTTGCGTTTTTTCCGCGATTTTGTCACGAATTTTGCGTTTTTTCCGCGATCTTTTCACGAAATTTGCGTTTTTTCCGCAATCTTTTCACGAAATTTGCATTTTTCCCGCGATTTTTTCACGAATTTTGCGTTTTAGCCGCGATCTTTTCGCGAATTTTGCGTTTTTCCACAATCTTTTCACGAAATTTGCATTTTTCCGCGATTTTTTCACGAATTTTGCGTTTTATCCACGATTTTTTTTGCGAATTTCGCGTTTTATCCGCGATCTTTTCGCGAATTTTGCGTTTTTTTCGTGATCTTTTCACGAAATTTGTATTTTTTCCGAGATTTTTTGACGAAATTTGCGTTTTTCCACGATCTTGTCCCGAAAGTTGCGTTTCCTCCGCGATCTTTTCATGAAATTTGCGTTTTTTCCGCAAGGTTTTGACGTAATTCGGGTTTTTTACGTGGTCCTTGAGCGAAATTCACGTTTTTTCGCGATTTTTTGACGGAATTGGTGATTGTTTTCTACGAACGATTGACGACCATATCGAAATTAGCGATATTTTTATGTCTGAATTTTCAGACTAATGACCGTTTTTCTTTCGGAACCGAATGCCTTAAATCTTCGGAAAATTCGAGACAGAATCACCCCTGTTACTTTCTTTTCTTACGTTCGCGAGAATCGCCGATTTGGACGCTGTAAATTCCGAACAAATTTCACCCCTTTCCTCCCTCGCATCGATCTTTCAACCATCGCGTTTGGCGAGTGGTGCCCATTGAGTTTGGCGAGTGAGGACAATAAAGTTAATCGCCACATTTTAAGTGTTACTCGACGCCTGGCGAGTGGCGAGTGCTAATTTTGTGCTATATTTTAATCGTGTGCAGGACATCTGAAGATGCACAAACAAATAAAAATGTAGAAGTTAGAAATATTTTAAAACTAATTATGCCCAGAAATAAAGATTTCTTTTAAAATGACTTTGCGTGATTAAAATCAAATCTGACCTACAAAAATCAGCATAGGGCCTTCTTCAGACATGATCCTGAATGATTAAAAAAACAGTTAATGAAATACTTAAAGACGATTTACACTTTGTAATGAATTCAATGACGCTCATGTATATTACATACCTTACAAAAATTTTTCCTTAGTATGAATACGCATGTGGCAATTTAAATTATATCTTTCAGAAAACGCTTTGTTACACACCTCACAATAGAATAGTTTCTAATTAGTATGAACAAGCTGGTGGGTTTTTAAAGCATCTTTCCGAGAAAAGTTTTTGTTACACACATCACAAGAAAAAGGTTTCTCTTCAGTGTGAATACGTAAATGGACTTTTAAATGATGATTCTGAGAAAACTCTTTCTTACACACCTCACAAGAGAAAGGCTTCTCTTTCGTATGAGTACGTAAGTGTACTTTTAAATTATTTTTTTGAGAAAACGCTTTGTTACACACCTCACAATGGAATTGTTTCTTATTAGTATGAACGAGCTGGTGGGTTTTTAAAATACCTTTGCGATAAAAACTTTTGCTACACACCTCACAGAAGAAAGGTTTCTCTTTCGTGTGAATACGTAAGTGTACTTTTAAATGATCTTTTTGAAAAAACGCTTGGTTACACACCTCACAATAAAATTGTTTCCTATTAGTATGAACGAGCTGGTGTTTTTTAAAAACACCTTTGCTAGAAAAACTTTTGCTACACACCTCACAGGAGAAAGGCTTCTCTTTCGTGTGAATACGTAAGTGTTCTTTTAAATTATGTTTTTGAGAAAAGGTTTTATTACACACCTCACAATAGAATAATTTCTGATTAGTATGAACGAGCTGGTGGGTTTTTAAAATATCTTTCCGAGAAAAACGATTGCTACACACCTCACAATAGAAAGGTTTATCTTTAGTGTGAAAATATAGGTGGGTGTTTAAATGAGACTTTCGAGAAAATCCTTTATTACACACCTCACAAGAGAAAGGTTTCTCTTCAGTGTGAATACGTAAGTGAGATTTTAAATTATGATTTTGAGAAAATGCCTTATTACATACCTCACAAGAGAAAGGTTTCTCTTTCGTGTGAATACGTAAGTGTGCTTTTAAATTATGTTTTTGAGAAAACTCTTTATTACACACCTCACAAGAAAAAGGTTTCTCTTTCGTGTGAACAAGTAGGTGGGCGTTTAAAGTAACTTTTTGAGAAAATCCCTTGTTACACATTTCACAAATGAAAGGTTTCTCTCTAGTGTGGCAACGCATGTGGTGATTCAGAGCAGATTTTTCAGTAAAATGTTTTTTACACACCTCACAATCGAAGAGTTTCTCTGGAGTGTGAACACGCAAGTGGGCGTTTAAATACTGTTTTCGAGAACACCCTTTATTACACACCTCACAAATGAATGGTTTATTATTAGCATGAATGAGCATGTGGGTTTTTAAAAGAGATTTTTCAGTAAATGCTTTGTTGCACACTTCACAACTGAAAGGTTTCTCTTTAACAGGATAACTCATATGGAAATTTGAAGAAGGATTTTGAGAAAGATTTTTATTACAACCTTTATAGTCGAATGGTTTATCTTCGGTATCAACGTTCAAGTGATCATTTAAAACTGTTTTTTCAGAAAATATTTCACTTAATATTTTACAGTGAAAATTTTCCAATTAGTAGGGAAAAAATGCGCTCTTATAAATAAAACTTTTGAGAAAGTTTTTTGTTAAATACACCTCATATAAATATATAAAAAAGTCCTCAAACTGTAAGTTAAAAAAAGAACATTAGTTGAATTATGTAGTTGTTTAACTATACATAAATATATACATATACATTTAAAATACCTTTCTTTTTAACAGACATTTGTAATTCACATTTAACAGAATAAGCTATTTACTGAAATGAATGTTTATTAAATATTTCAGTAAGGATTTGCAAGCAGAATTTTTGTATATAGAACACTGAAGATATAAAACAAATTAAGAAATACTAAAAATGATATAGCATCATAAAATTATTTAAACTCTTTGATGCTTTGAAAATAAGTCTTATGAGAAAACATGTTAAAAAATACATCCATGAATTTTTTCTCAGAAGAAATTTGTTTATTTTCTACAGCTTGACAGATTTTAAGAAATTAATGTCAAAATTCATTCCACTAATTTGGACGTAAAAATGACGAAATTCCTGGCAATACTCACTAGTTGAATCTTAAGGAGTTGTTCCTTTCTAAACAGGATTTTTATGGCCTAATTAATCGAATAGAAAGAAATAATATAATCTTTGGGCATGATTTATCTTCACATGTGCTTCCACTGTATGTTTAGAATAGACCTTAAAAACATCTGTACCTAAAATAAAAATGCACGCAATTATTTATAAAGATCAAATGTTTACATAAAAAATGTCTTATTTCTACGCTTAACAATTACAATCTGACGCACAGTTTTTTTACAAAGTCGTTAGAGGAAAGCCAAATAGTATTAGATAAAAACAACGTTTATAGCGCCAAAACACCTTTATTTGTTGAAAAGTAGTTTCGGTAGCCATAGCGTATCATCATCAGTGCAAAATATGATATGAATCATACACGCCATTTCTTATTGTAAAGCCAAATAGTGTTCAAATCTTTATTTCCTGTAGCAGTTTTAGAATTATTCATAACACGATATTAGAAATATATAAAATGCCCGCGTCACTTTGTGAGTATTATTAATCAAGCCTAATTATTGGATTTTTTCAAAGTTAAAATATTATAACAGAATGAATATATTAGAGTATTTTGAATGACACTGTCAATATTACTTACCAAAAAGTACAGCTACTAAAATATAAAATATTTTAAATGGTTTTAATTAGATAAAAGTATCAACATATTGAAAATACAAAGTACAGTCAGTTGCTGTTCTAGGTTGTGTGGTATTTATATCTCCATTCAGTATTCATCAGTTTCATAAATACACTTGGCAATATCAGGACTGAGGATAATCAGAAGTTACAGTGTGAGAAATTTCGAACATAAGGTAATTTTAAAGGACTTTAGGGTTTACATGTTTTAATTTTTAAACTTTGCTTTAAAAAAAGGTACAATAGTTCAGGAATTTTCTGTTAGTATTATTTTATTTATATTCTTTTGTGTATGGGACAATTGTTTAAATTTTTATCGTCAGAAAATAAAAATTATTCAATCAGATATTATACACATATACATTGATTTCTCTTAAATTACTAGCTTGAACTAAATTGTTATTTTTTTCTGCTTTTTTTTAATCCCAAACTATTTAGATTGTAGAAGTCCAAATGAACAGAAGACGCTTTCACATTTAAAGATGCCTTTTCTTTCCAAAAGTTGTCGAATGCATTTAGTTTTAAATTTGTTTCTTTCATCTTTTTCGCCTTTCGTACAATGTTATTTCACTTGTAATTATACGTTTTAAAAGAAAACTCTATAAACCAGAAAAGTTTTGATTTATTTTCATTATTAGGATATACCTATAGGTATGCTACATCTGGAGCATTTTTGCTTCACAAAATTTAAGGCGTTTATTTTCTTCTGTTCTCATAATTTTAAGCTTTCCCACTTTTAAAACTGCCGTAACATATGTGGTAAGAAATGTGCACGCATAAAATCTATTTGTATCGAGCATAAAGTATTACATTACTTATTTACCTACTTCTACAACTTTTAAAGTTTTACAACAAATTTCTAGATGCAATTATGCTGTAGTTATGAATCATAAAGCATATTATACATAACATTAAATTAGAATAAATACAAAACTGTGTGTTATAAACTAATTTCTTCCTTACTCGAGAATTTATTATATATTTAAAATTATTAATACATTTTATTATTAACCCTGTCGCTGCGCATTCCGCGATTTCCACATACAATGTTAAAGTAGCAAAATTAGCGCAACCCACGATTTGAGCAATCTTTTTGTTTATGATGTAATTCTATATTAAAAAATAACTCTTTTACAAAAATTTTTTACATATTTTAACTTTAAAATAGACGTAGATTTGAAATATGTAAAAAAAATAAATGCGCAATTTTGGAATCTATTTAGAAAAAAAGAACGCAGCGAGAAAGTTAACATACTCTAAAGAGTGAAAAGACAGTATTTTTTATATAAAATTGTAAGACTTTTTCTCGATAGAGAAATTAAAATATAATAGATGACAAAATTTTGAGCACGTTTTCATACAAGAAATGACATAAAGGCAATCTAATATATTAATGTTTAATTTTCATTTATTTACTGCAAGCCATTAATTGAATTTTGACTATTCAACTAATTGTTCATGCTTTAGATTGAACATAATATTACAAGAATGCAGGTATTTCAAATTTAGAGTATTACACATTTAAAATCCAGATTTTTGCTATTATATGCAGAGCCGTCCTTAGCGAAAGCGAGGCCGGGTGCAATAACTTTTGCGAGGCCCTTCACTTCCAAACTAGTTAACACACTTCCATTCCCAAAGTAGGTAATACCAGTTTTGCTGGGTTCTTTTATTCATCTACCAGAAATTTCGAATAGTAATTTTTATTTAATGACAGACATTCCGTGATTAAAGTGAAGGTAACTAATCGGAAATTCTGGTAGAAATCCCCGAAATTGGCAACACTACTTCTTACAACGTAATCGCCTTTTGAAACAGCTCGCATGGCATACACTACATAGTGGCGCAACAAAGATTACTCTTTTTTTGTGTAGGGGGGAGAGTAGTATGTTCTAGTAGAGCTTTATACAGACTCGGGCTAATTTCAACTTCATAATACTCAGGGCTAAATTTTTAAGAAAAGAAGTACCGGAGCCCTAATATTATGTGGTAACTAAAACCGTAACCCCCTATCCCTCCCGCCATCACTCCAATCCACATATTTATAATTCATGCATTATTTGCAAAATTTAAAGCATCTTTTTTTTCTTTAGCAAAATAAAAATGTTTAATATATATACTGTCAACTATTCCACTTTTTAGTCTATCACTCCTTCCTAATAGAAATCTTTGCCTAATTTCAATGTTAATTAATCGCAGAATTCTGCAATTTAATAAGGTAAGGATTATGATTCGGTAATAGTGTTAACAAAAAAAAAAAATGTTCGCAGCTATGGATATATGTAGATAATGAATGAACAACAAGTAAAACATTTATAATAAAAATGTTCAGAAAATCTTACGTGCCGTTTCCTCTCCATCTCCTACGTGGGCGACATACTACGTCACATATACGCGTTTTAATAGAAAAGAATGCAGAAACTTGAAGATCGGAGGGAAAGGAAAGAGTAATTCAGGCCTCGGTTTTTCGAAATATCTATTGCACTGAGCTCTGGTGAATTCCGAACAATGTTTAAATATTTACTAAAAACAGAGAAGTACCGGAGCCGAGCTCCGGCGCAAATTAAGCCCACTCTTAGTCAAAGGATTAATCGACTAAATTGCTCGATCAGCCCACTTCATATGATGGCAGTAAAGAATGTGATAAAGACGAAACTTTTGATCTAGCGATTTTGATTTAGTGCGCAGCTTTGTATGTATGCAAACAATAATGTTTTGAATTTAATAGATATTTTTTATTCGTATATACCTAATTCGCACCAGAAAATTAAAATAACAATATTTGCTTTAATTAACAACTGGCATTCCATATTTAAATAAAGCGAATTTAACCATTGAAACTTTCTGGTGTAAAGCCAGATTCTCTGAACTACGTAATTAGTCCAGTCAAATTAGAAAAGTTTGCTGAAATAAATGCTACAGAGATAAAAATTGGTACAGTTGTTCATTGATACCTACTAATCACTAGATAAAAAGTCCTGATGAATAGGAAGTGAGCGGGGGGAGGGAGGGGCAAAAATACCCCCCCCCCCAATTATTTTAGTTTTTTTTTTTAAATATCCCAGAAACTATGGATTTTCAATAAAAAATTGCTCTGGGATAAATTAAAGAGCATAAAATCTCTACAAATGACGGTATACAAAGTGGAACCTCGGTTATCCGTCATTCACGGGACCAGAACCTTGACGGATTTTGTCCAGTCAAATTAGGAAAGTTTGCCGTAATAAATGCTACATTGACAAAATTTGGTACAGTTGTTCATTGATAGCTACTAATCACTAGACAAAAAGTCCTGATGGATAGGAAGTGAGCAGGGGGAGGGAGGGGAAAAATAAGTCCCCCCTCCCACTTTTTTTAGTTTTTTTGAAATATCTCAGAAACTGTGGGTTTTCATAAAAAAAATTGCTCTGACATAAATTAAAGAGCATAAATTCTCTACAAATAAAAGATATCAAAAGTGGAACCTCGGTATTCCGTCATTCATAGGACCGGAACCTTGACGGACTTTTCACAAAAAAAACTTTATTTTTAAATTAATTTAATTTCTTTTCAAATTTATTAAATATTGTCACAAAAAATAAATAAATTAAAACAGAAAACACTCCAATACTGCACGAGATAATGGCAGATAATTAGTTAATGAAAGACAAATATTCAGCATTAATGAAGTGTTTATTAATGTGAAACATTATATCTCCGAGTATAATATACAGAGAAAACTAAAAATAGATACATACTAATTTATAATTAAGTAGATATTATGTAATTATGAAGTAGATAAGTCTTTAAAAGGAGTCTTTATCATTCTGGCTTGATTTTTTCTTTAATATCATCATCAGTGGAAGTGCATGGGTTGTTAGGATCCATAATCATTACCTCATATTCTTCCTTGTCCTGTTCATCTCCTCTTGATCCTGAAGACAAATATTTATCATTAAGAAAATGTTTAGGTCATGCGAAACTTTGTTAGTGCGACAAAACATAATAGAAAACAATGAAAACTATTAATTTATCACTAAGCAGATATTACTTACTAAGTCGTAATGTTCTATTTTTTAATTGACAAATCATCATCAGCTGAAGTGGATGATGCATTAGAAGTTGTTCTCAACAGGACTGAATTCATAATCGCCTCCTCATCTTTTTCCTCATCATGTTGATCTACATGTTTGGGTGTAGCATTCAGACAGTCACCATGACAGATGTTGCAGATGATTGTGCAATTAATGGCTGCTTTCCTGCATCCACACTTAGCTCCACACCCAGTAGTGTATTTGCAGAAGATGGTATTTAAGTCAGCCTCAAGTGTGATTGAATCCTTGGTTGTTATGGGAATTAGACGATTCTGTCCTCGTTCCCAACCCAGAGTTCGGCTTGTTTATCCTGGTTAAGCAACAGTTGTACCTGGTGGTACACCCGGAAAGAAAGTTGTCTGGCGCTTCTTCTGTTGGCGGGAGGGATGAAATGTCAGGTTTAACAATCGATACAGATTTTGCGAAGGAGTGGTATCGGAAAGTATTAAGAGATGTAGCTGTGGCGGGTGTTCCATACAATCTCAAAAAAAAGTTGGTTTCCTGCATATGCAACAGCATCATGGTCGGATTCCCTGTTATTTGAACACATTAGCAATTTTGTGTACGTCTTCTACTAATACTCCCAGTTCCTCCATTTTCACATTTCTAAAAGCTGTGCCCGTGAATTCAAACGGCTTCAATGGAATAACCATCAACTGCCCAACAGCCTCAGAAGTAGGCATTTTAGTTAATTTCGTGTTGGCGATCCTCTTTCAATATATGCTGGTGTTACACACTTTATGCCAACCATGGAATGAAATGTGTTGAGACCATCCAGCGTGAAAATATTAAAATCAGCGTTATCGTAAACAAACTGACAAAGCATTCCTTGTAAATCTGGTTAACCATGTTGAATGGCAGACATTTCAAGCAGTCGGGACACATAATAGGACGAGCAAAACCCCAAATTCGAAATGAGACGACTAAGTTCTTGTGGCCATACTTTCTATCAAAGAAAAAAAATAGAACATTACGACTTATTAAGTAATGTCTGCTTAATGATAAATTAGTAGTTTTCTTTGTTCTCTATTATGTATTGTCGCACTAACAAAATTTCGCATGACCTAAACATTTTCTTAATGATAAATATTTGTCTTCAGGATCAAGAGGAGATGAATAGGACAAGGAAGAAGATGAGGTGATGATTATGGATCCTAACGACCCATGCTCTTCCACTGATGAAGATATTTAGAGGAAAAAAAGCCAGAATGATAAAGACTCCTTTTAAAGACATAATTACTTCATAATTACATAAAATGTACTTAATTATAAATTAGTATGTATCTACTTTTAGTTTTCTCCGTATATTATACTCGCAGTTATGATGTTTCACATTAATAAATCACTTCATTAATGCTGAATATTTACCTTTCATTAACTAATTACCTGCCATTATCTCGTGCAGTATTGCAGTATTGGACTGGTTTCTGTTTTATTTCATTTATTTGTTGTGACAATATTTAATAAATTTGAATAGAAATTAAATAAATTTAAAAATAAAGTTATTTTTTTTGTGAAAAATCCGTCAAGGTTCCAGTCTTGTGAATGACGGATAACTGAGGTTCCAGTTTGTATACCTGTCATTTGTAGAGAATTTATGCTGTTTAATTTATGCCAGAGCAATTTTTTCATTAAAACCCACCGTTTCAGAGATATTTTAAAAAACTAAAAAAAGTGGGAGGAGGGAACTTATTTTTGCCCCTCCCTCCCCCGTTCACTTCCTATCCATCAGGACCTTTTAACTAGTGATTAGTAGCTATCAATGAACAACTGTACCAAATTTTATCAATGTAGCATTTATTATGGCAAACTTTCCTAATTTGACTGGCCAGAATCCGTCAAGGTTCTAGTCCCGTGAATGACGGATAACCGAGGTTCCACTTTGTATACCTGTCATTTGTAGAGAATTTATACTCTTTAATTTATGCCACAACAATTTTTTCATGAAAACCCATTGTTTCTGGATATTAAAAAACAAAAAATTTGGGGGTGGGGGGATTTATTTTTGCCCCTTCCTCCCCCCCCCCCCCGCTCACTTCCTATTCATCAGGACTTTTTATCTCGTGATTAGTAGGTATCAATGAACAACTGTACAAACTTTTATCTCTGTAGCATTTATTTTGGCAAACTTTCCAAATTTGACTGGGCTAAAAGGCTCCGGTCACGTGACTGACGGATAACCGAGGTTCCACTGCGTTTACATAGCATTTGTAGAGAATTTTATGCTCTTTAATTTATGCTGCAGTAAATTTTTTAAGAAAACCAATAGTTTCTGTGGATATTTTCAAAAAACTAAAAAAAGAGGGGAGGGGGACTTATTTTTGCCCCTCCCTCCACCCGCTCACTTCCTATCCATTAGGACTTTTTACCTAGTCATTAGTAGGTATCAATGAGCAACTGTACCAATTTTTATCTCTGTAGCATTTATTGTAGCAAACTGCCCCCAAACGGGCTTATTTGATTGGACTAAATTTCTAGAACGTATTCTATCATAGGAATTAAAGGGTTAAACTCTATTCTTTATTTAATTGTAATCTGATTAAAATTTTTGATTTAATCAGCAAATATTCAACATGTTAATTTTTTTAAATTATTAAAATAATTCAAAAATAGAAAAAAATCTGAGTCAAAATCAAACTTTAGTAAATTTTTCTTTTACCTAAAAACCTTTAAAAATTAATCTTTTGTAATTTTTGGACATTTTAAATCTTTAGTTTAGTCTCAAGATCTGGGAGATGGGGCTTTAGCTCCTGGTTTCCCTGTTGTGTTTACGCGATAGGACATACGTTATGCGTGAGGTAGAGGTCTGCACGGGCCGAAATTTACAAGCCCTGCCCAGTGAAAAAAATTAAAGTTTGGCTCGGCCGGGCCCGATTATATTTACAGTATTCACGACCCGGCCCGGCTCGTACAAAAAAACAGTAAAAACAGGCTCGGCCCGTGCAAAAAGTCAAAAAATTCCAATTTCTCTTAACACGCAATTAAGATTTTTGTTAAAGAATACTACATATAGTCGTGGAAAAAAAAGTAAACAGCCCCCTACTAACTCTGCAACTAATTATAATAGAAGAAAGTTACTGGTACCAAACGATTGGAAATAAAGTCTACTTTTAAATGATGTACATAAAATTTGTTTAGGGGCCATATACAAATCAAAACAAGACCAAACTTTGTTTTTTTCAATGGCAACATCCAATTTTGACACTCTATTTTAAATCTTCGGTTCAAACTATGCCCTGAAACAGAATTTCAAGTAATTTGGATGATAAGTTTTTGAATTATAAACATTTAAAATTTAAAGCTTCTCATGTTAAATTGCATTTTCATATTTTTATTAATATCTCCTAAAATTGTAATCATATTGTGATATTTTTTTTTGTGTAGTTATAATACTAAAAAACCCAAACATAAATATATTGAATTTATATTTTTAAAAATTTTATAATATGAATTATTAAATTAATATTCGAAAAAAATATGAATTGCACAGCTGCCAACATCTTATGCTTTTTTGTACCACAAAAAATTAATAGAAATTTTTGCCTTATTTAATCGGTAAATTACGACGATTTAAGAAGGAAAATTTTACTATTAAATTTTTGTGGTACAAAAAAGCGTAAGAGTTGGCAGCTATGGAATTGCAACCTATAATTTTTTTGATAGATTTATATTTATTAGGTCCTGCTTTATGTGAATTCTCAAATTCAATTTTTTCTTCCATTTAGTTTTCGAATTAAAAGATTCCCAAAGGATAGTTTAGGGCAAGGTTATTAGACATATAAGGTTGGCTCGTAACTTTTCACCCAATCGGAGAGATCTCGCTCTGCTACGTCACAAGAATCCACAATCAGAATCCATCCCGTGCTAATAGCGTTATGTACAATTGAATTGTTATGTAATTTTAAGTGGAAAAAATTATTAATACTTTTTTTACACGTGTAAAGAAATAATAGACCTTAGTTTTAAAGAAAATTAATAAGTTTTAAAATCTGTACAATGACACGAGGCGGAAAAAAAAGAGAAAATACAGTTATAGCTGAACTATAATTGTTATTCTCTCTCTCACTCTCTCTGTTATTTTGTTATTAATGTATATATTTTTTACTTATCAGTTGTCTATTTCTTATTTTTATATATATATATTTATTAAATTAGTAAAATAGTGGGTTGCAACTTGAATTCATTTTATTAAAATGTATGGAATTTCTACAAATTAGAAAAACAAAATAATAGTTTCTCAGAATTACGTTTATAAAAACTAATAAGTTTAAAAATCCTTTTTAGTTGTAAAAAACATTAAAAATACTTACAACATATGCAATTATTATTCTTTTAAAGCAGATTAGTAAAGTACAAAGTCAAAAATTCGGAATCCTCCGGAACTTGTCGATTGGACTTTTCCGAATTTTGAATCATTTGCATAATTAAAAAAAAAAAAATGAAAATTTTATCCATTTTTACGGGCGAATTATTTACGTATTACAAAGCATTTGAATACGAAAAAGAAAACAATTAATTAATAATTAAAAGAAAATAAATTAAAATAATGCTAAAGCAGATATTTTAATTGGGGAATATATCTTTTTTAAAAGGTAAAAAAACTTCATCACAATTATAGATTTTTTTTTAATGTAGTTTTTAATGTTTTTATGAATTTTGCCAAACATTTTTTACATTACTAATAGGAATCTGATTACAATATTCTAATTCAGTATAATAAATGTTGACCTCTTTTCAGTGAAGTTTATTTTGAAATCATACATCGACTTTTCAATGTTTCGCATTTTTTAAAGCGATTTTAAAAAGTTTTTTTTTTTTTTTTTTTTTTTTTTTTTTTACGTTTCACGGCGATTTTTTGACTTTCGTAAAGCTAATTCGATTTCAAAGTTTTAGCCTAATTAATATATGGTAAACTTCTTACCCCATGATTAGTGATTTTTTAGGGATTTTCAATGCGATATTTTGCGATTCGGGAAAGCATTCTGGTTGCAATGTTTTAGACAATACATTTAGCTACAATAAATTTTGTTATTTGCGATTTTTAAATTTTTAGCCTTTTTTTTTCCCCCTCGTGCGGCACTTTTCCCACATCATTAAAAGGAATCCCGTTTTAGATTTTCAGCTTAATATGGTAAATGTTGTTCTCTTTTTAATAATGTTTATTCGGAATTCGTACAGCGTTTCTTGAAAGTTTCGCGAATTTTTTATGCAGATATTAGATTTTTGCGGCAATTTTTTGACATTCTTAAAATGAATTCATTTTCAATCTTTTAACCCAATATAATACATTTTGTCTTACACATTTTTTGAAATTTGGGAGATTTGCAATGCGATTTTTGGCGTTTCGAGGCAATTTTTGGGGCATTCGTGAAAGAATTCCAGTTACAATATTGTCCACTATAGCAAATTATGTTCTCTTCAAACTTTAGACGCTTAAAGTTTTTTCCTTCTTTCTTGACGTTTCGCGGCGATTTTTTCGCATTAGTAAAAGGAATTCGGTTTTAATCGTTTAGTTCCGTATTATAAATGACCTCTTTTTAATAAAGTTTATTCAGAATTCATATAGCGATTTTTAATTTTTTAAGATTCTTTTTTTCGTGTTAGAGATTTTTTTGACATTCGTAAAAGAAATTCGGTTTCAAACTTTTAGCTTAATATAATAAATTTTAACCTCTGCGATTTTCGCAGTTTTAGCAGTTGTTTTATGCGATTATTTAGCGGTTTATTTTACGTTTCGCTAAAATAAAAACGCCAGTTACGGAAACGTCCAAATTTTGGAGAATTCGGGATTTCGGAAGTCCGGATTTGAGACTTTGTACTGTATATAAAACACAATAGTACCTTCCTACAGGTCCCCCCCCCCCCAAATATTGGCTGTTTCCAGAGGCTGATACAAAGGAGGGGGGTGGGGGGGTGATAGAGGAGAAATTAGCCTCTCACAATAATTATTAACGCAATCAATTTCTTGTTAAACATTTAATATATCAATAATTAAAAAATAATAATATTTACAACATTTCAACTGTTCACATATTATTTACAATTATTTAAAGCATTCGATTTTATATAATAAAGAAAATACTATTGAAAAAGGAAACAACTAGTTATTAAAAAGGAAAATAGTTTTTGACTCTCTTTTTTTTTTTTTTTTGGCTACACAATCCTTATTGCTAAATTTTAATTTTCTTTTTAATGATTTCATCTCTTTTGACTTAGCATTTAAATATTTTACGCGGATAAAAATTCGTAATTTAGAAAAAGAAGATAACTTATTGTCGATATTTAGATTGCATGTTTTTGATGATATATATTCAACAGGTTTTTTTTAAAAAAATATCTTTCTTTTCATTGAATGTATCTTCATGAAATGAAATAAAATAATTTTCCATAATAGAAATGTTTAGCTGATATTATTGAAGACCACATCATTCACGTTAAAAGAGAGCTTTAAATTCAAGTCTGTGTGTATTTGTCTTCAAATCTAAAAAAAATGTTTCGTACGAACAAGCAAAAACAAAGCAAACATGGGTTACGGCAGGGTTCCTGGATTCTTGTGACGTATGATCCTACATAGCAACGGCAGTGGGCGGGACGGCGTCCTTAGTGACGAGCCAACCTTATATGTCTAATAACCTT
The DNA here is from genome assembly GCA_963932465.1 of Maratus speciosus. NCBI lineage: Eukaryota > Metazoa > Arthropoda > Arachnida > Araneae > Salticidae > Maratus > Maratus speciosus. Next base: position 10,394,322 of record OZ010798.1, on the reverse strand, counting down.
GAGTTTAGGGTCCGTCTATGATGTGCAGAAAAGCATAATTTCAAAAAACATATATTTTACTCATTTTATTGAAACATTTGAGCTGGCGATAATCAAAAGACATTAAGCGAATGAAATGGTCATATTGGCAGGAAATAATACATTAATAGAATGACCTAGTCATTCTGTAGCATTTCAACAATCGAGTACCGAACTTCAATTTGGATGCAGCCCCTAAAATAGGCTCATTTTAAAATAATTTTGCTGAAGTTAATCGTAAGAATTTCATAAAAATTTGATTTAGGTTAATTGAAGGGTGTAGAATTCATATATATCAAACTTAGGTATTGCTATTGAAAAAAAAGTTTTGGTTCGTTTTGATAGGTAGATGGTCGCCAAACATAGGGTCAGGTGGGGGAAAGTGGTGGTAAAATCAAGCTTTTTTTAGAAAAGGCCCTAAAATCAAACTATTAAATTTATTTTAATGAAACATTTGATGCATTTTCTATACATTGGATTCATATAGATTAAACATGAAGCATAACCACTCAATTTTATTCGATTGTTTTCTGACAGTGATACATTTAAAAGAGCATGTTTTGATACCACCACTTTACCCCATGGTGGGGGAAAGTGGGGGTAGTTCCAAAATTAGTGTATATTTAAATAAAAATGTGTAGATATTGTTTTTTAAATAAAAATACACTGAAATAAATGTATCTTAATTATTTTTAAAGGTACAAATGCACAAAAAAAAATATTTTTCAGATATTATTTAATTAAAGAAATAATGTCCATGGCTATCAAAATTAGGTCCACTTAGTATGTAGCATATATTGCTGAACTCTATATAATCTTCACCACCAAATAGCAAGAAAAGTCTAATAGTTCCCCAATGGTGACTTATTCAAATGCTTTATGTGATATAATGTATTAATTTTTATCACTTGGGCGATTATTTTAGCTGATGGACTTTTTGACGGTATGCAATGAGCATAAACAAGATAGTTTGTAAACATTAAATTTGTTTCCAGTTTCTAAAACTAAAATAAGAATAGTTGCCATAATCTCAATATATGTCTCTAAAAAATTAACAAAACATCTTAATTTAAAAGAGAAAATAGGTTTTTTTCAATATACCCCCACTTTACCACATGGGCCCATTGACCCTATGTAAAATATAACTTTTAATTTAATTGTATTATCATATTAAGATTAAAATTTATATATAAAGCCTATTTTTTTAGATTAATACTTTTATTACAGCCCATTTTTAAAAATTAATCACATTTACAGTCTAAAATTGAATCATCATACAACATTGAGCTAAGCCTAACTATGCCACCACTTTCCCCCACCTCAGAAAAAAAATCATAAAAAATTGAAATAATTAAATAATTCTTACCTTGATGCATGAATCTGTTTTTAAAAAATTCTTCTACTGAAATGTATCAAAATATACTAATTTTTTCAAGTGAGAAAGGATCAAGAACAAAGTTTATCAATAGGTACCATGTGTTAAGAACAAATTGCACATATATGTAAAAAAGAAGATAAACAACAGTAAACTGTTTGCCAGATTTAGAAATCTTAATAGAAATATTTGTCACAAACTCTAATTATGTATTAATTGAAAAAAAGTAAAAATATGTACATTTTTTTAGATTACCACCACTTTCCCCCACCTGACCCTATTTTTATATACATGATTTAAAAGTAGACTTTATTTCCAATCGTTTGGTACCAGTCACTTTCTTCTACAATAATTAGTTGCAGAGTTAGCAGGGGGTGTTTACTTTTTTTTTGCACGACTGTACATATTTAGGGAAAATTTCTACAGTATATTTTAGACTACTATGTGTTTGTAAGACAGAAAATGTACAATAGCAATGTTAACGATTACTTAGACACTTAGACTTTTGAACGTCCAAATAAAGATTCATAAAAAATAAAATGTAGTTTAGAATAAATGGAAAAGAAGGTTGAAATATCATATCTTTTGAAGCTGTGTAGCAAATAGATTTTTGAAAATATTTCTCTGTAATTTATTAAAGCTGGCCTCAAATCCAAAGGAGCTACTTTCTGAATACATTTTTCTTCGGAAACGCATAAAATTGACAGGGGTCTTATTCAGAAACTATCAATTCGAATGGCATTTTTCATTTTTTAGGACAAGAAAAAGGTCTTTCATAAAAAACTGTCAAAGATAGCCTTGCGAATCGAATTCCTGGACGCGACAGCACAGGAAAGATGAAAACCTGTCGTCACATGACAATAATCGAATATAACTCTTTAAGTAATTTATTTATCAAAAAATGAAAAATGTTATTTGACTAATCGCTTCAGTAGTCAAGCCTGTCAATTTTATGCCTTTACAGTTAAAAATGAGTCGAAAATTTTTGCGTTGTTGAGCAGGGAATTTCAGAACTACCTTAAGGTATATTTCCAATGATTCTGTTAACAGGAGTTTGTTATCACTATTTTTACAAAACATATAGCCTGCCCGACACACTCTGGAAAAAAATTAATCCAGTTCTGGCCGTTCTGGACTAAGTAGAGAAAAAATGTATGTATGTCATCATGATCCCGGCCAGGCTGGAGTCTGCTGAACAAATTAAGACCCGTCTCAGATGGGATGTAACTGTCCGGTGCCAATCTTTACGCTGGGTATGGTATATTTCTGTACTGATGTTGTAAAACCAGCATCGGCTCATGCAGCAATTTATACTTGTTCCCGCGAAAGTAACATCCCTTGAAAATGGTTCATATTTTATCAGCTTCGACTAAACTTTTATACCGGGCCGATAAGTTCGCTTAATTTTTTATCAGATCGACGGGCTGATTTAATTTTTTTGTCAGCCAGGCCCGGTCCGTTAAAAAAATTATCCTAATTCTGTTTTCTCGGACCGACCTGTTTGAAAGTTTGCTTTCATGTTCCGGGCCGGGTACTGGCCTCTGGTCAAGCCTGGACACTTGAAGACCTCTAACGTGAAAGGACAGGTACATTTATATTCATATAATTAAAAAAGAAACATGATTACACAAGAACCTGCTTTGTTACATTACAAATAGCCTTTAAAATAATAGTGAGCAATTTGTCAAAATCATCAGCAGCACCGCCAAATTAACAAGTAACTTTCAGTTCATGCGCCTGTCCAGAGTGGTGCTGCTGTCTGTGCTAAAGTATAAGAATAGCTATAGATTGAATGTATAAGTTACAAACAATCTATTCTCTTGTCGAGAGTCCACAACTTGCACTGAACATTTTATTGGCAAAACCTTTTACCTTTTATAAATAAACATTTTTATACATAAATTTTATCGTGAAAATTTTTACGTTTTTGCGTTAATCACAACAAAATTAATAATAAATATTTACACTTTTTTTTGGGGTGCGAGGCCTTCCCAGGTGCAAGGCCCTGTGCGGCTGCACCTGTCGCACACCCCTAAGGACGGCTCTTTCAAAATTGAACTGAGCAAACATATGATATTAGTTGGTGCTCTTGTTCAGAAACCCTGTAATTGAAGTTTTTCTATTTTTCAATAAAGGCAGAGTATTTCTCAGAAAATGCTGTCAAAGTGGGCATTTGGAATCGAATTTTTGGATGCATCGGCACAGAAAAACAAAAATTAGCGGCATGGAAAACAATTAATTGTAACTCTAGATGTAATTAAGTTACTGAAAAATGAAGCAAAGTATATTAAAATTCTAAATCTGTATGATAGTCATACCTGCATGTTTAATGCATCACAATGAAATAAATTTTGGTGGGAATAGAAACTGATTTATTTTAGTCTCTTAGACATTACAGCAATATTGTTCTAAATCAGTTGTTGATGCCGACAAAATTTTGAGCATATTTAGGTCCCCTTCACAAAAATCTAATTCAGGAAACAGGTCCCTTCATGAAATATATCTTAATAAAACAGGTCCCTTCACAAAATTCTTAATAAACAGACCTCTTCACAAAATTTCTCTTATTAAATTAGGCTCCTTCATATTTTTTTTCTATTTTATGTTTGAAAGTGTGTAATTTGCAAACGAAACAAGTCCGTCAAAAGTGAAAAGTTTAATAGAAGGTCTTAAAATAGATGTTATTTTAGCCCTCTAATGCCCATGGTAGAATGTGTTCCCAAAATGTAATTTAGAGAATAGGAATTCACACCAGAAAATCTACATAGTAAATTTCGGTATATTTAAAAGCAAAATGTCTGTTATTAAATAAAGCAACAATTTCTGTTTTAAATTTCTGGTGGGAATTCGGAATATGTGAATAAAAAAATCCACTAAATTGGGGACACCGATGGTAGCATAAATGTTACCTTGAGCATTAGAGGGTTATAAACACTTGGTTTGAATTTGAGTACATGGATTTCAAATTTCATTACAAAATGTTTTTCACAAAATTTTAATATATTTCACCAAAATAACTTTTGATTTTCAAAATATGAGTCATAAGGGGGAAAAAACTGCACCCCTTCTGCAATAAATTATGGGAAAATGGGACAATTTTTACAAAAAACCCCCACTTTTTTATGAGTTTTGAATTAATATTTCAGCTAGAATCTGATTTTTAGTTTTGTCAATACCTAACTGGGACTACCTCCATACAAATTTTCAGATCATGCGCGCGGTAGATTTAGCGATTGCCAACGGACAGAGTGAAACTTTCTTTTGTTAGAACAGATACTTATTTATAGTATGATATTAAAAAATATATATTAAACGTAATAATATACTATGGGCTATTACAGAAAAAAAATTGTACAGAAAAAATGTACATCTATGAAAAGTGGTTCACATTAATTACCTTCAATAACTATTTACTCAGATTTTCTTTTATTCGTGGGGATAGGGAATTTAATCTAGATTCATCGCTGAACAGAAATCACATATAACTCATTTTTACAATAATAATACTTAATAAGTAATAAGAACCTGACGTTTTTGTATGCTTATCAACTAATATAAAAAAACTAAAGTAATATGTATTAGCATAAAGTAATAAGCATTTCTTTACGCTCAACAAAATGGCAAAAAGACGTCAGATATTTTGATTAAAAATCAACGTTTCATTTAAAATGTCTCATGCTGCCATCTGTTTTGCAGAGTTTTATAGACTTCATTTTTCTTTTTTCAATACGTAATCATTTAATTCTAATTTAAAAGATTTTTTTTCTGTTTATAATAGTCACATGTAAATAAATTTTTAATTTGAAGGAAATATTAGCCCTTGCGCTGTTTTTACAATTGGCAACAGTTTAAAATAACAACCTTTTTTAAAATATGAAAAAAATATCTCTCAAAATGCTGAAAATTTGAATTTAAAATGGAAATAAACTCTCCAAAAAATTAATTTAAATTAATAAAAATAATGCAGTCTGCACATCGGGAGCTTCTAGTGTATTATCCTTAGAAAAAATGATTAAATTCCTAAGTATAGTTTTTGCTCCTATAAAACTCTTTTAATGGAACAATTTTGTCAAAATTTAACATTACATATATCATAAAATAATTATTCGATTTAAAACTGCCTGCATCAACATGTTTATCAAATATTTCTCTATAATACTATCACCCTGATATAGAAATTATAAGATTTAAATATTTATTTTTATTGTTAAAAAAAATGCAGATTTTCATGAGTTTTTAAAGCGATCGCTATATTTGAAAACAAGTTTCTCTCGCAGTTTCAATTTGGCGATCACTTTCGAAGACAGCATTTTGGCTCGAAAAAAAAAAATCGCCAATTCTATGGCGCAGATCACACAGGCGCCTAAACATAGCGGTTAGCATTGTTTTGATTGGTTCTTCTGATTCACATATCGTGACCATACTGATTTTTAAGGTCTAGAAATGGTTGCGATTAAATCATGCAACGCGCATGCGCTAGCTGTTTAAAGATAGATTTTTTTTTTTTTTTTTTGTATTGTGATCAAAGAAACGAAACGAATGTGGAGTGAAAAGGCAATTCTTGTTTGCCGTGCAGGCATGAAATAAAGCTGTTTGTTTTTAAATTATACACTATTATAGTTAGTTATGAATATGCTTGTAATAATTTACCCCCCAAAAAAAAACAGTTGTATCAAAAGGAACTTTTAAATAGGCATTGTATTAAATATTAGACAGCGTACTATCAACCTTTGCTATCAATTTCTTCTTGAAACCCTCTTTACTTTGTAATCACTTAATAATAAGTGCCATTACTTTTAAAAATTTATTATTTATTATACCTTTTAATCAAGGGTTCTATGGCAGGTGCACTTGCCCTCTATTTCTGTCTGTATCTGTTTATTATCAAATGGATTATTTATTTATTATTAAAGAGGTAGAAAAAGGGATAAGACATTAATTAACCCCAGGCAAAAATTTTAAAGATCCTCTGACTATGGCCCTGTATTAATCCAGTAACGTATTTTAATCATTACTAGATATTTTAAATCATTTAATTGTCATGCATAACTTTCCTGTTTTTTTTTTTGGGGGGGGGGAGGGTATTTTAATCATTACTACATTTTTTAAATCATTTAATTGTCATGCATAACTTTCCTGTTTTTTTCGGGGGGGGGGGGGAGAGGGGGTGCAAGTATACTTTTAACAAAATAAACTAATTTTGTTATCAATTTTGATGTGGTAATAGCTGATTAGAGACAGAGTCGCTAGCCTCATGGCCTAAGAATTTCAAACATATCCAATTTCCAAATAATAAATCTCATTAACGTGTTGTTATTTTAATAGCAATATTTATTGAATTAAGCTTTGTGCTATCTACTGAGTGAGTGTATAGTTTAATAAACACATTCAATTTAGATAAGTTTTGAATAATTGTTATAGCTTTATTACGATACTAAAATCTGTTTTAAAAATAGGCAATGTGATTTAAAATATATATATATATATATTTTTTTTTGTGAAAATAGTATTTTATCGGTACTTCTTAGTTATCCTGTCGCCAAATTGTAAGATTAAATGCCAATAAGGGCCAATAAAACCATTAATTTGATGTTTTATTTGTATTTTTATCAGTGATTTACTAATTTATTTGTTCTTTCATTATTTAAAATAAAAATTATGTCAATTTGTATAATTTGGCGAAATTGGTCGACGGGATAACTAAGTACCATTTTATCATTATTGATTTTGAGAATGTCATCACTTTTGTGTAGTATATGAAATTAGTATAAAAAGTTTTTAAAAAATCATTAGTCGGCACAGATGTCATATATGCACCACAATGGCGTGATTTTTTTCTGAGCCAATTTGGCAAAAACCTCTTTTTCGAATACCAGTTACATATATATATATATTTAAAAAGGGAATAACAATAAATAAAAAAAGTTTAATTAATAACTATAGAGCAAAACAATTTATGTAATTTTAGAAAGAAAATAAAAGTAAATAAACAACATCTGGGTTATCATACAAAGCAAAATAATGACACTTTGGTGCCAGTTAAGTACCCCGGTGCGTATGTGACATTGTGTCAGAAAAAAAATCAAGCCAGCGTGGTGCATATGTGACATCTGTGCCCATTAGTGTAGTACTGTTATCATTTTTAGCTTTACATATTTTAATTTTAATGATATAGGGGAGAGCGGGGTACAGTGGACCACCCCTTATATTTTACTTATTTTTAAAGCTTTTCTTTTAGACTAATTGATAACAGCACTGGATTGATTACTTATAGCCTTTAGAACACATCGTTAGCTCAGAATGAACCCTTTTATCCTGACTGGTTGTTTTGAGCTCCTAAAAGTAAAATTTTTTATCATCATACTTTTCTTTATTGAGTAATTAAAGGTTATGGATAAATAAGAAAAAACAACTTTTTTGAAAAGGTAAGACACTGGTCTTTATTTAATTAATTAAAAAGTTTATAAGCTTAAAAGAAAACTTTAAATAATATTTTTACGAGCATGTATTGAACTTCAACATAAGGCACAGTGGTCCACAGTAAATACTGCTCCTGTAATGAAGAATTTTCAAAATATTTAGTAATTGCTTATTCTCTATAAAGAAATATTGTTTTAAAATAGTTATTTAACTATAAAATAAAGTAAACAAAGAAAAATGACAATTTATTTAATCCTACAATGCATAGCGTAGCGGTAGCCATTTGGCACATTTTAAATTTCATATTATATGTTGTTCAGAGTATAATATAGCCATCTGACACTTTCGTTTTCTCCTAAATTATGGATATCAGTTCACGTGTGATTTTTAAAATAAGTTTTATTGTTCAATATAGCAGTTGTTTTTTTTTTTTTGGGGGGGGGGGGAGAGAGAAGGAGAAAAATGAAAATCATGCATTATAGAGTTAACATAGTAAGAAATATTTTGTTTTGTATTTATTGCCTTTGAAAAATATAACTGTAGCCTACTAAGTAATAGATGACCTCACTGGATTGGTTATTTATAGCTTCAGAGCACATGGTTAGCTCATAATGAACTATTTTATCCTGACTATTTTGAGCCTCTAATAAATTTTTCATCATCATATTTGTCTTAATGTTTGCTTATTTTTTTGTACTTAATAACTTATTTGCAATCACTCCAGTATCTTATATTGTTATGTTCAAAATATAGTAATTTTTATGATAATTCTTTAGTTTTTTGTTTCAAAATGCTATTTGCAAATTTGTATTATTATATTGTTTTGGAGGTAAAGGAGAAATAAAAAAGAATTAGATTAATTATAAATAGTATTGTATTGTATATTGTATTTTAGACAATAACTAATAGTGAACCACTGTGCCACAGTGGTCCCCGCTTCCGGGGCACACTGGTCCACTTTACGGGTGTATATAATTTTTTTTTTTTTTTTTGAAAAATGTATGGGAACTACTGCGAAAATTATGCGGCATATAGAAAGGTTTAAAGAATATTCAAAAATATTTTCAGGTAGATTGGTCTCACCGTTAAAGAGAAAAAAAAAATGTTAACTGCAAAAGTTGTCCACTGTACCCCGGTCTCCCCTAAGTGATTTTGCTTATATAATTGTATCATTATTTATTATAAAACAATAAAACTCATTCAAGTTTTATGCATTTAAATTTGAATTATTTTTACCTGTCATAAGGTAAAGTGCCCTAAAGCTGACATCTTAAAATAAAACAAATATTTAAAGCATTACCTATTTTCCAAATCCAAGATATCTTGGGTTTAAAAAGTCCTTCCGGCCAGTGCCGGGAGGAAGAGGTAGCTTTCATAATCCTTATTTTAAAAAAGCCAACTTATGTCATGCAAACACACGAAGCTCAATTTAGTGGAAACCGAATATAGGAGATTCAATACTAATTTTTATCAATATAATGATTGAGAATTTCGCGAAATTAGTCAGCTTTATCCAAGCTGCTTTTCTTTAAAGTAACTTATATTTGGCTGCCAAATTCGGCAATTTCTTAAAGTGCTTGTCATTTTAAGACAACATGGTGGATGAGGATAAGCAGTGAACTTGGTCGAGACCTTAGTAATTGCTGTGCACATGCTCACTCACATCGGAATCGGTTAATATATAGGAGTGCTGTCGCATGCAAAAAATCAATTTTTCAAAATGTCACCCACGATAGAAATTGAAACTGCTATATCTGAGCCATTTTTTAAGGTAAAGACAAACAAAAAATGCTCCTGAATCCTTATATCAAGATCAAATACTTAAGAAAGAAACCTTTTTCAATTTCCAATTTTTTTGCACCTCACTTTAAATATATATATATTTTTTAATTTAATGGCCGCCATTTTGAAACAAGATGGCTGATGAATCTGGCCAGCGAACAACCATTTTTTAAGATATCAACAAAAGAACACATTTTCAGAAACAAAAACTGCTCCGGAATCTTTGTATCAAGGCCAAACACATAAAAAAAATCTTTTTCATTTTCCAATTTTTTAATACCTCATTTTGAATTTTAAATTTAATTTTTTTTAAATGGCACCCCTTTTGAAACGAGATGGCGAATGAAGCTGGCCAACGAACTCGGTCGAGACATTGGTATGTACTATGTACAGACCAAGTTACATCCAAATAGGTTCATAAATACGCCTGTTATCGCGTGACAAAAATCAGATCGTTTTAAAACGTCAGCCAAAAGAGAAATTCAAAATGCTATTACTCAGCCATTTTTTTTTAGATATAGACGAAAGAAAAACTGTTCCGGAATCTTTGTATTAAGGTCAAACACATACAAAAAAAATCTTTTTCATTTTCCAATTTTTTGGTATCTCATTTAAATTTATTTATTTTTTTATTTTTTTAAATGGCCGCCATTTTGAAACAAGATGGCGGATGAAGCTGGCCAACGAACTCGGTCGAGATATTTGTATGTACTATGTACACACCAAGGTACATCCAAGTCGGTTCATAAATACGCCTGTTATTACGTGAGAAAAATCAGGCCGTTTCAAAATGTCAGCCACGCTAGAAATTCAAAATGCTATAACTCAGCCATTTCTTAAGATATAGACGAAACAAAAACTGCTCCCGAATCTTTTTATCAAGGTCAAACACATAAGAAGAAAATATTTTTTCAATTTTCGGTACCACATTTCAAATTTAAATTTTTCTTAAAAATTTAAATGGCCGCCATTTTTAAACAAGATGGCGGGTGAAGCTGGCCAACGAACCCGGTCGAGACATTGGTATGTACTATGTATAAACGAAGTTACATCCAAATCGGTTCATAAATACGCCTTTTATCGCGTGACAAAATTCAGGACGTTTCAAAATGTCAGCCACGCTAGAAATTCAAAATGCTATAACTCAGCCATTTTTTAAGATATAGACGAAACAAAAACTGCTCCGAAATCTTTGTATAAAGGTCAAATACATAAGAAAAAAATATTTTTCCATTTTCAATTTTTTGGTACCACATTTCAAATTTTAAATTTTTTTAAAAAAATTAAATGGCCGCCATTTTGAAACAAAATGGCGGATGAAGCTGGCCAACGAACTCGGTCGAGAGATTGGCATGTACTATGTACACACCAAATTACATCCAAATCGGTTCATAAATACGCCTTTTATCGCGTGACAAAATTCAGGACGTTTCAAAATGTCAGCCACCCTAGAAATTCAAAATGCTATAACTCAGCCATTTTTTAAGATATAGACGAAACAAAAACTGCTCCGAAATCTTTGTATAAAGGTCAAATACATAAGAAAAAAATATTTTTCCATTTTTAATTTTTTGGTACCACATTTCAAGTTTTATTTTTTTTTAAAATTTTAAATGGCCGCCATTTTGAAACAAAACGGCGGATGAAGCTGGCCAACGAACTCGGTCGAGACATTGGTATGTACTATGTATATACCGAATTACATCGAAATCGGTTTATAATTACGGGAGTTACAGTGTGACATAGGTCAGATATATATATATCAATTTTGAACGGAGGGTGGTTTCGGGGTCTGGGGGTCATGATCGATGAAAATATACCAAAATTTTTTGAAATCGCTTTCCTCCGAACGGCTGCAATAGGTAGCTTTTTTGTAAAGAAAGCTACCTAAAAGTGCTGCCATTCAAGAAAAAAAAAATCATTCTAAATTATTTTAGAAAATTGGTAATGCTTTAAATATTTGTTTTATTTAAAGATGCCAGCTTTAGGGCACTTTACTTTATAGCACAAAGCATTAATGTTAACATGAAATCTGTAATTGTGTAAAAAAAAAAAATAATCATCATTACGAATATGTTAAAAATACATGTAAATGCAATGTGCTTGAATGAGATTTTCTTAAAGCGAGGACTTTCATCTTTTCTACACCAGACCGTTATATTAAAGTGTTTGAATTGCCAATTGTTGAATCTAAAATATCTTATCAATCTGAAATAAATTAATTTAATTTGTAAGATTAAATTTCTGTTTTTTATATTAAAATAATACTTATACTGCAAACATCTTGGTATTCTATAATTTTTTGGCCATAGCCAGAATTTTTTTTTTTTTCCAAGAGAGAGATTTTTAACTTATAATGCCTTACTTTTAAATAGGGGAGAGGGGGGGGTACCTTTGAACTGGGGGCACCTTTAAACACTGTAAATATTTTCCCTTAAATAAATTATATTTTTTAAATATATATGGCAGCACAGTACTACTGCTTCAATGTAACAAGAATACAAAGCTTTACTAATTTGCATGGACACTACTGTCTAAGCAAGATATGTATATTTTGCTTTCTTGAATCTAAACTTATCAAGATAAAGTTGTAAGCTTTTTGTTGATAATCTTGTATCCTTAAAATTATAATTTACTATTTAATACCTAAATAGAGATGTTAGCTTTAACTTATAAGGTTTGTTTTATTCAAATTCTCAAACCTAATTGAGTAAATAATTGTAATGCTAAACTCCATGTGATGGGGCACCATTGAACACCATTAAAACTATGAAAGATACAGTATATATGTATCTAGATATTATTATTGTTTAAATTTTTTTTAAACATGGAATTTAAGAGATTAATTAAGTGTTATTATACTTAATATGAAAGATGTACTCATGCAGGGCTTCAACTGCAGGCAAATTCAGGTCACACAACAATAATTCACGATTTACAAACCCTATATTGTTTCATTTACAATGGTAAACATTATTTCTGGATTTCATAAAACAGGGTTTTATCCATTTTTTATAACAATTTGAATGTAAATGATTTCATTTTAGTTCAATTTCATGCAAAAAGAACTCTTCATTACATTGGTCACATTAAATTGCTTAATATCAGGTTTCTTCGTAAAAAAGAACATACGATATATTTTACAGAGGCATCAGATATCAATTTGGTTGATTTTAAGGATATTATATAAAAAAGTTGCCACAATTAAACATAATTGGGGGATACTCCGTTCTGTCTCAATAATGTGCTTTGATGGATACAAATTTGGTTAAATAATAAAAAAAATACTAGTAATTTCAGTTAAATGTAATTGTGTAATTTTACTCTTATTATTTTATATTTTGGAAAGATACAGTTTTTAATAAAAACTTACAATATTTTCATATTTTGTTTATTTGTTCAAAGGTACCCCTACATGGGGCAGGTTTGAACAGAAAACTTTCAGCTTTTTAAAGCCTCACAACATGTTTAATTTATCTGAAAAACTGTAATCTTTTATTTCATATCATGCAGAATTACATTCTTTCTCTCATGAAATATTTAAAATTCAATAAATATAATTCAAGTAAGAAATACGTGGATTTTTTAAAAAAATGTTCAAAGGTGCCCCCCTCTCCCCTACATGAATGGATCTTTCTCAATTTATTTTGGGGGTGTGGAAGGATGCTCAAGGTCTTGAGGTTACTAATCTGGCTGCAGGCCACATAATTTTTTTTGCATGTTTCAGTTAGCTGGGCGCCAGTGTTATATGTACACACACATAGATATGTATACATATATGTGTATATATAACACTGGCGCCTGGCTAACCAAAAAATATCTTTTTTTTATCAACTTCAATAGAGATGTGAGATTCATCTGATGTAGATAAATGTATATTTATGATAACTTTTGAATAGATTTTCTTATTTTCTCTGTACTCATTTTTATTAAAATAGAATGATTATTTGTTTCCCTATTTTCTGCACACCTTAACTACTGTAAAATCTCACCTCACGAAATATAAATATGTCATTGACATTCAACAAGTTAAATGCATTTAATCATACTCTATAAAAAAAGGGCACAATGCTGTGGTTGCTAGGATCAAGAAAGCTGCTATGGGTAGATGGTTTGTCATTGGTGAAGATCAAGTTGTTGGGACTGCCAATCTTTGACCTGACCTTGTCCTTAAAAAGAATAAGGACATTATTGTACTTGATATTACTGTTCCTTTTGAAAATGGACTTGAGACCTTTATTTGAGGCAAGAAATAAAAAAGAAGAGAAGTACAAGGACCTCACTATTGAACTTTCTATTACCAACTGCATTGCTAAGGTCAAAGCTATTGTTGTTGGCTCCCTGGTATCCCAAGAATGATCGAATAGTTAGAAGACTGTGCTCCGACAAGTATGCGAAAATTATGAGATGCATTATTGTTAGTGAGACTACCTCATATTCCCAAAATGTTTATTCTAAGCATACTAGACTTGTTCCCCAGGATTTGTGGGGCTGACATTGGCAGCCATGCTATATTCTTTTTCCTGTATTTTTATTGTATGTTTAACCCCATCATTTTTTGATGCAGTTTGTAATTTTTATACTTTTTTTTTTTATATATGTAAATAAAATAAATATATTGACAAGGTTCTGAGATAAAGAACCATAGATTGACTTAGGCCACATGGACACACACTCTTATCTATAGGTTACTTTTAATTGTAAATTCCAGACTCGCACTTTTTAACACTTTCCATAGTAATCCATAATTTAAACTAAGCCTAAAAGCAGCATTTTTGTTTATACAAGAAGTTTAACATAAAAGAAGGTAGTGGGAGGAATGGGAGAAGTCCAATTCCTTCTTTTTAATAAAAGGAATGCAAGTTGCTAATTCAGAAATATTTTTAGAGGATAATATATTAATTTACTTAAAAAAGTAAATAAATTGAACTGATAATTTTTTAATAGGGATGCAACAGATATCCGGCTGATTTTTCAATATCCGAAATACCGTCGGATATCCGAATCACAATCACCAGATATCCGACTTCTCTTCTGGATATCCGGCAGAGTGCAGCGAAGCGAATGTTAAAGGATAACAGAAATCGTTTGACCCAAAACAATGCCGAACAATTTTGTTTACAATGCAAAATATGAAAGTAAGTTCACTATTCACGAGTAAAAGGTAATTCTCAAAAGTTTAAAGAATTGCCAGCTTTCCTAACATTGATATTTGAACACTCTATAATAAATTTAAGAATTTACGTTTACTTCTTTTAGAAAATTGTACCTTTACTTTCAGAATGTAAAACAAAATTTGAAGTTGTTTATTAAAGTATGACTTTATTAATTTTCTTTCTTTAAGTTTAACAATTAAACAGGCCTATTTTTAGAAAAAAGTATTGTAATAGAATTTTATTTTTCGATTTCCGGTTTTCGACAGATTTAGATGTTTTAGGAGTCAGATATCCCAAAACATGTTTATACAGAATGTCTGTCCGTGTGTCGCCATCGTATCATCAAAAAGTGAATGAAATTATGCATAGAATTGAACCAAATTTTTTGTGAATGTCTTTGGCTATAGCCAGGCGTTCCTTCCAGTATTCCTTCAATACGGAAACATTCCACTGGAAGGGGGCACTGTAATCGCGATTTTTGTGCCATTTTTATTATTGTACCATCGAAAAGTGTATGAAGTTATCCATATAATTGAACAACATTTTTTGTATTATTTTTTTTTTTTGGCTATGTCCAGCAGGTTCTCCTTTAAATTGGAAGTATTCAGCCAGAATGGGGCGCTGTAATAGCGATTTTTGTGCCACTTTTATTCTTGTACCATCGAAAAGTGTGTGAAGTTATGCATAGAATTGAACCAATTTTTGGAAGGTATGTTTTTGGCTATGGCCAGCAGGTCCTCCTTCAATTTGAAAATATTCTGCTGAAAGGGGGGTGCAATAATACGGATTTTTGTGTTATTTTCATTATTTTACCATTGAAAAGTGTATGAAGCTAAGCATAGAATTAAACCAATTTTGTGTGTATATTTTTGGCTATGGCCAGCAGTTTCTCCTTGAATTTGGAAATATTCCACCAGAAGGTGGCACTGTAACAAATTTTTGTAAAATTTTCTCGATTTTTCGCAATTTTTTTTGTATTGTATATTGGCGGCTCATAAAGCGAAGGGAACTTCGCATCCTGCTAAGCTGGATATTCACAAACAGCTGATGTACAACAGAATAATGAAAAAATTATTGATTTTAATAAATATCATGATCGAGATTAACTTATTCTAATTGACTGGAGCAGAAATTTTAGATCAAAATCAAAGTTGGTATAATATTGAACTAATAATATTGAAGTATTAACAGGGCTTAATTTCTAACAAAAAAAGTACCGGAGCCCTAATATTCTGCGGTACCGGTCCAACAACCTACCGTCCCCCCCTCCAATCACTCCAATCTGCATATTTATATTTCGTACATTATTTGTAAAATTTAAAGCATTTTTTTTTTTTTTTTCTGTAGTAAAATAAAATTTTTAAACACTGCTCAATTGCTTTCTATCAGAATAACAATACATGACCATTATATCTACTTACAAATGAAAGTGACTTCGTAAATGTGTAGAGCAGAGCTTTAGCATGGGTACCATTAACGATACAAAATAAATAGAAAAATCACTAACGTGATTTTTATACTCCTACGTAATAGAAGACAAAAAAAAAAAAAATCTCACACAAACAAAGCTCGTTGGCTAAAACATAAAATATTCTTTTCAGGTTAGATATCTAAATAAAATTTAAAAAAAAAACAGCCAATAAAAAATTATCCTACTGTCACAAAAGAAAATCGAACTGAAAGCAAATTCATTGTTCAGTCTTTTGAAAGACGCCGTATCAACACGTTGTCAGCGACATAAATTTGAAATAGAAAAACACGATTCCTGTTTATCCTTCATTCTGATCAAAATAGCATTAAAATGATTTAAAATAGAATATAATACGTAATTTTAAAAGAGAAGAAAATTTCTATTCATGAATAAATAAAATTTTGAATATAAGACAGATTGAGCTCGAGTCTGTCCAAGCCCAAAAACTGATATAAAAACTGAGTCCGTTTTATCTCCATCTCTTACGTGTGCGACACATTACGTCACATATAAGTGTTTTGGTAAAAAAGATTGCAAAAGCTTGGAGATCGGAAGGAAAGGAAAAGGTAATTTATGCTTCGGTCTTTCGGAAGCTTTGGGCTCCGGAGCCCTGTATTAATAAGCTCCGGTGAATTCCGATCAAAATTTAAATACATGCTAAAAACAGAGAAGTACCGGAGCTAGGCTCCGGCGCAATTTAAGCCCTGAGTATTAACATTTGGAACTACTGTTTGAAATATTAAGATGTATGAGATAGAAGAAAGTTTTGGGATTAGCAAATCCAACTATTTATTTTTGTAACTTCCTTATAAATATTTAAAAGTAATTTTCTTTTTACTTATAAATATCAAAATAATTTAACTTAAAATAAAACTAAATGTGACTTAGAGCAAAAACAATATTAAATAATTACAACAGAAAAAAGGCATCAACTAAACCTATGTTTGGAGAAAATAACTCTTTAATCATGGGTATATTAGTAGATATTTTATGTTTAAATTATAAAAAGAAAGTATATAGCATTTCTTTGTGAAAATACTCTACAATTATACGCATATGGTTAAAATTTGTTGTACAAACTATCTGCATTTCATTGTACAAATTAATTAATTATTAGCAATTATCAATATAGTCAATCCCATATCCAAATCCAGTAGCAATTATCAGCATTTCATTGTACAAATAAACAGAATATTTTAATGTTTAAATTACATTTTTTATGCAATATTATTAATATACATTACAGGGCTTGAATTTCGAGACGGGATGGCAGGATTCGTGCCCTAAAGATTATTATTGTGCGCGGTCGGCTCCTGTTTCCAAAAAATCATTTTCCGAAAATGTTTCTTTGTAAAACGACGATCAAGTCTCAGGACCGACTGACAAATTTCGTGATATTTTCTACTATCGATTGGCAGATTTCACAGTTTCTTCTTACGACAGATTAACAAAATTCATGGTTGTTTTTCTGCATCTGACTGAAAAATTTTGTGCTTTTTCTCCACGACCGACTGACGAATTTCACGATTTTTTCTGGTGAATTTCATAAATTTTTTTCTCGTGATCAATTGTAAATTTGGCAATTTTATTCTGTGACCGATTGGCAAATTTCCCTGTTTCTTCTTGCGACATACTGATGAAAGTAACGATTGTTTTTCTGCATACGATTGAAAATTTTCGCGTTTTTTCTCTGCGACCGGCTGAGGAATTTCACGATATTTGCTCGTGACGGACTGGCAAATTTCACGATATTTTTCCATGATCGATTGACGAATTTTGTGATATTTTCCCGCTGCCAATTTCCTATGAGCTTCAGTTTTCTTCTTGCGACAGGTCGACAAATTTTTTTATTTATTTTCACCATGATTGACGAAATCGGCGATATTTTTTTTTATGACCGATTTATATATTTTGCGATGTTTTTTCCCTGTGCTCAAAATAGGAAATAACTAAAAGGGCAGTAATGGCCACCGGAGACAGAGCCCTACCAAATTGGCCAATAGTCAGCACTCAACAAAATGAGATTACACTTGTGGTGCACATGAGGAAAAAAAATTTGGTAACTTAAAAAAAACATTTAGAAATAACAAACTACTTGATTCTTGCAATTCACAGAAATTAGAACATGACTTTTTGAAATCAACCTGTTATCATGTAATAGAAGAAATCAATGGACTATTTCCTTTTCAAATTTTGGATATGGATTTAAAATTCCAATGCATAGAACATAGTTCAATTAACAAAAATACCAGGGATTATAGTTTTGACTATAATTCCATTAAGAATATAATGAAACAAGTTTGTTCAGAAGTGACATATAATCACCGTAGGATATTGACAATAGAATCACCGATATGCATTATTCATGCAAATAAGTTAAAAATTAATGCACATCAGATTTTGCAAAGTTTTCTAAAATTTTTTAAGAGAGCATAACCATGCATTTCTGATCATTTCTAAAGTTATAAAAGTTGTTCTGTTCTGTTTGTCAAAAGCGTAACTTGTGAAAGAGGCTAAATCACACAAAATGGAATAAAATCTAAATTAAGAAATTAATTTAGCAACTTTTATTAATTGCCAATAACATATGGTGAAAGTTGAAAAATAGACATGGTACATATAAAACTTGATTCTGTTCCTTTGTTTTAATAAAAATAAACATTTTGGATAATTATCTTGAGTTGTGTTAATTTAAATTATTTCAATGGTATTTTGTCATGTCTGTATAAATGTGATTCTTTAAGTGACACATAAAAATAAAAGGGTTTAACGATTTTTTTTTCTCTTTCTAACAGTTCAACTCCCCCGCATTTATAAATTTTGTGTGGGAAACTCCCCTCCTGGGGAAAACTTGAATTTCAAGCCCTGATAGTCAAAGATATATTGTTTTTGTAAATTATATTTCAGTGCATCTAAAATGTTTTAATGATGTGTGAAACGTGTTTGTAATTTATTGTTCTGAGATGGCGTTATATAAAGAAATAATTCACCATATAACTAAAAACATATCTAGTGCCGGATATCCGAATCCGGCAGGCAAAGGAGCTTCGGATATCCGGTGCATCCCTATTTTCTAATATCATCTGTGACTGGCAATTCTGAATTTACCTTCCAGTGAAGCAGATACTGGAATTTGATATTGTAGCATAGACATTAGCAACCTACAATCTTTGTTAGATTATATGTAGCCGACACTAGACTATTTGTGCATTATCATACTTAGTTTTATAGCTGTCCCATACCTCCCTGTTAGTTTGGGACACATTTTGAAACTTAAAATTTTTTTAATTATGAAACTGTGTCTGCAAATTTTGTTTCTATATTGTTCAAGGACATTAGAAAATGTTTCATTTTGAATTCGATAAATTGAAATTTTTGAGTCAAAGTAGATATCTTATTTTTGTAAAAAGTGTCTCATTCCTCCCCACTTCCCCCTAACTACTGATGCAGATAGAGTGATTTGTTTTCAATACTGGAAAACACTGAAAATACTTCATTGGTGTGCTAGGAATTTACATGATTTTTTTTTTTTTCACTTTGTGGGTGTCCCACTATATAAAGAACTATGGATGGTAAATTTTTTATACATGTTTTTTACCATCACTTTGAAATTAAAGCATTCATAACAAAATGAATAGCTTATAATGATATTCATTAAAGGGATAACGATAATTACGATTGACGATATTATGGGCATGCAGGAAAAAAGTAAGGTTTAAAATGCGAAAGAAAGGAAAATTTTGACGATGAACCAGGGCCTGAAATGTACTGGAGCAAACCGGAACGATGTTCCAGTTCATGAAATTGTGACAAATATTGCTCCGGTTCGGGAAAGTATGAAAAATATGGTTCCGGTTTGTCTAATTGTTAAAAAATATTATTAGTTTCATATATGTAGCTTAAAATGCTCTCTGTAACTTTCTTCTTCAAATTACTTAGAATCTTGAATGCATTTTTTTAAATTGTTTTTTTCTACGGTTAAACATAAATTTGCTATACAGTAAAGTCTCGATTATCAGAGTTAATATGGACTAAGCTCACTTCGGATATGCAAAAAACTGGTATAAACTAGATTTACACAAACCGTCACCAATTAGGAGATTAAATATAAATTTTCACTTAATTCATTAATTTTTATGGTACTAGTAACATTTCTGTTACTTTTAAGAAAAATAGGGAATGAAATTGTTTATTTGAGAAAGCCCTTGATAGTTTTTTGTTTGCTGAATGTCCATTTTGCTGCAGTATTACGCTACCAATTTCTAAGATTTTTTTCTTACCCCTAAATCTTAACAGTAAATTTTGCTTAATTCAATCGCCGAAATCTAACAATTCTCAACGATTAAATACGGCAAAAATTTGTATTCAATTTTAGAGATAACAAAACCATACAAATTGGCAGCTATATGATTCTATAGTGTCATGAAAATTGCAGGTGTAGCCTCTTCTTTTTGCTCAAAGTATTAAATAGTTTTTTACAATCGAGCTTATACCTTTGGAATGGATCATTTTCTTCTGATGGACTGATGACTTCCATTATTATGAAACAGCCGTTATAATTGAAGCGTTATGTGAAGATGAAAGAGCAGTCGTAAAAAGTTAGAACTCTGATTTTCTGGTCAGAATGGAGAAAAACTGGCCATAATTTTTTTTGAAAAAAAAAAATTATGAAATTACAAAACTTGAAACTACGAGGAAACGTTATTGAAATTGATCGTAATTATGAAACTATGAGGAAATATATATTGTTATTGAAATTAAGAGATTGAGGGAAAATTCGATTTTGTTTCCTTCCCAAAATCTGAATTTTGGCGAAAATGCTGCCAAAAATTCGGCCAGACCGAAACTATCTGTATTAAAAAAATGTCGTTTGTTCTTTCAGAAAATTTCAACATTATTCATTGATTTGAGCTCCATCGGCTCAAATGAGAGACACTTTATTTATTGCTATGAACTTTACTATTTATAATTACCAGTCATGACTAGTGTTATCAGGTGTTCAAAGACCTATTCCGTGGAATCCCCTGCACAGGATGCCAAATGTCCCGATTTTTCACGATGCAAAAATTCTTCTAAATTCCTTTTAGTGCCATGCTATTCGTTAGGTTTGTCCTGGGAACCCGTTTTGTGGCATATGGTTAGGACAAACCCCCAAGCCTAGGGTAACATAGGTGAAACTAAATAATCCTGTCTATAAAGGAACATTTTTATGGTTCTTCTGAAAGGAATAGTGTACAAATCTATTTGCTAAAATCTAGCCCCTAGCCATTTTGTTTTTATAGATATATATAAAACCAATGCATTTTGATTAACAGACCTATGTATTACGGAATCTTACCTGAAACGTAAAAAGTATGTTTCCTTGCAGAAGCAATACCATACAGTTATAACTACTCAATCGGAACCCCTCCCCCCCCCCAAAACGGAAGTGTGTTTCGATCTCTAGCGATTACACTTTCACAAATCTTAATATACAGTCAAATCTCTTTATCCCGATGCTCTAATGACCAGAAAAAAGTGTCGTCATAAGCAGGGTGTCGCGGTAACTGGAGTTAGAGAAAAATATGTTTTTAAAAAGTCGTATTTTTAAGTAATTTAAAACAATTTTAAATTAATAACTGTTCTTGCAGTTTTAAGCAAAAAAAAAACATTATTATTAAACAAAATAAACACAAAAACAAAATTGAAAATAATAAGAATCAGAGTTATGATGACTTGTTTTTTATTGTTACATGAAATATTGATGAATTAAAGTTTGCTTATCTCTAGATGTGCTTCCTACAAATCTTTTTTCAATATTATACATTGAATTGTAATCGATATTCGTTGTTACAGAAATGGATGTTAAATAATTCCCGATCGTTTCAATGCAATGCTTCGGTTTTAGTCGAATGAAAAACAGCGTGTAACCAAAGAAAGCGCCGCCTGACAAGAACAAAAAGACCGCAAGTAGACTGATACTGGTCTATCTGGAGCTTAAGTGGGTCATTCATAGTGTGTGGTTTTATTTATTCAGATAAAAGATTGAAAAAAAAATTCTCATTTATCTCAATGGGTATTTTAGACACTTTGTGAAAAGTTTGGCTAAGCCATTTCTTACTGCTTAATTTCTGTTCTTATAAGATGGGTTATGAAAAATGGACAATTTTACTAAACCGTTGGGATATCCGGAGTTGAAAATTATTCAATGACGCAAAATCCGGAGTTTATTTACAATAAAATCATATACAGAAAATCAGGACTTTGAAAAACTGTCATGATAAGTGGAGTGACATGAAAACCGGGTGTCTGGATAACAAGGTTCAACTGTATAAGATTATTGTGTTTATTTAACAGAGTAAAATGTTCCAGATGAAATTTTAAGTGACCAAAGAAAGGTATATTTGTTTAATTTTCCTTCTATAAGGAACATGATTATTTTCCATTACAGACAGGTACAGTTTTTATAGGGTTTACTGAATTTTTATGTGCCAATTTAGGAGCCACTATCCCACTTTTTGTGACAGTGGACCGGGCAACACTAGTCATGAGAGCAATTTATACAGCAAGGAATGCATATATGACTAAACTTTGAAGATGCTTTTCATGTGCTCATTAAAAACTGCCGACTCAACAGTAATATTCTACTATTTTCAAAGGTCCTCTGTTATATAGTCTGGCCAGAGCTGTAGTTGATGTCTGCTATAAGTTCTTTTATCCTAGTTTTGAGCTTTCTATTTCTCATTCCTACATAAAATTGCACTGTTCCATCTTCTTTGGTGAAAGGTATTTCATATACCCCTGACAATTGATTTGTGCCTATTTTCTTACATATTATGTTTTTTTAATTTTGCAGATGGTTTTGCAACCTTGGATTTTTGTATTTTGAAATTACTTTTCTTTTTATTCTATAAACGCTTAATTAATTTATTTATTGTGCTTTCTTTATAGCCATTGCTTCTCGCGATGTTATATATCTTACTTATTTCGTTATTAAAACTAGGATCATAGAACATATAACAGACATCAAATACAGCTCTGGCCAGACTATATAACAGAGAACCTTTGAAAATAGATTTTAAAAATAGTAGAATAATTTATCCATCAAGATCTTATTTGCCATCCATCATCAGAAGAACCCTGTAGCAAAAAATTCTCCAAGTGTCTGCAACAGATACTTCAAGGACATCTGCCAGTAAAATATTTTAGAATTGAAGCATTAATTAATCAAGCGATCACTTACCTTTGTTATTATGCATTTTATTAATTTTACTAATAATAATCTTAAGTTTTTGTATTAAGTAATAAAGAGCTAAACATAATATAAAGCGAAATAAAGGTTCAATAGAAAAATAATCTGCAAATGAGAAAAGAAAATCTGTGACGCCTGTCTCGAACTTTCTGCTACCGGGCAGAGGAATAAACTTAATTTTTCTCAAAGTTTTTATTATTTAAATAAAGAGAAACATAGTAGAGTACTACTAATTTGCAAGTGCCTGTAATTTGTATATTGTACATATGAGGATGCGAGTTTCAAAACTTGCTTTATCTAAAATTTAAAAAATCAAGTTTTCTCTATCAATCTTGAAGAAAAAAAAAAAAAAAGAAAACTAGTTTCATCATCTATTTCTGCCATTGTAAAATCTTGGTTTACAATAAAAGCCAATGGATGCAGTCAAGAGGTTTTTCGCTATTTCCCAAAATTTGATTTTCTGGATAAGGCGACTTTTGAAACTTACATCCTCATATGAATATAAACAAAAAGTTTAATTCTGTAAAAAAAAAAAAAAAAAAATTAACGGCAACAGTTTTTAAATTTTCTTCTCCAGCTTTAATCTTATTTCAAATACCTACTTATTATAAATAATCTACTTTTGTTTTTATGATTTAAAATGATTACATAAAAATATTTATTTGAATTACAGTAAATTTAAGAAATTCTATCTGTTAAAAAATTTATTCGGTACTTACATATTATCCAGGCCAGGTCATATTCACTGTGCCAACACCGGTGGCAAACATATTAATTCACTAACTATTACTTTATTTACTTTCAACATTTGAATGCACAGTTAATATTATAGAGTTGCCATATTAAAGGTAATGGCAGAAATATTTAAATAAATGCGTATAACTATATCATATGATATAGCATAGATATACAATAGACTCCCTCAAATCTGCACAGCTTGGAACCACAGGTTGTGCGGATTTTAGAATTTTGTGAATTTCCAGTCATTGCTTTGTTTACAATTTTTAAACAATAATTTGAATGTAATAATGCAATTAAAATTATAATGAATGCTTGCCCCGTAGCAGAAAGTGCGAGACGCGCGACGTGCGTCGCAGATTTATTTTGGACCTTGCAGATAAATTTACCTACTTGGAAAAAAAAAAAAAAAAAGTATTTCCTTAAAAAAAAAAAGTACGAAAATTCTGACCAAAAATTCGACATATAGTCGCCGAAAAATATCAATTTCGACAATCGTTCGCGTAAAAAATCGGTAATTTATGGCCAAAGGGTCGCTATAAAGACGCGAATTTCGTCAAACGATCGCGAAAAAACACAAATTTATGTCAAAGGATTGCGGAAAGAACACGTAATTTCGTCAAAAGATCTCAAAAAACGTAAATTTCTGCCAAAAGATCGCCGTACAAACTCGAATTTTATCCAAAAATCCCGATAAAACGTGAATTTCGTTTCAGGGGCGCGAGAAAAAAGCAAATTTCTGTCTCGAAATCGCGGAAGAAACTTGAATTTCATCAAAGGATCGAGGAAAAAACACGAATTTAGTCAGACAATCGCGGAAAAATGCAAATTTCTGTAAAACGATCGCGAAAAAATGCAAATTTCTGTAAAACGATTGCGAAATTCTGTCAAAGGATCGCGAAAAACGCAGATTACTGTCAATGGATCACGAAAAAAAGAAAATTTATGTCAAAAGATCGGAATTAAATTTGTGGAATTTCGTCAAAAGATCACGAAAAACGCAAATTTCTGCCAAAGGATCGCTGTAAAAACGCGAATTTCGTCAAAAGATCTCGGGAAAAACGTGAATTTCTTCCCAGGGGCGCCGAAAAAATACAAATTTCTGTCACAGAATCGCGGAAAAAACACGAAGTTCGCCAAAGAATTGAGGAAGAAACACAAATTTCGTAAAGCATTGCGAAAAAAAGCTGATTTTTGTCAAAAAATCGCGGAAAACGGCAAATTTCGTCAAAAGATCGCGAAAAAAAAACGAGAAATTTCCTAATAAGATCGCGAAAAAACAGCAGGTTTCGTCAAAAGATCGTGAAGAAACGGCAAATTTCGTCAAAAATATTTGAAAAACGGCAAATTTTGTCAAAAGATTGCGAAAAACGGCATATTTCGTCAAAAAATCGCGAAAAAAAGCAAATTTCGTCAAAAGCGCGCAAAGAAAAACACGTAATTAGTGCCGGTAGTGGATTTTCGCTCCCTGACCGCCCACTCCCCCTGTTGTAACTTTTCGGAAAATGTTCTGTGAATTTCAGATTTTTTTTTTTTTTTTTTTTTTTTTACTCAGAATCACCCCTGGCAGTGCCATCGCTAAGACTTTTTATTGGTGGGGGAAAGAACCTTAAATTGCCAAGTCAAATTTCCTTATTTGCCAACTCGTTTTATAATTTTGCCAACTTACCACAGTTAGAAAATGTAATATAGTTTTTATTTGTTAAAAGTTTAATAATATTCCCAATTAGTTTTGTAATTTTTGCCACGTCTATCAGAAATAGAAAATATATTATGGTTTTTATTGAAGTTTTCAACAAATTTGCCAAGTGTAATAACATTCGCGAATGTTCCCCCCTCCCCCCCGTCACCCCTTCCTTAGCGCGGCCCCTGACCCCTGGTATTAATCAGTAAGAACGCTGTTTATTTTAACACTCATAATGTTTGTACATAAGAAAATGCAACACGCTGCTCCCGCAGACAATTTTCATCCCACTAAATTGCTGTCGCAGACACAACCATAACTTTCTGCTACCGGGAATGCTTGCAACATAGTAAAATATTGAAATACTTAAGTAATAAACTAAAATGATAAAAAGTAAGATAATTTTAAAATTGATTAACTTATTAAAAGTAAAGGTCAAATAAATAATTAATGTATAATTAAATATGCTTAATAAATATGAGATACATTTTCCTTGAATTATTCAATGAAACTTGCCTCATAAAGGTAACCTATTAATTCACATCAATATCATAAAGTAAGGGAGTTTTATTTCAGGTTTAACCAGTCCTAATAACCAAAAATGCTTGATTGATATATTATATATTCAGTAAAAAGATTGTAATTACCAGTGATGGCAGCGATATCTTCATTTTTTTCACAAATTTATACTTGCTTCATGAAAAACCATGAGTTCAGTCATATTACCGAGAATTACATATTAAAATACATGCGTAATGATGTAAAACTGAACAATTGTGTAATTTTGCTCGTCAATCTGAACTGGAAGTTTCATTGTTTACATCTGTGATGATGTGCGGATTTGAGGGAGTCTACTGTACTAAGTATATTTATATTATATTCATTCTTGTGAGCATAACAAACCACTGGAAATAAAAATTACCATCATTAATATAGTTTATTGCTAAAAGCCATCAAATTGGTGCTATATACCTATTTAATAAATGTATACTAAATTGTTATTTTGTATCATATCAGTTTGCTTTTATATTATTTATCATTTTTAACAATGATTTGTATATTAAATTACCATTTTGATTATGATTGACAAACCTTTTTGGCAAACAAGATTGATGATTGACAAACCTTTTTGGCAATCTATCTATCTGCTCTGGATATGCAAGTATATCATTTATTCTTTCAAAAATATATTTGTGCTGAAGAATGATTGATTACTCACGCAATAAATGTAATCTTTCATCTAGAAAGAGTTACAATTTATATAATAGAATTTAAAGTAAAACAATTAGGAACAGATGTCATATTCGCCCCATATTGGCGCGATTTTTTTCTGTCGCCAATATCATATAGGCAACAGGTACTTAACTTGCATCAAAGTGTCGTTATTTTGTTTGATGTGGTAACCCGGATTATGTTGTTTATGCTGTTGATGTTTTCGCCAAATTGGCAACCAAAAAGAATCGTGCCAATATGGGGCGAATATGACATCTGTACCAACAATTATTTAAATAAAGACCAACAATTAATTTCTTAATGTTAATAAATATAAAAATCAATGAGTTCTTATTTAATCTTTACACAGCTATTTAAAATATTTGGCAAAGGATATTTAAATTTCTAAAAGCAAAATTTTGAGGTTTAGCATACAATAAATAGATACTTTTATGTTAACTAAGCACAAATCTTGTCAGGGAGAGAGAGAGAGAAAATAAAAAAAAGATTGAGCTATTGGTGAACGAAAAATAAAAAGTATATAGGGTAGATGTGCCAGTAATGGACACCCTTAAGGAATTTCTTTAAAAATTATTTTTTTATTAATAGTTATAATTATTATATTTCAGTTTTTTCAATATTATATTAATCTATCAACAATATTTAACCATTCTTATAGCCTCATTTCCCCATATGAATAGAAATTTAATTTTAATTAACAGAAATATATCAAAACACCCAAAAGCCCAGTAATGGACACCCTCTGGCCCAGTAGTGGACACCCTCTGTTCCAGTAATGGACACCCCATAAAAAGTAATAAATATAATTGTTTTTATGACTGTATTTAGAACCAGAATTTAATGAATACATACTAATGAAACAAAATAGTTATTTTAAATAAATTTAACAATTAGGATACCAGTAATTAATAAAATATTTGTGATAATCATTTACTGTTTGCATTAATTATTGTAATTATCAGAAGATCGATGTTTTAATTATTTTAGATGGATAATTTAAAATACTAAATATCAGACAATTACAGCTATCAAATTATTGAAACAGTGGTGGATTTAAAAGGTAATAATAATAATAAAAAAAAAGTTTTAGAATATTAATGTTTAGTTTTGTGCCACTATTTTTAATAATCTTCCAGAGATTACTTGATATATCATTTATAATAATTAATATTAGAAATATGAAAGAAATGATATTGTGAGTTGAATATTTTAAATACTAAATAAAATAATTCCAAAATAAAACTGTAGAACTGATGTTTGAGGCCACTGATCTGCAGATTTACTAGTTTCATGAATATTACCTATAACTTTCATTAATAGTATTGCTTTTTTTTTTTTAACAAGGAAACATTTAAGACAGAAAATGGATTTTTAATAGCTTCTGTAACTTAATTGTTTTTATTTAAACGGAGAGGGATTAAGCCCTATGAGCCCCTCTCTGACTGCACTCTTAAACTGTATTTTTCTACTTCCTGGCTGGTTTGATTGCCAGATTATAAAATATGTGAGGTATATATATATATATATATGTACTACATAAAAAAAAATAAAAAAAAATATTGAAATTTTACTAATCACATAAAATAACTTAAAAGCAGTTATTTATAAAAGTTTTGGTGTTATTACATTTTGGTAAGTATAATTTAAAAATTAAATTTGATTATTTAGGTTTGTAGTTAAGCCAAAATATTTTATGCACTATAAACATTACTGAAATTGCATTTGTAGCAATGTCTACATGGGGTGTCCATTACTGGAAAATGACTAATTAACCATCCCAGTAATGGACACCCCCTCTTAAAACCTTAAAAATAAATGAAATTTAGTAAATGGCCGTTAGTATATAATATTCTAAGTTTCCTATTGCTACTCAAACAAAAACATTCAAATTTTGCAAGAAAATAAATAATATATAAATTAATTAAACGAAGCCAACTCTTAGCCTCTTCGTTAAGATTTTCACAGAAAAACAGTGAAACTTTGAAACATTATTTTCTGCTTCTTGATTGGTTTGATTAAAAGTGTAAACAATAACCCAGTTTTATAAAACATGCAAGGGGGTATTATAAAAAAAATAATTAAAGCTAAATATTTATTAGTTATTTTTTTATGAACCAAAAACATCAAGGGGTGTCCATTACTGGAAGGGTGTCCATTACTGGCACATCTACCCTATATATAACCATTACATAACAACACAAATTTTATATATATTATTATTACTATTAGGTTTGGCTCACCAACAGCAGCTTCTATTTTCTTTGTTTATGTGAAAATTAGAAACAATACTTTTATCATGTTTTACAAATTTCTCCGATACTCTCACCTTAAAATAAATAGAAATACTTTACAGTTAGCAAGACTGCAATCATTCCAGATTAAGATTTAAAACAGTTTAATATTACAAAAAAGCAACAACCAATAAGCAAAGCAAAAATATAAACAAATACATTTTATTAATTACAAACACATGAAATATGCAAAAAAATGTTCACAATCTTATATTAGCTTCCGATATTGCTAAAATTCGCATTATTATTATAAATAATAATAGTATCATCGTGAGTGAAAGCCAGAAACATTTTAGATTAACAAGTTTGATAATAATTAGTTATAATACGCACGCTACAACTAAAATCACTTGATACATGTATTGAGTTGTTAATATAGGACTTGTCTCTCAGCAATAAATGAGAAAATGATCATTATGTAATGTTATATCTCTTATATTTGCACATCTTCTGATTAAATTAAGAGCTATTCTGTGCCGTTTCAAATTCAGTCCTTATTTGAGTCAACATCAAATTGTTTCGTAACAGATTTTGTTGAATATCTCCACAGAAACGAGGTGACTCCTTTTTAATAAACGGAAGCCTCAAAAGATCAATTTTATGGTTGCGCCAATGCACTAAAATTTTGAACGAAGAAATTTCACAAAACTTATTTCAATATCAATAAAATCCGTTTACGAACGACGCTTTAAACGTTAAACCACTTTAAACTTAACGACTTGATTTACCGTTAGATATACAAACATCGTCGCGTCACGTGACTTTTTAAGCTTACCGTTAGATATGCAAACATCACATCTTTCCTGTCAGAAAAACTTGATCTGAAGAGCCAATCAGAGCAATGCTAACCGCTATATCTAGCCGCCTGTGCAGATCACAAACTCATCTGTTCCCGTAAAAATAAAAAACTAGGCATAGCTTTGGCAAAAACGAAAACTACAACCATTTAGTCAGCAATGGAATATTCAACAGATGTAACATGTAAGGTAGATTACAATAGATTTTAAACATTAAACTCTAAGGAATGTTCTAAAAATCTGTACTTTGTTAATTTAGTCTGAAATACAGGCAGCCTAAATACATAAGTAGCCGAAGTTGAACTACTAAATGCTAGTCTAATATGGAAACAACATAAAGAATGATCCACTTTTATAACTGAGTCGAAATAACTCGTCTTCACAATAATAATACTTAATAAGTAATCCAAATCTCAGCATATTAACTAATATAAAAGAACAAACATAATACTTATATTGATGAATCGAAAACATAACTTACTACATCCTATTTCTTTACGATCAACAAAATGGCGAAAGGACGCCAGAGATACTTCGATTAAAATTCAGTGTTCGATTATAAATGCTTCATGCTGCCATTTGTGTTGCAGAATTTTATGAAACCCATTTTTAAATAATTTAGCATATTAATCGTAGATGTATATTTAATCGAAAAGTTTTCTCGGATCATGGTTGCTATCGGTTTCAGCAGGAATCTACTCGAAAAATGTCTTTGTGTGTTATGTAATATATTTTTCAGGCTTCTTGTTATGTCACAACTTTTATGTGGTATTTTTATTATTTTCACTGTTAAAGAACATTTTTAATAATCTTGTTTACAGTATTCTTTTTTTGATTCCGAACAAGGTAGAGAAATAATCTAAAGAAAGTTGGCAGTTATAATGGAATTGCCTATTGATAAATTAAGCAACATTTCGTTCTAAGTTAACTATTGTAAAGGTATGCTTTTTCATGTTTGTATATCAATACAATTAATTTTTATTACTGTTTTAATGCAACATTTCTCTATTTTAATTCTATATGTGCAGTGATTTCAAAATTTCAATTCCATGTACATAAAATGTACCTACTACTATTACATTTTTTTAAAGGTCTATACAGGGCCATAGGAAAAGGGCTCTGAGACGACCTCCCAAGCATTTTTTTGCACCCTTTCTCAGGTTTTGAAAAAATATTTATATTGAATTTACTATACAAGTGGAACGATATTAACCCTTCAGCCGCAGGAAATGCTATTTTCGCATTCCAGTGGGCTACTTTTTTAAAATTCAGATTACTTGATTCCCACCACTTTTTTAAAAGTGTATAATTTGGCTTATTCTCGAATTATTTAATCTGTGACTATTTCTACCTCAAAAAAAAAATAAATAAATAAAATAATAATAATAATAATAATAATAATAAATGATGGGCATCAAACAATTTTAATTTAAAAAAAGTAACCCACTGAAAAAGATGCCTGCGGTTGGACGGTTAATGGAGTGTTGGTCATTTTCCCCAATCCACTGTGGTCTTGAATAAAATTAACCTTAAATTATTGGGATTTTTTATTTCCACCCAGATTAAATTCACATTTTCAACATATCACTCATATTGATATAGGAACAGATTTGTTGTACTTCCAACTTGTTTTTCGTAATTGTTTAATCGTGACTGCAGTGAAATTTATAGAAGAGTTGTTCCTTTTTGTAAAACAATTGCCACATAACACAAAAAAACATAAAAAATTTGAGAATAACGCAAGAACCACAGATAACAAAATTTACTACAATATAAATTTTGAGATTAAATTTATAGTAAAGAAATTGATTATAAGAGATTGAAATTGACTTATTTTATAAATCATTAAACGCCTACAAAAATGTTAAAAGTTGCATTAAATAAATTGCGGAAAATTCAAAAATTGCTTAGAACAAAATATATTATATAATATTAAAGACGTGAATTATCACTATGATAACTAAGCGTAAACCAACAGAGTGAAAAATGTCCAAGTCAGGAATCGAACCCTGGTCCCTGGAATAGCACTCCAGTGCTCTACCGCTAAACCACGAGGACGATGCCCAGCTTGGCATCTCTCGCTGCCATAAGTCAGTAAGACTGCTAAATATATTTTAGCTAAATATATTATAGTAGGTTAAAAGATAAAAACAGTATTAATTTTACGATAAAAAAAAAATTCATTGCAAAATGCAAAAAACCCACTAAAAACCAGATTAAGAATTAAATCCACAAATTGCCTTCAAGGTGCAAAAAACAAATTTCAAACGTATTTTCCTCTCAAATTTTGTAGTTATCTTCAGAAAATTCTGGATAAATACAGTTTTTTGTATAAATCGCTATTATATATTGTCTGTATTGAAATTGCCATTTGCATGCCCTGGTTTGAAATACCAAAAACAAAAAGCACCCACTTATAGTAAATTCTTTTCAGCGGTACCTTTCACTGATGAAAATATTAATACAGTACACCCCCTTTAATACATACAAGTTAGTACCAAGTGTTTTCTGGATTATAAAATTTTTAAAATTATAGGTCATTTCTTTGTTTATATTTTAATATTTGGAATCTATCTACAAATATAGTAATAACACTGTGAATAAATAACACAGAAATGAAAGAAAATGCTTTTCTTAACCTGTTCTTTCTGGCTGGATCAACAGTTGTACCCAAGATATTTTTTGACCAAAACACAGCTCCATTACAACTGCTGTACCCTAGCTCTTTTTTTTCTTCCATTGTTATTAATCACTTGACAGTTAGGGAGTGACCTCTATTGCTGTTCATTGAAACGCCTGAAGATGCAAACTTTTCTCCTCTGGCGATAGTAAGAGATACTTTTTGGCTATTTCTTTTATGTGTCACTGTTTTATTTTATTTTTTCTTTGTTTACTCATTTCCTTTCACTTATAAGTAGCATTTGATTCATTTTTTTTCTTTTTTTATTATTGGTCCAAGATTTAAGGATTGAGCCTTATAAATCATACTCAAACACCCTATTCAACAATATTCTTTGAAAGATACTTTGCTTTATTGGAAAAAAGAAACGCTATTAGATTCCTTTGTAATGGAACAAAATTTTCTGCAGATTGAATGCATTAAAGTAAGAACTTCATAAATATGTAAAAAAGTTAAACGAGATAGAATTTCAGAAAAAATAAAGAGATGAGGAAGCCCCCCTCCTCATCCCATTTCCCTTCATCAATCATATCGCTTTTTTCATTTTCCTGCTCTTATATGACGACCACGTCCCACCTTCAAATGTCAAAATCTGCTCAAAATGCCATATTCGACAATATTGTTTAAACGATACTTTGCCTTAGTGGAAAAAAAAAGGCAAATGCTATTAAATTCCTTGGTATTGGGATTTCTAGTCAATTGAATGCATTTACTGGCAAAGTTGACTTTGTTAACATTTTAAAAAGTAACGAGATTAAATTAAAAAAAAAAAAAAAGGAGATGAGCATTCCCCCCCCACCTCCCCTTCTTCAATCGTACAGCTTTTTTCATTTTCTTACTGTTATAGGATGACCTTTTCCCACTGTTCCTCAAAAATAGCTTTAAATGCAATATTTGACAATATTGTTTGAAAGATACTTTGATGGGAAAATAAAAACGTTATTTTATTGCTTGGTATCCAAACAGAATTTCATGCAAATTTAATGCATTTATGGAAGAAACTCACCATGTAAATATCTAAAAGAGTAATGAGATATAACTTTAGAAAAAATAGAGAGATGAGTACCCATCCCCCTCCGCCTTCTTCCTTTCTGTAATTGTATATCCTTTTAAATTTTCCTCAAAATGTTGATTATGCTATCTTATGACAGTTTCTTTGCTACCGGGTCTCAGAAAACAGTTTAAAATGCCATATTTGACAAAAACATTTGAAAAAAACTTTACTTTATAGGAAACGTTATTTGATTTCTTGGTGAATGAATAAGAATACCTACAAATTGATTGTATTTGCAAATGAAAGTGACTTTGGGAATTTCTGGAAAGTAGATAGAATAGAATGAATTTTGTATCAAACTGATGAGATTCATCTCTAATGTTAATATGTCTCTCTAAAGGAGACCCATTTCTAAATCTAGGGCTTGAATTTAATATGTTATATTATTTTATAGATGGCTAAATGCAAATAGTAACTAACTTCATACAATGAAAATAAAATATTTCCTTCCTGACTACAGAAAAGGAAAATAAAAAAGTTCTTAATCTAATTTTACTTGTATCAATAATTTTAATTTCATTTTATTTTGTTAAAAATAATAATAAAAATAGATATAATGTTTTGCAAATAGTATACAATATACATAAATTCTTTAGAAAATCATTAAAATAAACAATATTTATAGTGAAGAATCATGTAAATACAGTAGACTCCCTTAAATCCGTGTATTTTTTCAGATCAAAACAATGAAATCTACAGTTAAGTTGCAGGAACAAAATTCAAGATGATGCCGAAATCAGCAA
Source organism: Maratus speciosus (assembly GCA_963932465.1). Lineage (NCBI taxonomy): Eukaryota > Metazoa > Arthropoda > Arachnida > Araneae > Salticidae > Maratus > Maratus speciosus. Next base: position 10,359,649 of record OZ010798.1, on the reverse strand, counting down.
CTACTGCAATGTTTTTTTTACTAATTCTTTTGTTAATCATTCTCTTTTGGCTATTACAGCAGATTGATTACTAAATAAATTTACATTACTTTTGATTTTGATATAAATTAGCATATCTATATAAAAAATTCTAGGGTTCAAAATGCAAAAATCCACGAATCGGAACGCTATTTTAAAATTATTGTTCACAGAATTTTTTTTTTTAATTATAGACAAATTTATTTCTAAACATACAAAGCAGTATAAGAAATGCATTCAAGACTCTAGATAACAATGAAAAAAGTTACTAAAGTTAAAAGGGCTAAGAACAAATAATGACGTATCGATCGTACGATCGCTTTACCACTAGATCGCAGCATAGGACTTTTGGAATCGATTTCATCGGTAATAATTTAATATTTTTCTACATTTTTATTTTGCATAATTACTTTAATAATTACTTTCTTTTAAACTAATAAATTATTTTAATATTTTACTTATTTTAGTTTCACTTTATTGTAAGCCTTCATTATAATTTCCCTTGCTTAACTACCAATCAAATTAATGTTTCAAAAATGTAAACATATGAATGACCAGAAATCCTCAAAATTCTAAAATCCACACAACCTCTGGTCCCAATCTGTGCGGATTTGAGGGAGTCTACTGCATTTGCAAATGAAAGTGACTTTGTGAATTTCTGGAAAGTAGATAGAATGAATTTTGTATCAAACTGATGAGATTCATCTCTAATGTCAATAATGCCTCTCTAAAAGTTAGGAGACCCATTTCTAAATCTAGGGCTTGAATTTAATATGTTATATTATTTTAAAGATGGCTAAATGCAAATAGTAACTAACTTCATACAATGAAAATAAAATATTTTATTCCTTACTACAGAAAAGGAAAATAAAAAAGTTCTTAATCTAATTTTACTTGTATCAATAATTTTAATTTCATTTTATTCATATTTTATTTTGTTAAAAAAAATAATAAAAATACACATACTATTTTGCAAATAGTAGGTATATATAGTCGATTTCCTCTAATCTGCAAACACCTATAATCCACACTATATTTCAGATGTAAACAAACAGTTTAAATCTTTCATTAAGCAAAATATTGTACACGTTAACCATAAAAAAATAGACTCTGATGAGTTTATTAAGACATTTTTAATGGATTTTGCATTCATTAGAAGGAAATGTTTTATGTATTTTATAAATAACTATTTGACTGCTATATTTTGAATGCATTTGTTAGCTATATAAAAGATAAAATTGCTTTTGAAGAGGCGTTGGCTTTGGGGGATAAATATCTTAGTTTTTTAGAAAAACAAACTTTTGTTACTGATCAAAAAATCCTGACTCTTAAAAGGCTTCAAGATTAAATAACAGAGCAAAAAACAAAACTATAAAGCAAATCACTATCACTGCAATGTTTGATAGATTTAAAAATAAGTAGAAACATTTTTATATTAATTATCATTTAAATGTATTTCTAATATTTAATAGTTTGTTTGTGTATTTAAAAAAAAGCATTTTTTTTAATTTCTGTGTAATATTTGCAGTATGAATAGTACTATATTTGATGATAAATTCCAAATATTAGAATGCAAACAAAGAAATGACCTATAATCTGCAAATCCTTTGGTCCAGGCCTGTGCAGATTAGAGGGAATGTACTGTATATGTAAATTCTCTAGAAAATCATTAAAATAAACAATGTTTATAGTAAAAAGTTCATGTAATTATTTAACTCTTTAATCATTGCATTCTTTCAAATTTTTCGTTTGTTTAAAGCTAGAAGTTCTTGAGCATATAAGATTTTCATTTTTTTTTTTTCAAATTAAAAAGTTATGAGAAGAGTTTTTCACAAAATAAAATTACTTATAATTGTGGAGCAAACATTCAAACCGTGTTTTCTCACAAAAAAATAAAAATTGAGTTATTGTTATTTTTATGAACTCTGTGTTAAATTGCACAGAAATAAATGGTATTTTTTACTAAAAAAATTTTTTCTGCGATTATAAATCAATTTTAAAGCTTGACGTTTCAATCAAAGAGTGTTTCCTCCAAAGCCTGCATTCAATCAAGCAGTGATTTCTCCAGTCTGCCAATCACAGTTGTCACTTAATGTGTACTTTCGAAACCTACCATACATATCACAATTGAAACGGATTGTTTTAGAAAAAAATAAGAGAACTGTTAACGTTAAAGGCTTCCAAAATTATAGATTTCAAGATCTAAATGAGAAATATGATGTAAATCTTCTTAAAAAGGGAGTTACTGTTGCCTTGTTCAAAGGGTTGTTTTAGAATATCTTCCTCTTAGCCACGCCATACCAGTTGAAAAGGACAAAGATGTTAAAAAACTTTTGAAGGTAATGTATAGTGAACAGTGGCAAAATCAACCTGATGATATATTCAAATGATACAACCACATTATCCATGATTGATAAGCCTGCAATAAAGAAGAGGGGGATGTGTATAACTGTCTAGATGAAGATATTGGTTTTAAAATTTGAAGTGGATTTCTGGCAAACGAGTATTTATTTAATAAATATTTAATGAATACTACTAGGTACCATAATCTATCATTTTATTTCAACAATAATCAACTGAAATTCGGTATTTATTCAAATAAAATAATGCTATTGTATTATTTGTGAGTTAGAACTTATTTCATTCAAAAAGCGTTTTATCCACTTGTCAAACAATCAAAACATGTTTCCTCCTCTGAATTCGGTCAAAACATGATTTCTCCAAATATTAAATGAATTTTATTAATTTGTTTTATGTCTAATATCTTAGGTATGCTTGCAATTCTTTCTACTAAACAGTAATAAAAATACGCAATAAAAATGAGAATTAAATACAAGTTATTTTATTATTTATCAGTTTTTTGTGTTTTTTGAAAATTTGTATCTAAAGGAGAAAGCATGGTTTGCATGTTTGCTCCACAATTGCATTTTCTTCCATTTCAGAAATAATTCAAGTGTGGAATGAGAACTATTTGTAAACAGTACGAAAAAATATAAAAGTACCAGCGAATCTATAATAATAATCTATAATAATAGGGTAACAATGTTAAAAACATGACATTTTTTACTGATGTTCACATTTCCTTTATTAGATGGCGCCAAAAGAATGGTTAAGAAGGAAGCTTAACCGATACATCAGAAGCTTCATTAATAGATTACAGTTTGTTAATATTATGTTCATTTGGGGTTTGAAAGTTACTTTACCTGTGCACTTTTGGATAACAGTTCTATTAAAAAGTTCTTTATTTTTATTTACTGTATTTTTATTACAAATGCAATAAGAATTCTAAAATTTGTAGCAACTAAATTAAAATGAAGTGATTCATATGAGTTAAATATTTTCAATGTTTAATAAAGAAACAAAGCACATGTTGTGAATACCATAAGAAAGTTTTTTTTTTTTTAATCTTTTCTAACTATTGCTAAATAGCAAATTTTATGTATGAAGTTAGTCTCCCTACATTAAAAGTTTTATTGATTCCCCCCCCCTTTTTTTTTAATCGTCATTCATGTTTTATTATAGCAAGTGAAAACATCAATTTTAGTATTGTTGCTGTTTTTAACCCCTTGAAGGGCGGTAAAGCAGTGATGGCATCAATGAAAATTTCACTTTTATGAAGTATGCGAAAATATACTTGTTTACAAATTTTCTTGTGAATGCTGGTGTCATTCAACTATTTCAGCATTTTATGAATACAAATACCTTGCCCCTGAAAGGGTTAAGTTATGTATTTTTATTATTAGGTATCCTACTTTTTTAAACCTAGGTATGCTTTAGAAAAATAATTGCTTCTTTGGCAAGTTTTACTCAATAACACAATATCTAGATTGAATTATTTTAAATATTTTCCACTTTAACAATACCGGTTAATAATTAAATACTTCAATATTTATTGACAATACAATTCTAATCCATTTTTTTTTATGTGCATATAACAATATATTGAAATATGTTCAATATTTTTCCATATGATAGTATTTCATGTTTGTTATTTTTAATTGGAAGATGATTTATTGAATTTTATAAATATTTTCCTAAACGTATAAAGCATGGAAAATTCATTTAAATATTGACAAAGTTTTAATTTTTTACTTCTAAATATATACTTAAAAAGATATTAGCTGAAAGACCAACTTTCAGTTAATATTTTCATGTAAAAGAAATTAATTTTTTCCTATAAACTGTTTCAATTCATAGATTAATAGCTCCCAGTTTAGCACATATTTAGTTTATTTTTACAATCATTATCAAGAGTCCACGTTTTATGAATCCTCTTCTTCAAACAACTATAGCTAAAAATAGTCTGAATTCTTTTGAATAATTTTAAATAAAAAAAAAAAATGCCTTGTTTGTTTTTATCTGCTAATTTTCATGTAAAAAATATTTAAGTAATTCTTTATTGCTTTTCATGTTTTGAAATGAAATGTATTTTCATAATGAATTACTTTTCACAACCTAATTGATAGTTACAAGTTGTTTATATATTTTTAAGAAAAAAAATATTTATGGATTTTCATTGAATTTTGACTGCAAGAAAATATTCTTATTTTTATTTTTCTTCCTTGCCACCGCCCCCCTCCCTTCATTTCCCAAGTTTGTAGGGACAAGAGTGGATGCTGCAAATGAGACGAAATGTCCAATCCTATCTAAGGCTGTTTAAACATTTTTTTTTATATTATCATATAAAATTGAAATTAAGAGGATTTTAAATAATTATTTAAATAATTCAGATCATTTAAATGTTTTATGAATACTCAAAATTTGCTATTGTTCAAATATTCAAAACATATTGTAATTTCAAAATGTATAAGGTGTATTACTATTTTCTGAAAGATATATTTCAAAATAATATTTATTATACATGTCATAGGCTGATTGAGAAATTCGACTTTTGCAAAGATCCTAGTTTGTTTGCGAAGAAACAGGCTAATTGTGAATGGAAAATCATACTTGATTACACCTGGTTGGCAACAAAATCCTCTCTGTAAAAATAATAGTTGATTCTTACTAGATTTCACTCTGGTAAATAAAAATATAGTAACAAAACTACTGTATCACAAACCATTTTTTTGGTAGGAGGGTTTGCTTTTAAAATTAAGGTATTTTATATCTTGCTAAAATGTAAGTGGAAATTTTAAACCTTAAAATGTAGATTAATAATATGTAAATTACCTGTAAATAAATGTATAAATATGATTACCCAAGTTACAGCGGCATAAGGAATGAAAATATATTAGTGGATAGCAAATAGTAAATTCAGACACAAAAGGGGGGAGGACATAAAAAGAAAAATACACTATACAAATATCAACAAATTAAATTTCCATGATATATTTTATCAATTTCATATCTAAGACAGTGAAAACACTTCTTCCATGATTTCAATGATATCTGCTTCATAATAAATACGTATAGAAAAACTATATTTCAAGTTGAACGACAGATTCACCTTAATAAAATAAATGAGAAACATGAATATCAAATTCTCAATATATATTTTTACTTAATAGGTGCTAAAATACAAATGTTAAAAAAATTCTAAAAACAATCAAGATGTTAAAACATTGGAGTCATGACTCCAATGTTCCTCATTTATCTTCTTCATGTTAGAAGAAACTGCATGCAGTGGCGTAGCTAGAGCATTTCGTTTGGGGGGGGGGTGTTGAGATCGAATTTACCGAATGTTCATAGTAATTTTTTTTTTGTATTTACGGTACAGGACCTATTATCCAGAATCCTCGGAACCGAAGGCTTTCTGGTTTTTGGAATTTTTCAGATTTCGGGTCCTCTCAAATTTCACGTTTTTTTTCGCGACCCTTTGACGAAATTTGCGTTTTTTTTCATGATCCTTTGACGAAATTTGTGGGGGTTTTTTCGCGATCATTTGACAAAATTTGAGTTTTTTCGCGATTCTTTGACAAAATTTGCGTATTTTTTCTACGATCCTTTTACGAAATTAGCGTTTTTCGCGATCATTTGACGAAATTAGCGTTTTTTTCCCGCGATTCTTTGACAAAATTTGAGCTTTTTTTCGGGAACCTTTGACAAAATTCGCGTTTTTTCCGCGATTCCTTGACAAAATTTGCGTATTTTTTTAATGATAATTTGACGAAATTAGCGTTTTTTCCGCGATTCTTTGACAAAATTTGCATATTTTTTCTACGATCATTTGAGGAAATTAGCGTTTTTTCGCAATCATTTGACAAAATTAGCGATTTTTCCGCGATTCTTTGACAAAATTTGCGTATTTTTTCTACGATCATTTGACAAAGTTAGCGTTCTTTTGCGATCATTTGACGAAATTCTTGTTTTTTTCGCGATTCTTTGACAAAATTTGTGTTTTTTCGCGATCCTTTGACGATATTCGCGATTCTTTGAAAAAAGTTCGCATTCTTTTACGAAATTCCTGTTTTTTCTGTGATTCTTTGACGAAATTCACGTTTCTCTGAAATTCTTTGACGAAATTAGCGTTTTTTAACGATCCTTTGACGAAATTATCGTTTTTTTCGCGATCCTTTGTCGAAATTCGCATTTTTTACGCGACTCTTTGACGAAATTTGCATTTTTTTAGAATCCTGTGATGAAATTTGCGGGTTTTTTGCGATTCTTTGACGGAATTTGCGTTTTTCTCGCAATTCCTTGACAAAATTCGCATTTTTTCTGCAATTCTTTGGAGAAATTGGCGATTTTTTCTGCAAACGATTGACGTAATTGATTTTTTTCGACGCCCATTTGTCGAAAATCGCGATATTTTTTATGTCCGAATTTTCGGGCTGAAGACCAATTTTTTTTTTAATTTTCGGGAAATTCAGAACAGAATCAATCACCTCCGGTGAAATATCTGACGATTTTCTTTTTTTAACGAATCTTAATATAAATTAATTTTATACTAAAATTGGAGAGAAAAAATGATTTTTTCCTAATGTCGGGGGGAGGGGAGGGCGACTTCGTGTTATCTGGCGGCTGAAATAACATATTTTAGTGGTTACACGTCGAAACACAATGGATTGAAAAAAAAATTAGAAATCGGTAAAATTTTCAAAAAATTTCAAAATTTTAGTACAAATTTACAAATTTAGAAAATTTTCAAATAATTATTTTTTTCGGATTTCGGGTCCTTCCGGATTTTGGAATTCCGGATAATGGGTCCTATACTGTATTTGTATTTTGTATTTATTTGTATTTTGTATTTTTTCACATTGTTTTCTTTTGGGCGAGGGGGGGGGGGATTAGACATTTATTTATTATTTCAGTAAATAATATAAATAAACAGATAATATAAATAAATCATATAAATAAACAGACCAAAAAATTTTAACAAAAAACTAAATAATTTCAACCATTTAAAATTTTACAAACTGGGGGAGCGACGGTAGTAGAAATTATGAATGGAGGGAGTGAAATAGATAACTGCTGATTTATTTATCGTATTGCACAATTACAAATAAAGCAGAGGAAAAAAGTAATTTTAAAGACTTTAACCCTTAACTGATCAGGTGAGGTGTTTTCCACCCCAGAGAAACTTCATTTATGAAGAAATTTTTTTGTGGTATTTAGATACGTGTATTTATATGTATATGTATGTACACTTACAGTACTTTTTCAGTTGTTTTTATTCAAGTAAATAATGCAAAATTCACAGGAGATTTTCTTACTTGAATTCGTAAATTTTGTTGAGTGCACAAGACAAGAAATCAAATTTTGGGGTTGTATACACACCACCTCACCACGTTATATATATATATATATATATAAATCACCTCATCACTTAAGGTTTAAGCTTTTCGTGCTGGATACTTCAGTGAGGGGGGAGGGGGCAAAGGTAAAAGGAGTAATTTGAGGTGAGGTGTAAAAAGACAGATTTAGATTGATTATTTATTAATACAATAAAAATAAGTTCAACAGAAAATATTTTAAAAATAATTAATTTTTTTCTTTTATTTATAACTCAAAGTTTGAAATTTGCAATACTTTTTTAAATTTTAAGTTAGAAGTCTGTACGGGTAAAAATTTTCAGGCCCGGGCCAGGCCTACCCATAGAAAAAAAATCAACCTGGCCCATTATAAAAGGTAGGCCTGAACTCGGTCAGACCTGTCAAAAAAATTATTGGCCTGGTCCGGCGTTATAGCAGCTAAAAGTTCAGCCTGAGACCATTCTGGCCCGAAAAAAAATGAAAATCTCGACCCGAGCCTGGCACGGCCCGAGTGAATTTTTACAAAACATTGATTTTTACGTCGATTTGGTTAAAAATTCAAAAATACTTAATCTTAGCTTTTTTTTTTTTCTTTTTTTTCTTTTTTTTTTTTTTTTGTAATCTTTATTTTTATAGAAATAGGGTGCGATATTTATTTATTTTTTTTTAATAACTCTCTATTTGTTTTATGCAAATGTTTCGATTATGATTATTTTTGTTAATCCATATTCCATGTATTGGAGACTTAAAAATCTAAAGAAATGCTATACAGTGAAATCTTCTATAGACGGAATCGCACTGTAAAGTAAAAAGAAAAAGCATTATAGACAAGTCCCCTTCTTAATAGGTGTAAATGTATTATATATCCTTTTCTTACATATTATTATATTAATTTTGCATGGATCAACCCATTTTTCAGTATAAAACAGGATTACGCATAGGCAGGTTCTTTTTCACATGTGTTGCTATATTTTAATTTAGCTTTATTTTGCTATTAGGCCACGCTGAGACAATGATTTTCATAGGGGTTGGGTGAAAACTGGAACTGAAAATTTTGGCCCGTGAAGACTTGGAAGAATGAAACCAGTCCCGGCTCGGTACAGAAAACATTAATTAGGCCTAGTCAGGCCTTATTTATGTTTTGCCAAAATGGTGCCAAAGCTGACGTTTGTAACAGATTTTTTTTTTTAAGCGTGGCAAAAGATCATTATGAGGTAGCAATTGATTATAATTTTATATGTAACACATTTATCAGAAAATTAATAAAGTCTATTGGATTTCAAAGCACTTCATTCCTTATGCCTGCTGATTTCATGCTTCTGGATTAAAAAAAAATGTCTACTTAAATGTGTCAGAAAATTTACCATTCCTAAGAGGAGTAAAAATATTTTTTAAGAACAAGTGTTTTTTTTTTTTTTTTTTTGTTTTTTTTTTTGTTTTCATAAACGTGGCATTTAATTCGAAGTTAGAAAATTATTTAGTTATTTCAAATCTTAATCCGTGTATGGTATATTTGATAATTTTGATGATATGTGACAGAAAAATGCACAATATAAGAATAGGAGGATTTGGATTTTATTTTTTCTTTTCTTTTATTTATTTCTCTTTTTTCCATAAATATTTATCCAAGTAAAAACGTAAGATAAAATAAGAAAATTAATAAAAATTAAATAAAAATATATGAGAGAATTGGTTGATTAGCAGTTTTTATTTTCTCTGGTAATTGGAATAAGGATAATTGTTGCAGATTACTTCAATGAGAAAATTTCACCTGTCTGTCCCCCAAGGACCAAAACAAACTACAGAGAACGACGGAAACATTTAGTAGACAATGTTGCATAAAGCCGGACAGAAGAATTTTTTTACTTGGAACTTTTTTACAGAACGTTTTTACTTGGATTTATAGAAAAAAGAGAAAGAAATAAAAGAAAAAAAAATCCACATCCTCCTATTCTTATACTGTGCATTTTTCTTTCACATATGATCAAAATTATCAAATACACCAAACACGGATTCAGATTTGAAATAACTAAACAGTTTTCTAACTTTTTCCACGTTTATGAAAAAAAAAAAAAAAAAAAAAACACTTGTTCTTAAAAAATAGTTTTACTTCTCTCAAGAATGTTAAATTTTCTGACACATTTAAGTAGACATTTTTTTATCCAGAAGTATGTAATCAGCAGGCATGACAGCATGAGGTATGAAGTGCTTTGAAATCAAATACCACTTTTAAATTTTCTAATAAATGTATTAACATATTAAATTATAATCAATCGCTATTTCATAATGATCTTTTGCCTATTGTCATGTTTAAAAAAAAATCTGTTCCAAACGTCAACTTTGGCACCATTTTCTGAAAGACCAGTTACCTTTATAGGAAAAAAGAGAAACGCTATTCGTTTACAAATAAGAAAGAATATCTGCAAATTTCGTGCATTTAAAAATGAAAATTTCTTCACGAAAGTGTAAAAAAAGATACAAGTTAAGATTTCAGATCAGCTTTAAATAGCTTTTAAAAACCACAAAATGTGGCTAATCAAACATGCACTTTATTTGTAGGATATTTTTTCTGTTGAATTTTTAAGCTGGAACTCGTAATATAGAAAGTTATCAGAATTGAAATAGTCAAATATCATGTTGAGCAATTGAGCATAAGTATAAAAAATTAAATATTATTTTAATTTGCAATAATAAAAAAAAAAAAAAAGAGTCTTGAACACAAAAAGATTTTTTTTTCGATGGAGAAGGGGAAGGGGAGAGACAGTAGACAGTGTGGAAAATTACTTTGTGTTCTGCAGAATTACTTTGCTTGCATTTTTTTGTGAGCTCTAGCGTTGATTCTGTTACATGAATTAGCCTGATTGAAGTCAAAGGATTTTTTTAAATCAATTTAAATTAACTTTGAGATCCTTTCATTTCAGAAAACAAAGAAAAAAATGACTCTCAGTTTTTGCAGCAGAATGTAAATGTATGTCTCAATACGCCAATTAGAAGAAAGATTAATGTTTTATCATCAATGCACTTGCTTTATACATCAATGCAACTGATGATTTTAAAACAAGTTCAAAAACATAAATAAAAAATATCTTTTCGAACTGAATGACAAGAACCAGTGTTGCAGTCGTAAAAAAACAAAGGGTATACGCTAAAGTCATGAACATTCATGGATACAGTATACGCCAATGCTTTATTTGAGAAGCAGAGGGTATGCGGAGCTTCTTAAAAAAATCCAGAGAGAGGGCATACGGCGTATATCTCCGTATACCCTCCACTACTACGTGACAAAAACAGATCCAGATCTTAAAACATATCGTCGGTTTATATTAAGTTACAAAGGAAAAAATCCAATATTTTATAGTTCTCTATCTTATATTATTTTTCTTTAAAGCAGTTCTCGAGCTTCCTACTGAACAACGCAAAATTTTCTGAATCATTTTAAGCATATTGGCAGGCTTGACTGTTGAAGCAGAATACAATGGAAACTAGTTTTAATTTTTTTTGATAAAATTACTTATCACGTTATAAGCAAATGTTGTCACATGACAACAAGTTTTTTGCCTTTCTCGAGCTGCCATGTCTGAAATTAGGTTCAAAACGCCAACTTTGACAATATTTTCTGAAAAATCTTTTGCGTTTACCAAAAAATGGAAAACGTCTTTCGACTACATAGTTTCTGAATAACAACACTTGCCAATTTCCGAACAAAAATGAATTCAGAAATGTCTCGGAAAGTAGCTCTTCTGATTTGAGAACACCCTTAAGGATTTTTTTCCCGCGTTTTTTTTAAAATAAGTTTTTCGATGATACAATATACCATTATATATAGTAGCTAATAGGGATGTACCGAATATTCGGTATCTATTCTGTATTCGGCCATGTTACCGAATATTCCGTTAGGCCGAATATCAAGATATTCGGCCAAACCGAATACTTAAAAAAAACTTTTAAAACATTTTTAAAAATCTTACACAATTTCTACTTTTAGCTGTCAACTTATAAAGATGTTCATAAATATTAGAAACAGAATCATATTTAAGTAAAAGAGAATGTTTTTACATTATTTGCTTTTTCTAAAGTATTACTTAAGAAAATTAACCATAATGGAGATTTTCATAGGAATTAACAATGTAAAAATGCAAGTTCCTGAACCTTTTCTAGTAAATAATCGGTTTCTTGCTTTTTCACACAAAAGTGCGCTTCTAATCGAAACAGAAAAACTTTCAGGGTTGATAATACACATCAAGAAAGACAATTTTTGCTCAGAAAACCACAATCGCAATCCACTAATTCAGTTATAAATAAAGTGTATCTCATCTCATTCGAGGTCAAACTTTGATTTTCATTTGTTAACCCTAACGAAGATATCACAGCTATATTTTTAACAAACTTGCTTTGATTTCTGTGAAATATAATATTATGATGAGAAGTGCTGGAAATTGCCGCTTTTCATATTTAAACAACTATGAGGTAGACATTCCTTTATTCAGAATGCAATTTATAGTATTTATACTGTGTCACTGGCCAAAATTCAATCATTTTCAATGATATCATCACATTTAATACAAACTAAATTAATATGAAACAAATCTTGCTAAAATATCTTCATCTATTATATATGTAAAATCCAAATGGAAATTTCGTTCCGAACGCCTAGATTTCGAGTTCTACTGCATGGATTTTTAAGAACCTTATACCGTTAGATAGGTATCATTTCAGGGAAGGTTTTAAGCTATAACACATCATTCTACCTAGATTAGTTATAGAATTATGATGGAAAGTTTTGTTATTTTGGACGATAAGGTTTACCATTTTATTTCTTGGCGAAATTCATCGTTGATAAAAAAAACTGAAACAGCTATTACACCTTGAAAAATAAAAGAAAAAACTGTTACTAATTTTAAATAAAAGAAAAAAAAAAGATGAAAAAGAGAAAATAAAAAACAGTTTTGACGAGTGGTAATATTATAAAACGAAAATATTTAATTTAAACAAGAAAGAGAATATTCTTAATGCGTACAAATTTATTCAGGAAAAAAAGATTGCAGTTTTAAACAACATTTGGCGATTTATCTATTGCGTCAGGTTAAGGAAAATGCGCCAGAAAATTTGATCAGACAATATTAGACTGACATTTTTTTTTTTTTTACTTTTTATATTCATCAAACGCATTCCATCATTAGGCTTAAAATAATGGTATTTGTGTGTTACATGTTGTATGTTTATTTACGATATTGATTTTATCGCCAAATAATATGATTTTAAGCCAAAAAGGCATAATATATATATATATATATACATATAATACAAATGGAAATTTCGTTCCGGTTGCTTATAACTCGAGTTCTGCTGAATTTGCACTGTTAGATATGTAATTTTTTTGGAAGGTTTTAGTATATAACATATCATTCTACGTTGTCTACGTTTATTAGGTATCGAATTCTGGTTTAAAGTTCTTTAATTAGATGAACCAGATTATGAAAAAATAATTTTTTGAAAAGATTCTGCCGAATGTTTTTCGATAGAACTTGCACTTTTAATCAGATAATTTTACAGAGAGGGTTTAAGTATCTAACATATCCTTCTACCTTGCTCAGCTATTCAGCTATGAGGAGAATTGTGGAATCTGGTGACCCCAATTATCAAAAATTTATCTTTTTAAAAAGTTCTAATATACTGTTTTTTCTGGGTTTGCATTGTTAGTTTGATAATTTTTCAAAGACAGCTTTAGCATATAATATATTGTTCTACATTGCTTAGTTATATATCAATGGGGGAAATTTTGGTAATTTTCCAATATCCTTAGTGATCCTTGGCAATCCCTTGGCGAGATGCAGAAAATGGTCTTGACGGAAGAAGTAAAGTTTCAATGAGTGTTTTTTGTTCAATAATTATAGAATTTATTTACTATAAAGAAGCCATTTATCTCTTTTTATATAAAAACAGAATTAAATTGAATATAAATAACAATAGTAATAATATATTTCATTAAAAAGTTTATTATATGAATACATAGGCAAAAAAGCATAAAAGTTCATTATATTTATTTTCATAGCTGTTCATATCATTTGTCCACAAATCTCACTTTTTGAAGTACAAATTGCGCCATGCTTTAAAAAAAAAACCGACAATGATCCCTATACTGGAAAAGTATAGAAAATTATGTAATCAGGTGAACCCGTTTATGACAGATCTCAAATGACAGCATTGCTATTTGACTAACCATCGTCGATTTGGGGAGAAATATTCGTTAAATGGGTTTAATCAAACAATTCCTGACTGATATTTGACATAAAACTTGATTGTCCACTAATATAGGCGTCGGAGTGGTCTCTATTTTGACTAACACAATTTCCTTACAAAATTTTTCGTTTTAGATTTCACTTACAAATTTCGTAGAAACCAGCTACGCGATTTTAATCCAGTCTACAAACAAATGGCATATGTTACCGGTCGTGATTTGACGGATAATTAACTTAATAAAAGAAGTTAAGTTGATACTTTGTTTTTAAAGCGGACCTATTCCATAATCGAGTTTTAAAGAGAATTGGAGTAATTTGGGACACATTTTTTGGCGATATTTATCAACATTTACATTACACTAACACTAAACCAACAACCAAAATGTTTGCTATTGTGTCATTTATTTCAAACCTGAACATGCAAAGATTTTTTGGTACTTTTTCAATATCGGTAGCTTGGCGAAATAGGAAAAATAGCCTTGGCGGAAAAGGAAATTTGGGCAATATATTTTCTGACAACTTATTCACTGTTTCATTTCATATACACATACTTTTTTTTTTCAATTTTTTTACTATTTATTTAACATAATAACGCCAATTATCTACTTTTATATCGAAACCCATTTAATATGTATGAAAAAACATTAATAATATACATACATTTAAAATAAATATATTAAAGCGAAATAGCCCATCAAGTTTTTTTTCATAACTGTTTATATCATTTGGCAACAAAGCTCACTTTCTGATGCCCGAATTGCTCCAAACATTGTAACTTGCTATTTTTTGAACGTGGATCACTTTTGGCTTCAATTATTATTTAGTCGTAACAATGCATTATTTCATTTACTATTTTTCCAATCGAAAATATTTTTTATTATTAGGTAAAATTAAGTTATAATTTCATTTTTTGCTGATTCACAAATGGAAATGTTTACAGCATTGCTAAGAGACACAATTTCATTGTGTAGTTTAAATTGCTATTTAAAATAAAATATTTTATTGTATAATATTTATTTATGTTTTTATTTTCAGTATATATTTGTATTCATTTAATAAAATAGTTCTCGAAACTCTGTAATTTTGAAATGATATATTTTTAAAATGATAACTTTCGCGCCAACAATGTTATTTTTTTTTTTCAAATGCTTCGTTTGGTGCCAACAATTGCGCTTGGCGACAATGGTGTTGAAATACCAGAAAAGTACTAAACATTTAGATTGCACTTTGCAGCATGGAGGCTATAATGTATAACATGGGACAATACACAATTAAAAAAAACTGGTTTATAGCTTCAGGTTAAACTGAGACTTCAAAATACATTTTCTTTAAATAATTTAAAAATATAGATGAGGAAAATTCTCTGATCGGAACTCTCACCATATTGGCTCTTTCTAACGAGAATGTTCTGATATAAAATGAAATATCGTATACTGTGCTATCATTCTTTACCAAATCCTACTGTGAGGGATAATCTTGAGTTAGACCGTGACAGCTGAAATTTTGTCTGCACATTAGAAAATATAATAGCACAATGGCGTTCATATCGATTCAGCACTGCGGAAGGACATTCAGTTAAAGGTCTTATTTCTTTAAATCACAAGATCAAATTCATCATTCGTTTGATTCAAGGTTCACTTGGAAAAATGGACCAGCGCAGCGGGCATAGCCTGCTAGTTTACTGATAAAGTTGTGAACGAAAATTCAGTTTCGGCTTGTAGTTGCACACCCAGAATTTTTGACTGAATATATTGTAATTTTAATGAAATAAATGGAGTGAGGTGTTGTTTTTTGTTCAAAATTTTTTTGTCTTGACCATATTATCTCTGTTTTTTTACAATTTTTTAGGAACAATGTGTATGTTTACAATATCTGAAAATAATCGCCCATTCGAAACACTGATCTAAGATGCATTTAAAAACTTCCTTGCTAAATCAAAGACAGTAGAAAAGTTATTTTTGCTGAGTTGTTTGTTTTAGAATTTAAAAATATATATATTCATTTGGTTTAATTCACCAGAAGAAGCTATGAAATATCAAACTTTTTTAATTAATAAAATTTTAAAATTCTCTTCTTAAATAACACAAAGAAGATTTTTTTATGTATAAAGTTTACTTGTAAAAAGTTCTTGTTTATCAATATGTAAATTTCTGCATTAAATATTGTGTAAAATTATTTTAAAATTTAACATTTTAATGTCTTTAATCTTTGAAATATAAAAGTATTCGACAAACCGAGTACTTGGTATTTGGCCGAATAGTTACTACTAGGCTGGCCGAATATTCGGTACTCGACCTAACAGTTAATTCGGCTAACCGAATATTCGGAATACGGTTCACTTGTAGGCCGAATATTCGGTAGAAAAGCTATTTTTGCTGAGTTGTTTGTTTTAGAATTAAAAAATATATATTCCCTTGGTGGTTTAATTCACCATAAGAAGCCATGAAATATGAAACTTTTTTAATTAATAAAATTTTTAAATATTCGACCAGCCGAATATTTGGTATTTGGCCGAATAGTTACTACTCGGCTAGCTGAATATTCGGTATCCGGTTCGCCTGTAGGCCGAATATTCAGTATTCGGTCAAAATCACTATTCGGTACATCCTTAGTAGCTGATGTAATTTTATTACACCGTTTTAATTTTCTTTGATAAGAAAAGATTCCCTGTTCTCTCTTATTTTTTGCTTTGAAAAACAGACAATACAACAGAAAAAATCTGGCGACATCCTGTCCTCCGAAAAAACCGCGAAATATCCACCCCCATAGCTTTCAGAGTCCAGCTTCTAATTTCATTTGCATTGGTCAAGGAGTGTACACATTTACCCTCAAGGCACTCTTCTCCAGATTCCTTTCTTGAATGAAGCGAAAATATTTTCTACCCTTATCTTCTAGCTTACAGGGACACTGCATAGAAATAGGAAGAAGCTATACTTAATCTTCTAAGGGATACTGTAACCTGGACCCCTCTCCCTCCCCTTCTTACACCCATGGAATAGTTAAAAGGTGAAATTGCAATCGACTCCCAGCGAAAAAAAAAAAAAAAAAAAAAAAAAAAAAAATACATAGTGCAAAGAGAAAGGAAGTTTCTAATTAGAAAATCTATATATTTGAAATATTTAATAATTTCAAATATGGTTTGACATTGTTTTCTGTTTTGCAATACATTTTGTAATATGTTTTTAAAAATTCTTAAAAAAAAGAAAAAAATCAGAGCCAAATGATGCAATTTTTGAACGAAAGTGAAATTACCGAATGTATATGAGTTTACCGAAGTGGGGAGGGGGGGGGGTCGCACCCCCCCCCCTGTAGCTACGTCCCTGACTGCATGTTAGGTAAATAGCCTAAATATTTATTTTGTTAAAAATACTCCAAATATTGATCATATTATTGAATCAATACCTCTGTCAATAAACATATGGGAACTATAATTTGCAGGTCTAAGCAACAAAACACAAAACAAACTTCTGAATTCTTTAGGAGAAGTAACTCTCCACTGAAAAATCTATTTGATTTAATGCCCCCCCCCCCCCCCCCCCCCGGCGGAAGTTACTTTAATTATGTTTATGAAAGTATTTATATTGTAATAAATATTGCATCCGTCGCCGAGCTAATTTTCAATGCAAGCAATGCTTCGACCATCGACTTATTCGTCTATCTAGGTCACGTGACCTTCTAGTTTCGATTTCGCTTCCGGGCCATAGTAACGTTGGCTATGGGTGAGATCAGTTAGTCACCAAGGTGTTCAGTGCTGCTAACCGATCCGCAACCAGTGTCGTCCAGTGGAAGTGATTGGTGATAGACTGAGGGCTAGACCACTACCCCCTACATACTACATGCCTCTCGCATTTGACTCAAAAATGGAAGTCAGCAAGGTTGATAGATGGCGCTACTGTTTGGGGTATGTTATTGCTGTATTTACTACATGGATCGCCTCATAGACCTGCCTTTGAAAGCTATTATTATATTTTATTTTTTGCAGTAATTTGTGATTTTTTTAAACAGAATGTTTACTTTTAATGAAGTTAATATATTCTCTATAAATTGCCATATTACTGTATACCTTACTGCTGTTCATCCAGCAAAATAAAGGAAAATATTTATTTTCACCATTCCTGTAGAAGACAGTCAACGAGTCTTTTTAACTTTTTTTCATTGTATTTTTAAAAATACAAATAGATATTTTTACTACTATTATTTGCATGTTTATAACAACATTCCGTTGAATAATAATAAATTAAATTAATGTACAGTTGCTATTAATAAGATGTATTTTTATTAATTTACAATGTCTTAAAAGGAAAAGAGTACCTTAATCTGAAAGAATCTGAAATAATATTGTTATTATTAATAATAAAAATGATAGATCAAAGTATTTCTTTTTATCAAATAATTATGCTAAGCCTTTTCTGTATGAAAATGAAAATACAATAACATTCAAAATTATTTAAATTTCTTCCAGCAAAATTATAATGATAATAATAATAAATGATACACAATGAAATCGAATACGAATTAGTAATGTGATCAAAATAAATATGTATTCATAGTATTGTGTTTTGAAGCAATATAAATATTATGTAATTGAAATATATCAATAATTTCATTCCTGAAAGTACTTGATTATTACTTGTAATAATTAAAAATACAAATATAAAAGAAATGAAACTAAATTAAATGTTTAAAAAAAAAACTGCAGAATTGACGTTTTGAGGCCTTGATCGGAAGACTTGCTAGTTTCATTATCATAATAAATGTAATTAATATATATAGTATTATTACCACAATATCAGTAAATTAATTATTTTATATAGAAAATATAAAATAGGGAATTAAAAAAAATACTATTATCAATTTATTGAGGCAACGTGTGTGTGTATCGGGGGGGGGGGGGGGGAGTAGTAAAAAAGATGAAAAAAGTGTCTTGGAACATCAGTGCACAGAATCGTATTTCCAACTTATTAAATTTCTTGAAAGTACTTGATCTATTACTCGTAATAATTAATAATGCAAATATGAAAGAAATGAAACTGAGTTGACTGTTTTAAACACCGCAAGAAAAAAAAAAAAAAAGCGAGAGAGAGTTCCAATTTATTAAATTTCCTGAAAGTATTTGATATATTACTCGTAATAATTAATAATGCAAATATGAAAGAAATGAAACTGTGAGTTGACTGTTTTAAACGCTGCAAAAAAGAGAGAGAGAGAGCAGAATTGATATTTGAGGTCCTGACCCGAAAAAAAGATGTGTAGTAAAAAAGATAAAAAAAAGTGTCTTGGAACTTCAGTGCATAGAATCGTATTTCCAATTTATTAAATTTCCTGAAAGTACTTCATATATTACTCGTAATAATTAATAATGCAAATAAATATGAAACTGTGAGCTGACTGTTTTAAACATTGCAAAAAAAAAAAAAAAAAGAGAGAGAGAGAAAGAAAAAAAAGCTGCAGAATTGACGTTTGAGGTCCTGACCAGAAGACTTGCTGATTTCATTATTACAATAAATGCCACTAATATTTATAATATTATTATCACAATATCAATAATTTAATTATTTTAGATAGAAAATATTAAATAGGGAATTTCAGAAAAACATTGTAATAAATTTATTCAGGCAACATGCGTGTGTATGGCAGGGCCAAAACTAGGGGGGGGGGGGGGGGGGGGGGCAGAGGGGGCATGTGCCCCGGGCGCCAGAATGAAGGGGCGCCAAACGAAGGATTTTACCTTTAGAATGGATCATTTTATTCTGACGAACTGGTGGCTTCCATTATTATGGAACAGCGATTATAAATGAAGTGTTAGGTGAAGATGAAAGAGCAGTCGTAAAAAGTTAGAACTGTGATTTTCTGGTTAGAATGGGGGGGGGGGGGGGGAGGGGAAAGGGCAAAAGAAATTATGCCCATTTTTTCCCATTCTGACCAGAAAATCAGAGTTCTTGAAAAAAAAAATGCCCATAATTTTTTTTTTCAA
The DNA here is from genome assembly GCA_963932465.1 of Maratus speciosus. Lineage (NCBI taxonomy): Eukaryota > Metazoa > Arthropoda > Arachnida > Araneae > Salticidae > Maratus > Maratus speciosus. The sequence goes on along the minus strand of OZ010798.1, from coordinate 10,339,724 downwards.
AAAAAATTTTGCCCATATTTTTTCCATTCTGACCTGAAAATCAGAATTCTAACTTTTTACGACTGCTCTTTCATCTTCACCTAACACTTCATTTATAATGGCTGTTTTATAATAATGGAAGCCATCAGTCCATCAGAATAAAATAACTCGGTGAAAACGGAAACTCGCTTAGGCAGGACTCGGATAATCGGGACTCTACTGTATATTTCATTTTAAAAATGATCTTTAGAATATTTTTGCTGGTGTTCAGAGTGACCTTTCCCTTGGATCCGCCACTGTAAATTACGTAGTTCAGTATTATTTTAAATTTTGAAATAAGTCGTCTATTATAAAATTAGTAAAATTCTCTTTGTAAATATACTTTGTGGAAGAGGGAGGGGGGCGGTGCCAAAATCCATGTTTGCCCCGGGTGCAAAAAAGGCTATTTTCGGCCCTGGTGTGTGTGTGTGGGGGGGGGGGGGGGGGGGGGTAGTCAAAAAGATGAAAAAAAAAGTGTCTTGGAGCATCATTGAACAGAATCATATTTCCAACTATTTAAATTTCCTGAAAGTACTTGATGATTACTTATAATAATTAATAAATTCAAATATAAAAGAAATAAAACTGTGAGTTATATGTTTTTTAAACACTTAAAAAAAAAAACTTGCTAGTTTCATTATTGTGATAAAGGTAATTAATATTTATAGTATTATTATCACAATATCAATGATTTAATTATTTTAGATAGAAAATATTAAATAGGGAAGTTCAGAAAAATATTGCAATCTATTTATTGAGGCAACTGTATGGTACTAGTACTGGAGTGTCAAGTAATTATGTTATTAGAATTAAATTTTAATTCACAATGGGAAGTACAACTATGAAGTTGGTTAAACATTGTTGATAGATTAATATAATGTAAAAAAAACAGGAATATAATAATTATAATTATTAATTAAAAATTATTTTTAAAGCAATTCCTTAAGATTGTCCTTCACTGACACATTCACCCCACATTAACTTTGTTTATTATTAATATTTTGCCTGAAAGAAATACATGTCTTACTATTTACTAAAATTTAATTTAATCAAATACTTTTATGTTTTGCAATAACCTTTTTAAACTTGCTCATAGTTTTTGATTAAAATTCATGTACCATTTTATAGTGTTAATAAATATTTTCACTTCATAAACCTTGTTTATTTTATTTTTGATGGAAATCTATTTACAAGTAAATGTAAGTGCTATTAATTTATATATTATAATTAATTTTTAAAAAAACATATAATTTAAAATTCATATAATAAAATAAATTATGTGCGTTATTTTATCATTCATCATTTGAAATTGGAGAGAAATTATGAAATAATTTCTCTTTTCAAATATTTTATAGAGAACAGATTGATAACGATTCATTTACGGCACATAGTTTGCCATCTGAAATTTGCCAAGCTGCTTGTAGCAGCAATATACCCAATTTTTCATTATCTGAGTATCTGATTAAACAGATCGATAACAATTCATCAGATAATGTGGAAATTTCTAAAGCTGCCTGTGGCAGTAATTTTATTTGTCTGGTATGTAATAAAGTCTTTTCTCTAAAAAGTAATTTAACTAGACACATGAAATCTTTTCATCCAGATTTTTCCCCTCCTAATAATGTGTCAGAACAGAATGATATTATTTGTCAGATGTGAAAGTAATTTAACCAGACATATGAAGAGTATTCACCCTGATTTTTCCCTCCCAACTCAAACTGAATCCCAGAATTTTAAGTGTGATGTGTGTAATCGTAAATTCAGTCATGAAAAATATCAATTATCATAAACGTAAAGAACACATGTGTGAATCTAATTTATGTCTGAATGTTGTATGCTCTGTGTGTCATGCCAATATTAAAAAATCTGAAATAATAGCCCATTTTATCAGCAATCATGATATTCAAATTCAAACTAATCAACTAAATTTTTCTTCCTTTGATGATTGCATGGAATGGATGGCTAAAATGGAAAGAAATACTAAGGAAAAATTTATTAGGTTTGGCAAAAAAGGGCAAACTTATTACTTTAAATGCCATAGATCAGGTCATTTTAAGCCTCGGGGTAAAGGCATAAGGCAATTAAAGCAGTATGGCAGCAATAAGATTGATGCATATTGCCCCGCATCTATTAAGGTGCATCATACTGAGGGGGGGAGTGTGCAGTTACTTTTACAAGCACACATGTGGGTCACAAAAATGAATTGGAGCATTTATTTTTAACAAACGATGAGCGCAAATCTTTAGCTACTAAAATTGCTGCTAAAATACCATATGATGCTATTCTTGATGAAGTAAGAGATTCTGTAACATCTGCTTCAGGGATCGAAAGATTGCATCTCCTTACAAGACAAGATCTTTCTAACATTGAAAAGTCATTTAATTTAACTTCAGATGCTATTCGACATAATAATGATGCTATAAGTGTGGATACATGGGTTCGAGAGATGCAAGATTCAGAGCATCCATGTGTGCTATTTTATAAAACACAAAGTAGTAACTGCGCAGACCATCCATTTTTAAAAAATGAGGATTTTGTTTTAATTATTATGACTGAGGCTCAGGGTGAATTTCTGAAAAAATATAGTTCGGATATTATATGCATTGATGGCACTCATGGCATGAATAATTATGGATTTGAATTGATAACGCTAATGGTAATTGATGATATGCGGGAAGGTTTTCCTTGTGCTTTCCTCATATCTAATAGAACAGATCAGCCTGTCTTATCCTTATTTTTCTCATGTATAAAGGAAAAACTGGAGGAGCTTAAACTATAAGTCAAAACTGGGAAATTTCATTAGCGGCCACTGGCCGGTAAGCGTACTTTTTTAAGTGGCCACTTTCTTTAAACTAGTGGCCACTTTTTTATTTAAAAATACTAAACAGTAAAGTTTCTATAAGTATTAATCTAAAACTGAATAGCCCAAATAAATATGTTAATATAAATATATTAGAACTAAAAAAAGTAGAATCCTTGATGAAATGCAAGAAAATTTTATCCTCTCCTAGTAAAAAAGTGGCCGGAAGGTGGCCGCTGATGGAGAATTTTGCACTAGCCACTTTTTCTCCTTTACTGGCCCTGTGGCCGGTGGCTAGTGCTAATTTTGACCTTTAGCTTAAACCAAATGTTTTTATGTCTGATATGGCAGACGCTTTTTACAATGCTTGGAAAACACAAATGGGCTTGCCAGAGAAACGTCTTTTCTGTACCTGGCATGTTGATAGGGCATGGCGAAATAATTTGAAAAAAATTCATAACATAGAAAAGCGAACAAATGCTTATAAGTTAATTAAATCTCTTTTATTAGAACATGACTTAAATACCATTAATTTATTGTCAGATTATGTAATAGATTTTTTAAAAAGTGATGAGGACACAAAAGATTTCGTTTCTTATTTTGAAACTTTTTATATGAGAAACACCAAAACATGGGCCTATTGCCACAGGTTACACTGTGGCATCAATACAAATATGCACATTGAACGTATGAATCGCACATTAAAATATATTTATTTACATGGGAAAAATGTCAAGAGACTTGATAAAGCCATATATGCTATAATGAGGTTTGTCAGGGATAAGATGATTGACAGGTTGATCGCATGTACTAAAGGGAAACTGACTAGCAAAGTGAAAATTCTGAGAAATAGACATAAAACTAGTTTAACATTAACATCTGAGATTGTACAAAATGAAGAGGGTTGGACAGTCGCATCAAAAAATAACACAGAGCTATATGAAATTCAAAGTATAAAAACAACATGCCATTGTAAAATTCTATGTATGGAATGTAAAACATGTATCCACCAATATATCTGCTCATGCATGGACTCCTCCATTAGATGGAATATGTGTAAACATATTCATTATTTATGTCAAACTTTAATTAAAAATGAAGTTCATATAAACACTGCCCCTGATGAGCCGCTGATTATAGATGAATATCCAGAGCCAGAAATAATTTTTAAAGAATTAAGCCAAACACGTCCCTGCACATATTCACAAGCAAATCATACAGAAAGACAGGAATCTCTTGTAAATTCATATGCAGATTTAATTAGATCTCTAACAAATTCTGAGCAGTTAGATATAATGGAAAAAACTCTGAAGTCTTTAATACCAAAAGTAAATGCTGTTGGTCATGTTAATTCTGTATCATTTCCCCCACAATTGAATAAAAACCTTCCAACAAACAAAAGAATAGTACCCCAAAGAATGTTCCAAGCAAAAAAAAAAAAAAGAAAGTTAAATAACAGATCTGAACAAAATTTAAATGAAAGCACCCAAAATATTGCCCTATCTTTAATTCTGACACATAAAAATAATATGCATAATGATGAAACCCATTGTAACGAATAAATATTTCAGATGTTTACATTTTAATTTGCACACCATTTAATCATTATAAAATCAAAAATGTTTTGTGCAATATTGCTCCCTTTTTTTTTTCCCCAAATGCTCTTTTTAAGTAATTTTTTATCATTGAAGTTCAAACTATTAATTCTAGACTAAAGAAAGTAGCAAATGTTGATATTTTGCTAAGGTATTTTGTACTTTTTTTAAAGGTATAAATTTGGATATTTTTATTTTTTAAAATATCAAATATGTTTTTTTTTAATATACTTATAACATATTTTTTTCAAGGAAGGTTTTAATATATTGCATTTTGTTCTATCTTGCTTCGTAATAGAATTATGAGGGAAAATTCTATAATAAGATAAACTGATTTATGAAATATTATCTTTTTTTAAAGATTTTACTGGTCGTATTTTGATGAGGCTTCATTCTACGTAAGATTTTTTTTAGGGAGTATTTTAGTATATTGCTTTTCATTCTTTACTAAATCCTACTACAAATGATCCACAAAAAGCGTTTGTCCTTAACAACACAAATATCGTTTGACACATTAGAAAATATAATAGTGCAATTCCGTTCGTAACATTTCCAGCAATGTGGAAAGACATATAAAGCTCCATATTGCTTTAAAATGCATGGTCAAATTCACCGATACATTTCTTTTGATTCAAGGTTCCTTTGGAGAAACTGCCAGCGTAGCAGGTTTAGCTTGCTAGTACCTACTGTATAAATCAATATTTGGGGGACTGACATAAAAAAAATTTTTATCTTCCGTATTTTTTTAACGAATAAAGTTATATTCCTTTTGTTTGATTCTATACTGCCAAACGCTATATAATCAAGGCCTGGTTACCTACATAGGATGAATTTTATCTTTAGAACTATGATAGATACAAAAATACATTTTTATGCCGCCTTCTGTTTCTCTGGTGACTAAAGAGACTGAATTAAAAATCCCAAAATATGTTTTTATGCCCCCTAACCCCCGGGGGAACAAAGGGACTGAGTTACCAAAAATGTTTTGAGTTTTGTAAATATTCTTATACTTAGTATCTTAGAAAAAAAAATCACACAAGATTCTGGGATACATTCTTTATCTCCCCCCCCCACCCACACACACACATGCACACTAAAGGAATTATATTATAATAAAAAGAAAATTGCCCAGTTAAACTGATGGCATTGAGCTCACAGGCTATTCACACTAATTGTATATTATACTCTTATTTCAAAGAATAATGTCCCTCGAAAAATAAATGAAGGGATTAGTCCACGTTAACCCCCATTTATACTTAACCAAAGAACTTCCAAATCTAATCAGGGAAGCTCCTTAACATAATAAACTGGTATACCAAATTTGAAGCAAATCAGATAGTTCTGCATGTAAAAACCATTTCGCTAAATTAAGGGGGTATTAGCTCCCCCATTTATTCCTTTATGCTGAACCAATGAACCTTCAAATATAATCAGAAAAGCTCCTTATCAGAATGAACCTAGAAAAAAAAATGAAACAATTCTGTATGAAAACCCATTTATCTAAATTAAGGGGAGGGGACACTTCCCCCCCCTTTTATGCTTAACCAATGAACCTCCAAATCAAATGAAGGAAGCCATATCGGAATAAACTGGTATATCAAATTTGAAGCAAATCGAATAATTCTGTATGAAAAACCTATTTATCTAAATTAAGGGTGGGGGTCTAGCCCCCCCCCCTTTCCTCCCTTTATACTTAATACATAATAATGATCTTCCCTTTATACATAATAATGATCTTCCAAATCTAATTAGGGAAGCTTAGCACAATTAACCGGCATACCAAATTTGGAGCAAATCGCATATTTCTGCATGAAAAAACCATTTATCGAAATTAAAGGGGGGGTGGTGGCCCCCCTTTATATGTAACTAATGAACCTCCAAATCTAATCAAGGCAGCTCCTTAACATAATAGACACGCCAAATTTGGAGCAAATCGAATAATTCTACATGAAAAACACATTTATCTTAATTAAGGGGGGGGGGGGTAGCCCCCCTTTCCACATAATAATGATCTTCAAATCTAATCAGTGAAGCTGCTTAATATAGTAAACCAGTATACCAAATTTGGAGCAAATTGAATATTTCTGCATGGAAAACCAATTTACTTAAATAAAGGGGGGGGGGACTAGCCCCCCTTTATCCTTAACCAATAAAATGAATCCCAAAAACAAATCAGCTGAGTGCCTTATCAGAATGAACCTAGAAAAAAAATCTGAAGCAAATTGGATATTTCTATCAAGAGTTATCGCTTTACGTACATACAGAACCGGCGAGCACATAAGCTCTCAGGCTTTGATAGCCTATAAGCTAAAAACGATTATATATATTAAATTCATTCATATGGAAATAATCGCACTCCATCTTAAATATGTTACCACCATGGCAACCTGGAATCATTACCTATCATGGGATATCATTGAATTAATTACATAGGATAGGATTTAATAGAATGAAGAAAATTTTTATTAATGTATTTTTTAAGTTTTGATTGGATTTTCATAAAATTTGAAATGACTCAACAAAATTCTGCAACAATTATATATATTAAATTTCAAACCATTCGGTTGAGTAATTTTTGCACTGTTATATGCAAACGACTATAGGTGCTACATATTTATATGATTATGAACGCACCTAAGAGTGGCAATAAAAATTTCATTTTGCCAAAATATGTGGCGAATGATTATTTTAACACTGATTGTTTTTGAAATAGATACAAATGCCACCAAATTTTATGTTTCGAATAAAACTATTGTGAAAGTAAATTGCTATGATATGGTGCACTTTACAAAAATTACAATTTTTGTACTCATTATTGTTAAATTTAAGTTTTTTATATATAAAAGAAATTCATATCATTTAAAAAACAATTCAATGCAGTTTTTGGCTAACACTTGAAAATTTGCTAATGATTTTCAAATTTGGTTAATGTGTCGGCTAATTGTCTTAATTTCTTAGCATGGTCCTTGGAGATGTGTCGTTTCATTTTTTCGAATGACCTGGCGTTCATCCATGTATGCCATACCCCTGAAATAATAAATAGACAGTGTTTCTGTATACACATATCAATAGTGAAAACTGGCGTTACAAATGAAGTACATACAGGGCATAGCACCTGGTGCCAGGACATCAGAACAGTAATCTTTTCCTAATTTTAATGTTAACTGCAGAATTCTGTGATAAAAGGTAAGGATTGTGATTCGGAAATTCAGTTAACACAAAAAAGGGATAGTTTGCAGCTATGCATTTTTTATGAAAAAATGAATGAAATTTACAGAAATTAGTATTTATATGCTGAAGAACAATGTTTTTCAATTTCCTATAAAAGGTGCATGCTGTGTCTTGCCACAACAAAATCAATCCCACAATTCAAATTGAGAAAACAAAATTGTAAGAAGGAGTAATGTTGTAATAAAAGACAACACAAAAATAAAAAATTAAATTATTACTTCTTTTCTGACATGACACTTATGTCCCAAAAAATGTAGTACTTTAATTCATTAACTTCCTGAAAACATAACTTAACCAATTAACTTATCCCATGAAAAATACAATTCCTTATATAACACTTATTCCATTAAATATTAATCCCATTAAAAACATAATTACTACCCTCTTAATCATCTAAAATTAAGACTTCCCTTATTAAATAATCAAAACAATTAAATTTAATAACTAACAAATGTTAATTTTGAATGGCGTTGTGAACATTCAACTCTAAAAATGAGAAACCCACAATAACTAGATCCTAGTCTAGAGATCACTATTAATTATTTACATTTAAATCTTCCTGAGCCATGCACTTCGCATAACTCCTTAAGACTAATAAAATTATACCCAAATCATGTACTACACATGACTTCTTCAAAAGACAAATTTACTTCCATTTATTCCAAGAACTCAGCAGAAACAATTAAATTCAAGAAAATAATGAAAACTGCAAACTTATTTAATTTCCTAAACACCTTACAAAGATTAACAACAATAAATTCCAAAAACACAATACTTAAACCTAACTTCTAAAACAACCTTATCTAACTTCAAGAATAAAATTATTTCTGCCAAGTTATTCCTAAAGGTCCCCACCTAAATATGAGCAAACTCAATTGCATTACCGAAAAAAAATATCTTATCCAAACAAGAAAGTACACTGCAGTAATAACAAGCAAATTAGGGATGACATAAATTAATTTTAATTCATCAAATATTCTCTCTTCTTTTATTCTCGTCATAAAAGAAACTCGAACTGAAAGCAAATTCATTGTTCGGTCTCTTGAGTGGTGCCGTTTTCAACATGTCGCCGCCATCAATGCCATAAATTTGCAAATATCACTAGAATAAAAAAAACGCGATTTCCGATTTTTTTCTTCTGATGTACCTCCAAACCAGGATATCCATCCTTTTGAAGTGACCTAGAATGGTATGCCTCAAAACAAGTTTATGATAGACACCTGGCAGGAGATGATTCCGCAGGGTAATTAGACACTGCTGCCTTTCCAGATTGGCTACCAGAGGCACCTTGGCAGTGAAAGAGATGGCCAAGTAGCTAAAACTTTCGCCCAGCCTTAATGACTGGAGAAGCACATGATGAAAGGCCCATCTAGCTAAATTAAGAAGGGGGGGGGGGGAGGATTAGCTCTCTCATTTTCAGGAAAGCGCCTTATCAGAATGAATCTATATACCAAATTTGAAGCAAATCGGATATTTCTATCATGGGTTATCGTGTTACATACATACAGAACCTGTGGGTGCATTAGCTCTCAGGCTTCGATAGCTGTGAGCTAAAAATTGTGCATAATGCACAGTTTATGAAACACCTTCGATTCACCTACATTGATATCAGAACTATAATTATGAAACAGTTCTTATGATGGTACGTTTAATATACTAATTTAAAAAATATCCAATATTTTGATATATTGGATATTTTTTATATTCTTTTCTAATGAAGCTGTAAATAACTAACTAGGCAGTAAATCTGCAAATCATTGTTTTTTAATCTCGCATTTCACAATATATTTAACATCCTACAATCTGCAATTTAAATTTTCTAAATTGCAGATAAGCGTAATTTTTCGAATGTTGCGAAAATTAGAATATTTAGATTAAACAGTGTTATGTAATGATATTCTGAAATTCTAATGAACTGCTTTTTTTGTAACTATTCAGATAAAAAAAAAAGTACATTTCTTCAAGGTGGTTGAACCTCCCATAGTCTCATGGGATTGATAGTCGCCTGTTGATTGTACGAATGATTGTAGTATATCTTGGATTTCGTTTTACATAGCGATTTTATTAGGACAAGCAACATCTTTGAAAACAATTTTATGTTATCCTAATATCTAAATAGCAATATTTACTTATCTGTTAACCTCAAAACTCTGCATCTTATGAATAAGTTGAATAAAATCTCATGTACGACTACAACTTATCCCCTTATCCCAATCTAAAGTGCAGGTAATGTGGGTCATGACCCCCTGCCTCCCAACTTTCAAACGAAGAACATTTCTGTAGACTGATACATTTCTTAAATATGAAATATGTATTAAATGATTTTTAATTTCCCCCCCCGCCCGAGAAAATTTTCAGTAAAATTTTTTGCTTTTATAAGAAACCGATTTCTTAGTATATATGGATAAAACCAGCAAATTTTATACTATGGAAATTTTATGCATTTACGAATTAAATTCAATTTTGATATGTGTCAGAAACAGCCAAATTTGATAAAAAATATAAAAGCTACTAAGGAAGACATCTGATCCTCTCCCCAGTCCCCTGAAAAAAAAAAAAAAAAAAAAAAAAGGAGATATGATCCGTGACCCTCCCTCTAAATGGAAGACTGGCAGTGTTGAATTCATCGGTCTTCCCCGGAAAATTTGACGTTTTGTGCTTTCAATGGTCAAAAAGTGTAATCCCCCCCCCCCTCCCATTTAGATTTTAATTTAAGTTTTGCACTAGAACAATGCAAAGCTGGAGAAAAACCTGATTTTTTTTTTATGAATGCAAGTACAAAAAGAAAAAAATAATAAATTAAAAAAATCCATATTTAGGTGCTAACTATGCAATTACAGGAAATGTACTTTCATAAGATTTTGTACTGTAATAAGACAATGGTAAAAATTTTATTTTAATTACTACTATCCTTGAGCATGGTAAACGATTGTAAACAAAAATTAAAGTACTCATTCACTTACTAGTAGCAGGATGATTAATTACAAACTTATAAATGATATATTCAAATCTATCCAAAATATAAATAGACGATCATAGATTTTTGGACTAACATTGAAAAGATAACAATAATAATGACTAAGCATTTTACATCAAATTCTAGATATAAAGGAATATGTAAACATTGCTTAGTGCAGGACAGACAGACTTACAACACCAATTGGTTGTATTAATTAATAGGTGATAGATTATTAATGATACAATAAATATTTAATTAAAAAAACAGTTAAATGTGATTGTAAAAGAAAATATAAACACTAAATAAGACCATTAATTATAGCAAACATTGCGTAGCACGAGACAGACAGGCAATATTAATAGATATACGGTGTTATTAATACTAGAAATATTTTAATTTAAAAACACTTAGAAATGTGGTTATTGCATTTGAAAATGTAAGGAAGGCCTTTAATTTAAACAGCTGAACCAAAACATACCGAAATTCAGCGATACATTTGTTACTTATTTTGCGATCTAGAAAAGTAATTAATCTTCGCTTTTCCATTACTTCATGTAACATCTATTCAAAATATTGCTAAAGAATCCAATCGCATTTCTTGTTGTCTAGTTTATCTTCAAATTAAAATCAACTGCTAACAGCCATTGAATTTGAATATAGTAAAGTAAATAGCTCATACGAAACAGCGACAGCTGACGGAGCAGAGTTGCTTCCCGGCTCGGAGATAAACAAATGCGACTCTCGACTGCGCATGCGTTTATTTTAAGATCAGAAGATCAGAGCACTACCCCCTACATACTACTTAGTATGTAGGGGGTAGTGATCAGAGTTGCTGTTTACTCCCCAAGGGCTTAGAAGAAGGAATACTATTTCCAACTTCTTTGAGCTAACCACGTTGTGTTGAGCGTTTCCTGTAAGTTGTTTGTAGATGTAGTGTATTAGATTTTTCTATTCAAATAGGATTTAGATAAGTAAATATTTTCCTGATATTCACACAGCTTTCGGCTTTAAAGGTATTGTATGTAAATATTTCTTTGTCTAATTTACTGTAAAGATCTGAAATAGTGTGATCCTCTTGGATGTACTTAAGCCTAACTGTTGAAAACATTATAAAACAGTAAACTCTTTTAAATTATTTTTAAAACCATTCATTGACTAAACCTTATTTACTAGCAAATAGTTATGATCTAGAAAGTTCACACTATATCGCATAAACATGCTTTTAATGTAAAGAAAAATGTGTAGATATCATATAATCATTTCATTTTTGCTTGTTAGGGGCAAATGGACAAAGTAAATCTAGATTTTCTGCTACTTGAAATGGATAATTATTTCGCATCTACTTTTCGTATACATTTTCAGAGGAATATTTTTATTGTTGTAGCTCATTTAAAAGTAATTATTAATATAGTGGTAGAAACAAATGAAAACATTCAAATAGTAAGATGAAAATAAAGAACCAGATAACGTTAACAAAAGGTCTGAAACTCAGGGATATGCAATCTCTTTATCCCGCCCTTTGTAAATATGCAACTATGAAGACATTAATTCTGTTAAGTAGAATTCCTTACTACCAAAGAGGGATTTAGTTAATTTTTTTTTTCTTTTTAGTGAAGGATTGTTATTTTGGAACAGATGTTATAGATTCCCCTGGCCGCCATCTTGGATTTTTTCTTGGCATGAAAACCCCTTTTCCGCCAAGTAAATGTCGCCAAGCAGATTTATGCACATGTTAGGCTTATCGAAGTTGCCAAAACATGACTAGCGTCTCGGTGTAGCTCCGCTCCCTATGGTGATTTTTATCCTACCTCTTGGCTGAGGAATTGGCGTTATTTATTTTTGAGGTTGCTGTATTTCAGACGAAGCACAAGCGCTCGCTCGCGCTGTCGTTGAAAAGTCTGCTTAGGTTAGATGTTGTTGTTTTTTTGAGCGAAGATGGCGGATAATACAGCGATAATTTCATGCTCATAAATTTTCACTCAATTGGTTCTACTACAATTCTACTCTCATTATTTATTTATCAATCAGTTGTTAAAAATAATTAAAATGTTATAATTTAATCTTCCGCAATTGGGTAATCTTTTTAAAACAGGGCAAATTAGCATGTTTTTAGATAAACAGCAAAAACAATTGTATGCGGCATGATCTTTGTAGGTTGGAAGATAGGATTTTAATTTCTTGTGCATTATTAAACACTAGAAAAATTCTTTCCTAAAATTTTCTCAAAATATTATGTGAACCGTGGTACCTACAAATAAAAATTCAATAAAGTCGCATATTTCTTCTAATAGAGTACAGTAAACACTTCTAAAAAATGATACTATTTTCAGGCATGAAAGTGTTCCTCCTAAAAGTGGAATTCCACCTTTTTAAAAATAATTTTGGCCATTTTCTGGATTGATGTGAAAATGCAAAGAAAATATTGGAAGCATATAAGGTAGGGGAGGGAGGGATCTTGAAAATTTAATAATCAGACATTTTGTCTAACTAAAATCGTTGGAGGTTTTTTTTTTTTTTTTTCTGAATTGCTGTGCAAAAGATCTATCAAATCAAAGGGAAGCTTATATTATAATTATATGAAAGTCGTGTAAATAAATTTGATTAAAGTATCTCTACAGAGTGAAAGTTTTTTAGACTTTAAAAGAAAAAGGAAGTTTCATAATGTTTTTTTTGGAATAGAATATTTTCTTCTGTTTATGCAACACTTTTGATTTAAAAGTTTAAATTTGTTTTTAATGCTTTCTTAGCTAAGAAAAGAAAATAACAATCATACGTACAATTATATTTCATTTTATCCCATAAATAACTGTTAAATGTGTCTAAATTTTAAAAGTTTGGCGCCATCATATTGACCGAAAAGATTTTCCTCCTTTTTTCCTATTTCCCACTTTCATGCCTGCATTTTAGGCTCTTGGATATCAACCCCCCCTCCCTCCCAAAAATGCAATTTTATTCTTTAGATTGACATTGATACCTGAATTTTGCAGGCAGATACATTTTGAATAGTAATCCTGTTTAAGTGTTACTTTATTGAAAACTTTAAGAGAAGATAATCTAAAGCCGCCACCCCCCACCCCCCGTCCTTGATTTAAAAAACTTTTTGGTGATGTGACTTCGAATAGTCAAAGGTATTTTAAATTTTGTATGCAGGTAAATCCTTAATAGTATACATGCTGAGAAAATTTGAAGGGTCATAAACAAAAGTGTTACTTTTTTGTCAGGGAAGGAGGGGGGGAAAACATTCTATGGACCCCACTCATTAAAATTTCAATTGGAGTATTTGAGCATCACTATTAAGGTTATATGTTCATTCAAAATTTCTAGTGTCTATGACTGTTTTAATTCGGAAACATAGGTATATATATATTTTTTAGAATTTTTCAAATTTAAGTATGATTCTATTTTCCGCGGGGGGGGGGGGGGAGGCGAAACTCTTTGGAATCCACAAGTTGAAATTTCCGAAATCGGAATATATAATAAGCATCATCACTATTTCAAAATTTCTAGTAAATTGTTTTCGATATAACATTTATGCTTCGCGAAACTAGCAACGCTTCGCCAAACTAGCAATACTTCGCCAATCTAGCTTCGATTGGACTTAGTTGAATCCAGTCACTACGATCTCCATAGGGAGCGGAGCTACACCGAGACGCTAGTCCAAAACATGTCACTCATCGGGGTTGCCCTATCGACAAACGCCCACAAAACATTGCCGGGAAATCTAAGACAGCAGCCACAGGAATACATAACATCTTAGCAGTTATTTTTATTTTATTTTCTTTTTGGAAAAAATTATTTTATTGAAAGGATACAGCACTTTGGAACTGTTTCTGTGAGCTGTGGTCATTTTCTTCAAAAATAACATTTTTGAAACTGATCGCCAATTCCAAGAAAACTTCATTTTCTAGTTATTTTAAACTGTAATTTGAATTTATTTTTTAAATGTTAGATATAAATTTTAAACTAATAATTTCATCAAAGAAGTCACCAGGGTTGGTGCTATGTTTTTATGTGCCATTTTTGGCGAGAAAATTACATTTTCGGATGGGCCTAGCTTGTGAAAATAATATTCTAGTTTCATTTATTATGAAAATGTTTATTTTATATAAAAAACACATTTTTTTTTTATGAAACAAACAAAATTTTTATTAATTATAGACACAAATTATTTTATTCTAAAACACACAGTGTTTAATTTAATGTAAAACACACACAATCTGTTCTACCCAGTTGCCATATGAAGAAAAATATAGCCAAAATTGCCAGCTTGTCAAAGCTTAAAATCGCCCTTTTGGCATCAAAAAGATATCCTGGTGCGTCTCAGACATCTGTACCATAATTTCTATTCTAGGAAGCTCTGTCTCCTGTATCCCCCCCCCCCCCCTTTTTAACTCATCTTTTTTGTTATAAATAATACATTATATAGATGATTTTTTTGTTTTAAAAGTGTATATTTTTTAAAGTGATTTTACAGCACTTAAACTTAATAATGTTTTAAAGTTTTCAAAGTGACCACAATATTGGTTGAGCATAATAAAACACTATTTGATGACACATTTTTAAAGACATTACCATACAAAAACAATGAAATTGATCTGGGTTACCAGAAATAAAAGTTTATTATCAAAATTTTACATTTTTTTCAATGGGTTAATTAGCCTCCGGTACGGTAGTATGCTATTTCTTTCTCCCAGCTTATTTTGTTTCCAAAAAATAACTTTACCTTACAGACGCTAGCTGTAAAACAAAGCATTATGATTAAATACTTTTTAGCAATTTTTTTAATTTCTAAGCATCGCACATTTTCAATTTTTATGCCGTCGTATTGGGAAAAAAAAGTTCTTTTAAATGCATTCTGTTTGAAAACTGTATCTCCACTTGTTTTTGAAATATTAATTTTTTTTGTAGTTTTTGGAGCCATTTGCTTCATGTTGGCAAAGGAAGTACTCCATTTCTGTAGAAAGTAAAGGAAAAATAGTTTTAAAATAGTAATTATATATTTTTGTTGCCATTTTCTCGTAACAATCAAAAGAAAATGTAATTAAAATATGTGCTATTTTGAAAAAAATATAAACGAATGATTTCTTTTAAAACAATGGAGCTATTATATACTATATTTAATTGTAAGTATTAATGAATCATTAGATAGCCTTTTTTTTTCGATTTTCTTGAATGACGGAATCTTTGACATTTGTGCATTATTTCGCGATAGTGATGTGCTTTACTGTAGATGTTTTAGAGTAGATCGTAAATTCTTAAGCGGATCCGAATGACATCATTTTACATAAAATAAAATGTGTGCTTTAAGTCTTAAAATTGAAATATGTTTTGTACTGCAGTAGACTCCCGCTTAGCCAAGTTATTTTCTTCTGATGGACTAATGGCTTCTATTATTATGAAACAGCCATTATAAATGAAGTGTTAGGTGGAGATGAAAGAGCAGCCGTAAAAAAATTATGGGCATTTTTTCCCCTCATTCTGACCAGAAAATCATATTTCTAACTTTTTACAGCTGCTCTTTCATCTTCACCTAACACTTCATTTGTAATGGCTGTTTCATAATAATAGAAGCCATCAGTCCATCAGAAGAAATCAAGTAATGGAAATGCCGGGGGCGACACTAAATTCTGAAAAAGCAGAATTCCTGTTCCCTAGTTTTCCTCTTTTTTTTTCCACAAAAATCACCCAATTTCTGATAGATTTCCAAATTCTGAGAGTGGTCCACCTTGGGACACTTTTTAACCACTTGGAAAAATGGTTATTGTCCTCTGTCAGGGTAGGAAATCAAAAACATATCTGAAGCGTTTTATTGGTTGAATCCCACATTTTATTCGTTTCCTGATGGGTCTACAGAGTAATCTGTAGTTTCCCTTTACTTTCAACAGAGATGGATACTTCTGTTGCCACTATGACAAAAAAAAAATTAATAACTCGGAAACAAATTGAGATACAGCTTTCAAACAAATTGCAATTAAAAATGCATTTTTTTCTCTATACGACGGTGTAAAAAGTAATAGTGTGAAATGTTTAGAAGTTTAAGAATGAAATTTCATTTAAAACTGGTCCAGGAATATGAATGTTTACTAAACCATGGCGTACATAATGTATGACCAGCTCCGTAGAAGTAGAAGTTTAAAAATTTACAGTACCGAAAAATGTAATCCATATGGCATACGCAATGTAGGATCCACTCCGTGCTATTTTTTATGTCTTAAATTTTAGTCTTTGAAAAAATCATTTTCCAAATGGTCGTTGTAATTTGTTAAATTGCATTTTTTTTCTTTCTTTTTTATATTGATCAATTGTTAAAATTTTACCTGATATTCATTCTTTTAACCTTTGCCTCCACTATTAAAAAGCTTTTGATCTTATATCCATTATTCGCGTTTGTAATGAAAGATAGGTGGCGCTTTTAGACCTGCTAATGTTTGCAAACGTTTCCTCCACGTGTATGCGGTTATCACTGCTCGCTGCTTTTTTCCTTGTGTTTGCCTCGTGAGAATAGGTTAATTGTGGTTAAATCTTTTTGTTTAAGTCTCATAATGGAAAATCGATTAACTTTAGTACAAATTTTAAAATTTGTCGACAGTAATATGCAGAGTAGATGTTTGACTGAAGCTGAACAAATTTTAGCAGGGAATCATTTAGTAATGTGTGGGATAAAGTCCAAAGAAGACAACAACGTGCAGATAGAAGCTGTATGCATTCGATCGACTTCGATTAAAAAAAATCCGCACACTATAAACTGTTCATTATATAAAAGTGAAAATGAATGGAACATACAAGATATGTTGCTCTGCAAAGCTGGAAACAGTAAAAGCTGCAAACACTGTGTTGCAGTTTTGTTGTACTGTAACAGGTGGGTACTGTTTTGTTTAGTTCATGCATCCTCTGTATCAATTTTTTTTTTTTTTTTTTTTTTTTTTTTTTATGTATTTTTTGAATGAATGTATTTAATTTTAAAGACTCGTTCTTTAATCATGCCAAACATTTTATTGCACTTCAAGAAAATTTAATGCATTATATAAGTTCATATGTAGTATGCATGGTAAGGGATAAATTAGAAATTTAACTGTGAAAGCAGATTAAATTTGAAGAAAATTCTAGTATTTCGTTTCAATATTTGCATATTTTTTTTCTTTCACAATATTAAAAATAACACACATTAAGAAATGTGTAATGTCACCTAATTCTACAGCATTGAGAATTTTTATGTTTGTAAAAGGGGGACGGGTACCCTCCAGTTTTTGACTATGGATTTTTACTTCTCATTTTCGTAATTAAAAGATTGATACATATTCTTTACAACTGGCATTTAGTGAAATATAATATCTAAATTTTCATTTAACATATTTTATTTTGTTATATATTCAGCAAACAATTAATAATCTTCAAATTTTTTAGCTAGATCTAGTAAAATCAATCCTGTTAACATTTCCGAATTATTGAAATTAGCGTTTGCTGGTGCTGCCATCTGCCTTTCAGAAGTAAAAATAATATTCCATTTAACATCTTTTCCGTACATTTTCAATTTTAAATACTAGCAAATAAGCCCCCAAAAATTTAATTTGGGTCTCGAAAATTCAGATTAGTACCAAGCTTCAATATCTTTTATGAACAGCAATTATATTTAAGAAATTTAGTCGATTTATCGGAGTTTTATCATAATATCAACGAGATTACATTTTGGCGAGTGTGTTGGCGATTTAATGTTACCAGTTCTTTTGGCAACCCCTTTGTTAGGGTGGGGTTTCAATTGATGCGTTGGAAGATTAATGTTTTCCTGTGCTATTTCTGTATAGAATGCATGTGTGTATATTCGAACTGCTGCGACAAGGAAAGTGGATACTCAGTTTATTCCATTATCATTTGAAGTTTGCAATTTGAATGGGAATTTATTTGTTTATTTATTTTTAATGTGAGTGTAAAACAAAGGTTTTACCAACCAGGCAAAGTTCGGTGGTATTATTTTTAAAGCCTGACTATGACTATTATTCATAATCAATCAGCATTTGTATTACAATAAAAAAAATTCTAATTTTTTAATCAAAGGTTTTAGGGCAAGTGAACTTGTTCTCTACTTCTGTAAGTACAGTTAAACGTCTATGACTGTCCCTCCCTGATAATGGACACCTTTATTAAGAGTACATTTCCCCCTATCCCTAACAATTATTTGTGCATTTTTACATCTCAATAGCGGGCACTTCTGAATAGTGGACAAATTACACACTCTCCCGAGGTTTCCGTTATTCAGAGGTTTTCTGTATTTGTTTATTATTATATTGTGTGGGTGGGGGGGTGCGGATAAACTACCTAGCTGCGATTCTTTTCTGAATTTTCCGAAAATTTAAGGCATTCATTTCCGAAAGTTCATAAAATTCGATCAATCCGAAAATTCGGACATAAAAAATATCCCAAATTTCGACAAATTGTCGTCGGAAAAATTCATTTTGTCAACTGTTTGCAGAAAAAACGTGAATTTCAACAAAGAATCGCGGAAAAGACACAAATTTCGTCAAAAATTCGCAGAAAAACGCAAGTTTCTTCAAAAAATCGCGAAAAAATCCCCAAAATTTCTTCAAAAAATCACGAAAGAACTGCAAATCTCGTCAAAAGATCTCGAAGACTCAAAATTCGTCAAGGGACCGCAAAAAAATGCGATTTTCGTCAAAGGGCCGCGGAAAAAACGCGTAGTTAGTGCCGGGAGTGGATATCCCATTCCCCCCCCCCCCCCCTCTGCTGTAAGTTTTCAGAAAATTTGCTGTGAATTTCAGAAAAATTTTCTTTTTACTCAGAATCACTCTTGAACTACCTTTTTACACCTAGGCTATATTTCTTTAGGCACTCCTCCCCTTCCTTCAAAACGATATATTTCAGTGTTTTCTGGTACTAAAAAAGGAAAGAAATACTTTTAGTGCAGGTAAAAACATTGAAATTTCATAAAACTGAAAGTGTCATAATATCGCAAGTGGGGATTTTTTTAATTTCCTTCCTAGATGTAGAACAATATTTTTGTAAATATAAGGTATTAGGACCCAGGGGCCATATAAAAAAATCATATTTAAATATATATATATATATATATATATATATATATATATACAGCCCCTTATGAAACAAAAGCTTGATTTATACGCTTTTTACAATTGGAAGAATGTTTCATCAACAGTTTAAAGGATAATAAAAGTCGCCTCTGTATAAATAAATCCCAAACTGGTAGCCGAAAAATTTGAAGTATCCAAATATTTTCTTATGGATATCGAAAAAAATTAAAAGGTGAGTAGCACTTGGAATACCATCTAGATGGTAATTACCTGCAAGATTTGATGAATGAAACAAAGAAAATTGGTTGAAAACATTACTTCAGTAGCGGATTTTATTTACAGAGAGCAAAATATGTCTTTTTTAATAAAAGTAATTATTTTATTTTGTTCAGTATGTGCAAAGGTGATTCTGTTCAGATTCATCCGAAAATTTACGGGTTCCGGTTCTAAAAACACTTTAAAATCGATCATCAGTCTGAAAATTCGGGATAAAAAAATATGCGAATTTCGACAGATGGTCGCTGAAAAAAATCAGTTTTGTTAATCGTCCGAAGAAAAAAATCGGCAACTTCGTCGAAGTATCGGGGTAAAAGCGCAAATTTCGTCAAAGATTGCAGAGAAAAAGCAATTTCGTCTAAGGATCGCAGAAAAAAGTGAATTTTGCCGAAGGAGTCGGGGAAAAAGACGGGAATTTTATCAAAGGGCAGCTAGAAAAACAAAACAAGAAACACAGATTTCGTCAAAGGTCCGTGAATTTCAGCGAAGGATCGCGAAAATAATGTGAATTTCGTTGCAGGATCGTGAAGAAAATACGAAAAAGTTTATCAAAAGGGTGCTTAGAAAACACTAATTTCGTCAAGGTAACTCTGAAGAAATGAGAATTTCGTCAAAAGATCGCAAAGAAGCGAATTTAATCAAAGTATCGCAGAAAACCCGTAAATTTCGTCAAAGGATCCTGAAAAAAAAAGCGAATTTCGTCAAAAGGCTGAATTAAAAACGCTAATTTCGTCTAAATATCGCGGGGAAAACGCAAATTTCGTCGAAGGATTGTGGAAAAGTGAAATTTTCGAATGTCACGAAAAAGTAGCAAATTTCTAGAAAGGGCCGCGGGAAAATGCGAATTCGTCATAGGGTTGCGGAAAAACGAAAAAATCGTAAAACGGCCAAGGCAAAAACGTAAATTTCGTCAAAGGACCGCGAAAAACGAGAGTTAAATAAATAGAGTTTCAGAAAAATATTTCGCCAAACGGCCGCGAAGAAAAAACGTGAATTTTGTTAAAAGGCTGCTAGAAAAAACACGAATTTCGTCAAACGGCCGCAGATATAAAACGCGAATTTTGTCGAAGGATCGCAGAAAAAAAAACGGAAATTTTGTCGGCGAATTGTGAAAAAAATATTTTAGTCAAAATGCTGCTTAAAAAATGCTATCTTAACGATATTAAAAAATGCTTATGCTTTCGTCGAAGTATTGAGGAGAAAATGCGAACTTTGTCAAAGAGCCGCTAGATAAAAATGCGAATTTCATTGAAGGGCCGCAGAGAAAAGCTAATTTTATCGAAAGATAGCGAATTTCGTCAAAAGGCTGCGGAAAAACGCAAATTTTGTAAAATGCCCTCAGAAAAAATCGAAATTTCTTCAAAACATCGCAAAAAATGCGAATTTCGTGAAAGGGCCGTACAAAAAAGGCGACTTTCGGCAAAAGATCACAAAAATGAGAATTTCGCAAAGGGCTGCGGAAAAAAACGCTAATTTTGTCAAATGGCCGCTATAAAAAAAACACTAATTTCGTCAAAAGGCAGTATAGAAACTCAAAGTTCGCGAAACGGTCACGAAAAGTAAACGAATTTCATCGAAAGGCCGCAGAAAATCGCGAATTTTGTCAAAAGGCTGGGAAGAAAATGCAAATTTTGTCAGAGGTTCGCGGAAACAAGAGATTTTTGTCAAAGGGTCATGCAAGAAATGTTAATTTTGCCAAAGGGCTGCGGAACGAGAACGCGAATTTTGACAAAGGACCACTATCAAAAACACGACTTTCGTCAAAAGGCAGCGTAAAAAACACAAATTTCGCCGAAGGATCGTGAAAAAACGTGAATTTCGTCGGAAGATCGCGGAAAAAGAAAAGAATTTTATCAAAATGTTGCTTTGAAAACGCTAATTTCGTCAAGGTATATCGAAAAAAAAAAAGTGAATTTCGTTGGAAGATCTTGGAAAAAGAAAAGAATTTTATCAAAATGTTACTTTAAAAACGCTAATTTCGTCAAGGTATCTCGAAAAAAAAAAGTGAATTTCGTTGGAAGATCTTGGAAAAAGAAAAGAATTTTATCAAAATGCTACTTAAAAAACGCTAATTTCGTCAAAGTATCTCGGAAAAAATGCAAATTTAGTAAAAGGATCACACAAAAACACAAATTTCGTGAACTACTTGCGAAAAAATTATTAATTTCGTCAAAGGGCCGCGGAAAAACTCAAATTTCGTCAAAGAGTGGCGGAAGAAATTCGAACTTCGCCAAAGGACTGCAAAAGAAACCCCAAATTTGTCCCACAGTCGTATAAAAAAACGCGAATTTCGACAAAATGCTCAGGGAAAAAACGCGAATTTTGTCAAATTACCGCCAGGAAAAACACTTATTTCGTCAAAGGGCCGCGGAAAAAACGCAAATTTCGTCAAAGAATCGCGAAAACAGGATAATTTTGTCAAATAGTCTAGGATGAAAAGCGAATTTCGCCAAAGGGCTGTGGGAAAAAACGTGAATTTTGTCAAAGGGCATATTAAAAAATACATGAATTTCGTCAAAGGGCTGAGGAAAAAACCTCTAATTTTGTCAAAGGGCAGCTGGAAAAAACACGAATTTTGTCAAAGGATAGCGTAAAAACGCAAATTTCGCGAAACAGTTGCGAAAAAAACACTAATTTCGTCAAAGGTTCGCAAAAAAGAGGAATTTTGTCAAAGAGTTGCGTAATAAATGAGAGTTTTGCCAAAGTGTTGCGGGGAAAAAAGCGAATTTTGTATTAGGTCTTCTAGAAAAAACACGAATTTCGTCAAAGAGCTGAAGAAAACGCAAATTTCGACAAAGGACCACTAGAAAAAACATGAATTTCGTCAAAAGGCATCGTAAAAAACACAAATTTCGTCGAAGGATTGCGATTGCAAATGTAAATTTTGTCGGTAATTTGTGGAAAAAAAAGAATTTTGTCAAAAAGTTGCTTAAAATACGCTAATTTGTCAAAGTATTTTGGGAAAAATGCGAATCTCGTCAAAGGGTTGCTGTAAAAATGAGACTTTCGTCGAAGAACTGCTAGAAATAACGTGAATTTCGCCAATGGGCCGCGAAAAAAACGGGAATTTTTTCAGAGGATTGCGAAAAAAAATGGAAATTCTGTCACAGGATAGCAGAAAAAACACAGTATTCTCTTTAGAAAACAGCTCACCCGTTTATGTTTATTATTGCAGGCATAATTTTTAATCAGAAACAAGATACTGAATTAAATTTAGAAAAATTGTGTTAACTTGAATCGAACTTGCAGAAATCTACACTTAACCTGAAATTAACCCGACCGAAAACAGAGTTAAACCGATCTGGGAAAAAAATAGAGGATTCCCCACCCCCTTTTTTTCCTGTAACTTTTTAAAAAAATTTGCTGTGGATTTCAGAAAATATTTTTTTACTCAGAATTGCCCCTGAGTAATGCGATTTCAATTATAAAATTTAAAAAGTGAAATATTCAGTTTTTAGCTCGCAGGCTATCAAAGCCTAAGAGCTAATGTGCCCGCAGATTCTGTATATACGTACGTACGTAACGCGATAACTCTTGATAGAAATATCTGATTTGCTTCAATTTTTTTCACGGTTCATTCTCATAAGGCGCTTCCCTGATTAGTTTTGGGGGTTCATTGGTTAAGTATAAAGGGGCATCGGAGGGGTACTATCCCCTTAATTTAGAAAATGTGTTTTTACTTATCCGATTTGCTTCAATTTTTTTCATGGTTCATTCTCATAAGGCGCTTCCCTGATTAGTTTTGGGGGTTCATTGGTTAAGTATAAAGGGGCATCGGAGGGGTACTATCCCCTTAATTTAGAAAATGTGTTTTCTTATCCGATTTGCTTCACATTTGGTATACCGGTTTTTAACGATATGGCGCTTCCCTTATTAGTTTTGGGGTTCATTGGTTAAGTATAAGGGAAGGTACGGGGGGGGGGTCTAATCCGCCCTTGACTTAGATAAATGTGTTTTTCATGCAGAATTATCAGATTTGCTTCAATTTTGGTATACCGGTTATTTCTGATAAGGCGCTTCCCTGATTAGATTTGGAGGTTCATTGTTTAAGTATAAACGGGGATTCGGGGGGGGTGTGTAATACCCCTTAATTTACAAAAATGAGTTTTCGTATCCGATTTGCTTCAAATTTGGTATACCGGTTTATTCTGATAAGACGCTTCCCTGGTTAGATTTGGAGATTGATAGTTTAAGTATAAAAGGGGATCGGGGGGTGTAATGTCCCCTTAATTTAGATAAATGGATATATTTTTATCCGATTTGCTTCAAATTTGGTATACCGGTTTATTCTGATAAGACGCTTCCCTGGTGAGATTTGGAGGCTCATTGGTTAAGTATTAAGATGTGAAATAGGGAGGAGGCTAATCCCCCCTTAATTTATTTTTCGAAAGGTATTATTCTTTGAAATAAAAGTATAATTTACAATTAGTGTGAATAGACTGTGAGCTCAATGCCATTAGTTTAACTGGGCACTTTTCTTTTTTAATACTGTGTGTGTCAGCAGGGTTCGACCGGGTCAGATTTTTCCCCGTAGACTGTAATGTAATGGAATTTTTTTGAGTGTCCCTGTAAAAAAGGTGTAACTGCTACACGTTTCAATTTCAATACCGAACATGCCATGGTGAATATCAATAACATATATCAGTTTCATGATGATCTGACTACATTTACGCGAGTTAGAGCTACGACAGATGGCAGACAGACAAACCGTATGCATAATCACTTTTCAGCTACGATGGAAAGTGTTAAAAAATTAATTTCAGGTATCCAAAATTAAAATCTGCCATGTTTGCATATTTATTTATGCTTCAGAGTGGTTAAGATAGAAAAAATGTAATTGATGTAATGATTGTAATCTTTGAAGAAATTAACATTTTCATTTTAATGTTAGTCACTCTGTAGACGCGAGAAAATTTTTTTTTTCGATTACGCTTTTTAACACCTTCCAATATAGTTGAAAAGTGTATTTGTATTCGATTTGTCTGCCGTCTGTCTGATCTCTAACTCACGTAAATGCCGTCAGATCGTCATGAAATTGATATATGTTATTGATATTCACTATGGCTTGTTCGATATTGAAAATGAAGTGCGTAGCAGTTCCATTACAGGGACATTTAAAAGAATTCGGTTACAGTCCTGCCTATGGGGAAAACCTTTTGAAGAGGGTTTTGAATAATGTTTGACAATATTAATCTCATTGAAATTAAGAATTCCGTTACATTACGGCATTATAAAATTACATTGCAAACAAATTTTACCCATAGACCGTTCTTTTGTGCGCTGTGCATATCATTTCTAGAATTTCTGCAAAAAAAAAGGAATATTGCAAAATTTTGTGATTTTAAAAACTCATTTTCAGCAACACAGAATTCTAAGATTAATACTTAAATTAGGCTTAGAATTCTGTGTTCAGCAATTATTGTCACAGACAATGCTGTAATTGAATTATCTTGTGCAGTGTTGAATTCAGACACTTTTATCCGGGTGTGGTTTATGTTATTGTGGGGGGATTGCACTTTTTGACTATATTGAAAACACAAAATCTCAAAACTTCCAGGGGGAAGGGGAGGACACAGCTCACTGCTCTTGTGTGTCTTTGTAAATGAATGTTAAATCATACCCTATTTTATAGTAGGCATCTTGTAATGCACTGCCGCGTTATGTATTCATTTCAGTATGTTTAAAATATTATAACTTCATTAAAATACAACAAAAAGATTATTTCCCATAGATTCTAATGTAATGGAATTATTTTGAGTGCCCCTGTAAATGAACTATAAATACCACACATTTCATTTTCAATACCGAACATGCCATGGTAAATCTGAATACTTATATCATTTACATGAAAATACGAGTATACTTATGTAAGTTAAAGGATTGCAGAACTGAATTCCTAAATATTTTTCACCAGTGTTAGAAAATAAAAACGCATATACAATGGAAAATATCCTTTCAGCAATTAGGATCCATAGGCAATACTGTAACCCAATTATTTTGTATGTCACTGTAAATGAATGGTAAATGCCTTGTACATTATATTCTATAGTAAGCATCTAGTTGTGTACTTCTAAGACTGGACTTGTGTATTATCAGTGCCTGATTAATGCAGGGCATGCAGGGAGCTGTCCCGGCCAATGATTAAAATTGGCTGATGATGAAATAATGATTAAAATTGGCCATAAGTCACCCAAATTCTTTTTGACCAAAAACATTTTCAAAGATTTAGTAAGAGAGTGCGGGTGTTTC
The DNA here is from genome assembly GCA_963932465.1 of Maratus speciosus. Lineage (NCBI taxonomy): Eukaryota > Metazoa > Arthropoda > Arachnida > Araneae > Salticidae > Maratus > Maratus speciosus. Next base: position 10,313,552 of record OZ010798.1, on the reverse strand, counting down.
CCTTGCGCTCTCTGCTTCCCATAGACTATGCCTTCTCCCCCACACACTTATATATAAAAAAAAAGAGTTATGTCATAAGAAAATTAGTGATTCAAATTTTAATATAACAGCTTAGTAGTTTATTGTTTTTTAAGAGAAATTCATTAAGGACAATTTCAGAGCCAAGTAACATTCATTAAAAAAAAAAAAAAAATCTAAAATTTAACCAGGAAAAAATTATTCAAACCAAAATTCAGGAAAACACAAACAAGTGCGAATCACAGACAAGATTCCTGGAAATAAAGATAAGCTTATTCTGGCTTCCTAATATTGATCACAACCTCTTATATGACCTGAAGAAAAGAAGATACAAGCAGTCTTTGTTTGAGGCAACACCTTACTTCCATGGGCAACATCCGCTCTACTGAAAAGAAACCCTCCTTTAGTTAGACAATTAACATAACGACAATTTGACAACTAAAACCAGTTACTAATCGAAAGAACATAACTTTGAATAATGTCTATTTTGCTGGAAAAAGAATTTTCTTCCCTTTTTTGATTTGATTCGTGGTAAAAAAGAAGAAAATTTAGCTTTTTTTTTTTTTTTTTTTTTTTACTTTTTCGTAGTTTATAAAATTATAATGTATTTTTTATTTTTCGTTAGATAATTATTTTCTCAAATTTCGCTCTGTTTTCTTTATTTCTTTCTTTTCTTTTTTTTTTTTTTTGTTCTCACTTGCCAAAAAGAAAAATGCCATAAAAAAAATTTGACTTTTGGTTTCGTATGTGGTAAAACAGAACATTGAACTCTTGTAGTCAAAAGGTATATATATCTATATATTCTGATAATATATATTTCAAGTTTATTTTCATTAAATGAAAATAAAATAAATAAATAAATACTAGCGATATTTTGACAGAAAGATTTACATTAGTTACAAATACCTTTAAACAATGTTGAATATATTAAGAATATAGAATTTCGTTAATTACTATTTTATGAAAAAAATCAAATTGTCCAATTTCTTTAACAAAGTACATTAGCAAAACACCTTTAGCTAACAAGCTTTTAAACTTTACTTTTTTATTTTTTACTTATTTAGATTAAGTTTACACATATTTTTTTCTTTTCTCTCCATAAACGATACCATTTATTTATTAAATTTATATCATATACAAAAAATGTAAGAACAAAGAACCAGGCTTTGCACTTTGCAGATAATGCAACAAAAAAGAAAATAGAAAGAGAGAGAGGGAGAAAAAAAAAAGGAACAGATATGTGATACCTTTAGTCAAGTTCTCGAATAATATTTTTATTTTATTTATTTTTTTTTTTTTGTGTGTGTGTGTGAGAGAGAGAGAGAAAATACAGCATTTTTCCAAAAATCGAATTCTGTGTATCAGTGGATCCCAAACTTTTTGTCTCGTGGTGCCCATTTTAGGTAGCTTTCATTACAAAAAGCTACCTATTGCAGCCGTTCGGAGGAAAGCGATTTCAAAAAATTTTGGTATATTTTCATCGATCATGACCCCCAGACCCCGAAACCACCCTCCGTTCAAAAGTTGATATATATATATATATATATATATATATATATATATATATATATATATCCATATATATATATATATATCTGACCTTTGTCATACTGTAACTCTCGAATTTATGAACCGATTTGGATGTAATTCGGTATGTACATAGTACATACCAATGTCTCGACCGAGTTCGTTGGCCAGCTTCATCCGCCATTTTGTTTCAAAATGGCGGCCATTTAAAATTTTCTTAAAATTTTTAAATTTGAAATGTGGTACCAAAGAATTGAAAATGGAAAAATATTTTTTTCTTATGTATTTGACCTTTATACAAAGATTCCGGAGCAGTTTTTGTTTCGTCTATATCTTAAAAAATGGCTGAGTTATAGCATTTTGAATTTCTAGCGTGGCTGACATTTTGAAGCGTCCTGAATTTTGTCGCGCAATAAAAGGCGTATTTATGAACCGATTTGGATGTAACTTCGTTTGTACATAGTACATACCAATGTCTCGACCGAGTTCGTTGGCCAGCTTCATACGCCATTTTGTTTAAAAATGGCAGCCATTTAAATTTTTAAGAAAAATTTAAATTTGAAATGTAGTACCAAAAAATTGAAAATTGAAAAAATATTTTTTTCTTATGTATTTAACCTTGATACAAAGATTCGGGAGCAGTTTTTGTTTCGTCTATATCTCAAAAAATGGCTGAGTTATAGCATTTTGAATTTCTAGCGTGGCTGACATTTTGAAACGTCCTGATATTTGTCACGTGATAACAGGCGTATTTATGAACCGATTTGGATGTACTTTGGTGTGTACATAGTACATACAAATATCTCGACCGAGTTCGTTGGCCAGCTTCATCCGCCATCTTGTTTCAAAATGGCGGCCATTTAAAAAAATTTTAAAAATTTAAAATTTAAAATGAGATGCCAAAATATTGGAAAATGAAAAAGATTTTTTTTTGTATGTGTTTGACCTTAATACAAAGATCCCGGAACAGTTTTTGTTTCGTCTATATCTAAAAAAAATGGCTGAGTTATAGCGTTTTGAATTTCTATTGTGGCTGACATTTTAAAACGACCTGATTTTTGTCACGCGATAACAAGCGTATTTATGAACCGATTTGGATGTTACTTGGTCTGTACATAGTACATATCAATGTCTCGACCGAGTTCGTTGCCAGCTTCATTCGCCATCTTGTTTCAAAAAGGTTGCCATTTAAAAAATTTAAATTTGAAATTTAAAATGAGGTATTAAAAAATTGGAAAATGAAAAAGATTGTTTTATGTGTTTGGCCTTGATACAAAGATTCCGGAGCAGATTTTGTTTCTGAAAATTTGTTCTTTTGTTTATATCTTAAAAAATGGCTGAATTATAGCACTTTGAATTTCTAGTATGGCTAACATTCTGAAACGATCTTGTATTTGTCACGCGATAACACATGTATTCGCCTATTTCCATGTGAGAAAGCATGTGGATAGTATACATCAACATCTCAGCCAAATATAAGTTACTTTAAATAAAAGCAGCTTGGATAAAGCTGACTAATTTCGTGAAATTCTCATTCATAATGATTTAGTATTGATAAAAATTAGTATTGAATCTCCTATATTCGGTTTCCACTAAATTGAGCTTCGTGTGTTTGAATAATATAAGTTGGCTTTTTTAAAATAATGTATTTGAAAGCTACCTCTTCCTCCCGGCACTGGCCGGAAGGACTTTTTGAATTAATTTCTCTGACGGAGCCCCTGAAGCCTGCTGTACCCTATAAGTTTTTTTTTCTTAATTTAGGTATGTGGCAACTAAGCAGAGGAATAAAATTTCTACTCAGAATCAGCCCTGCCAGTACGGATCAGGCCTTAAATTTTTTCTCGAGATTCGGCCCCAACCGGGTTCATTCTTTTCTAGCCGTATCAATTGAGATTTTTTTCCCGCTTACTAGTAATACTGTGGAAACTTTCTTTCTTAATTTATGAAAAAGTGAATGATAAACTTCTTTGATTTCTTTGTTTTATTGAATTATTCATTTCGCTTTTTTTAGATAGCTTAACGTGTAGGTTAATCACGTGAAAGACACTTTACCAAAATGCTGTGAATGACTGATTTTTATTTTAAAATATATTACATGTATTCAAATATTTTGGAGCCTGAGTAAAATCTTGGGCATTTAAACAATTTTTCATATTTTGTTTTCAATTTATTTACAGTAAGTAAAAGGAAACAAAAATTATGCATAAAGCATAGATTATGAAAGACTTTCCAACACATCCAGAATACTCTAACAAAATTTCACACTGTAATAAGGTGGGTCTAAGTAAATAATTTGGAAAACGTGTAACACATTTGTGAATCAATTTTTAGCAATTACCATCTATAGGCAGAAAAATATCCGAATTCTTTTGTGCAGCTTTTTGTAGGATATATATACATACAGGGCTTAATTTATAACCAAAAAAGTATCTGAGCTCTAACATTCTGCACCAATAAAAACTTTAGTGCAACAGCCCCCCCCTCCCCCCACTTACTTTTTTTTTTTTAAATTTCAAACAGTATTTAAAAAATTTAAAGCAATTTCTTTTTCTTCAGAATATATATATACAGTGAAACCCGCTTAAGAAGTTTCCCAAGGGAATGGAGGGGAAAAACTTTTTAAACGGGAAAACTTCTTAAACGGGAAATTAGCATCTTTTGAAAAAATCAATAGTTTAAATATTGATATTTAGAAGAGGGTTTATTTTACCTTAGTACAATAATACAAAGAGTACTTTCTATAAAATTGAGTTTTCTTAAGAAATTTAAATTAGTTTGCACACTTAAAAAATTAGCTAATAAAGTAAAAATACATAATTACCTTAGAAACTCTTTATTTAATCCAAGACTAGAAATTTCTCTTTAAGAGTCATTTGATATGTTTTTGCAAAAAAAAAAATCGGTTATAGTTTTTTTTTTTTTTTTTTTTTTTTCGGCAACCTTTAATCAATAACTTTTCTTCCATAACTTCATATTTTCCTCTTTTCCCATTTTTAATTTTACGAGATTTTTCAGAACAGTTTAAAATGAGATCTCATTTTGCTAGAATTCCATTCAGAGTAGTCACTGGTATGTTCAACTTCTTTGCGATTTAAACTATTGTTGTTTTGGCGTTACTACCAACTTCTTTCAAAATTTTGATTTTGTCTTCAATTGACAAGGCTTTCCTTTTAATTGCCTTGCCCAACATTTTTGGAAAAAAAAAAGAATTTTTTGTTAGTGTATTTACTAGCGAGAAAGCTTTGATGTTATGCACTTTACACTGACTTAAAAACTGTGAAATGAATAAACCAAACGGTGCTTTGGTACATTACACTTACGGAAGAAGGTGGTGGGAAAGAATCTGTTGTAACTATTGAACTGAAAGAACCACCTCTCGGTAGGGCAGAGCAATTCCCTCTTCTATTTATCAGTCACCATTTTTACAGTGACGGGGGACCCATCATTCCATTTCCATCAAACACGTTAAACAGATTTTAAGGTGAAATAGAGGTGACCATAACTGCTATTAGTCCTAAACATTGACCTTTTTGAATAGCGAAGAATATAAAGGAAGAGATTTCCAGCACAGAAAATAAAATAATAATCAAAAATACCAAATAAACGCTCTTTGAAAGTAAAAATGGAACCAAAAATAAAACTTTTTAAGCGGGAAGGAGTTTTGAACTAAACTTCTTAAACGAGTTATTTTAGTGTTGTAAGAATAAGAGAAAAATGGGAATCGAAAATATAAACTTTTTAAACGGGAAAACTTCTTAAGCGGGTTCTACTGTATATATATATATATTTATATTCGTATATAACAAAATATATTTTTACTACATCTAATATTCATTTCTATATAATAAAATCTAATAAATAAAGAGAGCAAAAAGAATGAAATCAGGGAGTGGGAAAATTTCCAAAAATCGTATTCACCAAGGATTTCTTTGTATTGACAGAACACTCGGGGGATTATGTGAGCATTGTTTATAAACTCTAATGGGTTCCAACTAACATTTAAATATTAATTAAAAATTAAGAAGTACTGGAGCTGAGTTCCTATGAGCTTCAGTGTAAATTAAGCAACGCGAGGAGCTAATAAGTTGATCATTAAGAATATTTTACAAACATGAACAAAAAGCAGCTAGTAAAAACGGCAGATACTGTTGCGAATAATTCCGGCATTCCTCGTCGCCATTTTTAAACAGTGAGACAGAAAACGGACTGAGACAGATTTGTGAGCACTAGATGGAAGTATGCTCCTATGTGTACGACACACTACATCAAATATGTAAGGCCTTTGGAAGAAAGACGCAAAAGATAGGAGATCGGAGGAATAGAAAAAGACAATTTAGGCTTCCGTATTTCAGAAGCGCTGTTCCGCAGGTCTTCGGAGCGCAGTATTTATGAGCTGAGGTGAATCCCGACTTTTAAATAATCACTAAAAACACTAGAGTACCAGCGCTGTTCTAAATTTAGATACACCAAATAACATGGGGAAAATGGTTAAATATGGTAAAAAAGCATACCACAATTGAAAACGGAATATCAGCAATTATTGCTCATAGACACTACTTATCAATTTATTTATCAAAAAACGAAAAATTCATTTTGATTAGAAATCGCTTCCATCCCTGCCAATTTTGTGATGTCTTTACGTTTAAAAATGAAATGTAAATGTGTCAGAAATTTTCAGGCTTGTTGAGCAGTGTACTTGAGAAACGATTTAAGTATAAATGTGATGCAGAAGCCGATGCTAGTTTGACAACATCAGTACAAAAATGCGTAGAGATCAGATCCCCATAAAACAGTTACATTGTGTCAGAGCCAAGGCTTGATTTTTTTCAGCAAACCCGGGCCGGGCCTGGATCAGGCTTACATTGTTTATTTATTTTCGTACATAGTCAAGCCAGACCAGAATTGGACTTAATTGTTCCCAGAATGTGTCAGGTAGGCAATATGTTTTGTAAAAATAGTAACAGCCATAATGGAATCATTGGGAATATGTCTGGTTCTCAAATTCCCGGCTCATCAAAGCGAAACTTTCTGATAAATTTTTTGACTCATTTTTAACTATAATAGCATAAAAATAACAGGTATGACTATTGAAACGATTTGAAAACAAATAGCATTTTCCATTTTTTGATAAATAAATTACTTATTGAGTTAGAGATTTTTGTCACGTGACGACAGCTTTTTCTCCTTTCCCATGCTATCGCTTCGAAAAATCAGATTCAAAACGCTAACTTTGATTGTATTTTCTAACAGATATTTTCGCTTTATCAAAAAATAGAAAACGTCATTTAATTACGAAGTTCATAGTTTATTTATAGAGACATTCAAAAGTATTCCATTATATTATGGTCTATGAAGAAATGTAATTATATAAATACGTAGCACCTACAGTCGTCGTTGGTTCCGTCCGTCTGTCCGCATAGAGCAGCGCAAAAACTACCCAACCAAATGGTCTGAAATTTTTAATATATGATTGTTGCAAAATTTTGTCGAGCCATTTCAAATTTTATGAAAATCGGATGTATAGTTTAATGACAGGGACAGTCAAAAGTTTTTCTTTACATGACGGCCAATGGGAAAAAAAATTATTGGAAGTGCATTTTTATGATGTTACAGACTATGCACTTTATGAAGTGCAAAAAATATACATTTAGTACAATATGGGGTGCAAAAAATAATTCTAAAACTAGTTATAGTACGAACGCACCTCATTTGCCACGTTTGACGAGCAATTTCCAACTTGTTTTAGAATACAGAGATACTTCCATTTTCGAAACCGGTTTTAAAAATGTGTGTCATTCTAAAAAATATCTGCGACCAAAATCCAAAAAGTAAAAAAGGAGCAATGTAGAGATGGACCTCGGCTATCCAATGCAAAAAAATTATTTTAAAATGTTGAAATGCAAATGAGATATTAGAAAATAACCTCCCTATAGGTTTAGTTTTAGTTTGCCAGTGTCTTCGCCTGCAGAGAAAGGAGCCTTAAATAAAGCATAGTTTTAAATGAAATGCTTTTTTAATCTTATGAAAACTTACTTCAGGGGTGATTGTGTTCCAGTTATATACCGGAATTCCGGTATATTTTTCATTTTTAATAACGGAATTCCGGTTTTTCCCCCCGAGTTCAAATAATCATAAAAAATATTGCGAACTTTGACATGGTTGCCAAAAAAAAATTAATTTCGTCAATTGTTTGGAGAAAAAAATCGACAATCTCGTCAATCGTTCGCAAAAAAATGCGAATTTCGTTAACCATTCGTAAAAAAAGTCGCAATTTTTTTGAAAGGATTGAGTAAGAAACGATTTCATCAACGGATCGCGAAAAAACGAAATTTCGTCAAATGATTGCGGAAAAAAACGGGGATTTCGTTAAAAAAAAATCGAGGAAATCGTAGTTTTAATCTAAAGATCGGGGTAATAGCGTGAATATCGTCAAACAATCGTGGAAATAACGCGAATTTCGACAACCGATCGCAGAAAAGGCGTGGATTTTGGCAAACGATCGCGGGAAAAAACGTGAATTGCGGCAAACGATTGAGGGTGAAAAAGCAAAATTCTACAAACGACCGCGGAAAAAAACGCAAATTTCTTCAAAGGGTCGCACAAAAATGCGAATTTCTTGAAAGGATCGCGGAAGAAACGCGAATTTCGGCAAATTACCGCGGGAAAAACGCAAATTTCGATTATGGATCGTGGGAACAATGCAAATTTCGTCAAAGGATCACGCAAATAACGTGGATTTCGTCAAATAATTGCGGAAATAGCGTGTATTTCGTCAAATAATTGCGGAAATGACGCGTATTTCGTCAAATAATCGCGGAAATGACGCAAATTTTGTCAAAGGATGCGAAAAAAACGCGAATTTCGGCACGATCGCGGAATAAACGCGAATTTCGGCAAACGATCGCGTGAAAAACGCGAATTTCGGCAAACGATCACGTGAAAAACGCGAATTTCGGCAAACGATCACGTGAAAAACGCGAATTTCGGAAAACGATCGCGTAAAAAAAAAAAAAACGCGAATTTCGACAAACGATCGCGGAAAAAACGCGAATGTCATCATTCTTTTTTATTCAGAATGATCCCTGCTGTTATATATTAATTGTTTTTATGCATAATTTCGAAAATATTCCTCAAATATGTAATTTTTCTCCTGTAAAAAAACTTACTTTTATTTGACTAATTGAGTTGAGCCTGGATTTATTCATATAATGTTTAGTAAAAATTGTCTATTAACCAATAATCTTAATTCTCATGCTTTCTCATAGGTAATTTTCTCATATGATGAAAAAAAAAAAATCAGATTTCATTGTGGTTAAGAATCACCAATATCACAAACTTTAAAAATGGAAGGTTTGAGATTAAACATTTATCATTTAAAGAAATATAAAACCAGTGTGCATTTGTAGATGAGTACTACAAATAAAAGTGTACTCTAAACACATCAGTGCCAAATATGTTTTTTTGAATAGTATTGCCTTTTTTAAACAGTGACTTTTCTATTAATTCCCCTCTCCTTTCCTGGGACAGAGTCCTTTTGTTCTAAAGTCAGCGCTATTCCCGCTGAAATTTCAGGTATTTTTTCATGAACCCACAATCACCCCTGCTTACTTTTTACAAGTATATTGTACTTTATTGGTTACAAGATTAAGAAATTAAGCTTTCAAACAATTTTGTATAGTTTTTTTCATTTATATAATCACCAACATATTTTTAAAAGCATTGCAAATTATGCTCATTTTTTAATTTAATATATTTTGACATCAATAAAAAACCAATTTTAAACCATGTTTTTTTTTTCTAATAATAATCTGATTTATATCACGATAAAAATCTTGACACTAATGTAATTTTCAAATATCTGTTTTGTTCCTCTCATTATGTTAAATTATCTCTCTGAAGCAAGTCGTTAAAATCCCCAATAACAATTTGTGAAGTAAATAGCATAAGACAAAATGTTCAACACCAATCTGACAACTTATATATTTTTTCAATGGATAAATTAAAATTTATTTTTCTCTCCATAGGAATGACATAAATAACTTGAAAATGCTGTCAACAACAGACATAAAATGTAAATGGAGTGATTTTTCAGCACAATTCCCGTCATATACCCATCCGATACCCGTAGCTGACTTCTGCCGTGTGAAGCTTGTTGATGACTTCCACATCCCTGAGAGCTTTTTGGACAAATTTAAATCAGATGTTTTGAAAATATTGCCAAATTGTGCACTTGCAAAACAAGAAGCAAGATATCGGGAGAAAGTATCAGAGAAATTGTAAGTTGTTTTTTAATGCTATATATATATAAATAAATTGTAAACAATACAAGTTACAGAAATCATGCAGAGCTTTAAATTCATTTTCATCTAGGAAGATATCCCCCCTCCCCCCCTATCAATATGATTTTACAATTCTTTAAAAATAAATGTATGTGATTATGTGGCAAATAGTCTTGAAAAAAATTTGAGTAGATTGCAAATAATTGGTGTGATCCATTTTAAACTATTTTATAAACTTCTTAGTTATAAATATTTGTATTGATTTAATTAAATTCTTAATGAAAGTTTGTAATTTTCAAATGTTATATTTTTTAATGCTCACTTTTGTAGCAACTATATATATATATATATATATATATATATAAATATTTTTTCAAATGTTTCATTTCACCTGAATTCCCTTTTGTGCCAACTATCACACTTAATGAAATAGTATTGGTATAATGGAAAAATAAATTAAAAATATACATATATTAGGAGTTCTGCATCTTACAAGCTAAGCTTGGCAAACCCTGCAGGCTCTAAAAAACATGCAAATTTGTTGTTTAAAAAAAAAATTACCTAATTATGGAAGATTGAATGTTGATTACTATCAACAAAGAGAGTGAAAACAGAAATCTGCCAGATTAGCCATTTAATCCTGTAAAATATTAGAAATACCATTATATATTTTCTATAATAAAGGATTTGTTTTCTTTCAGGCAATGTTCGAATTTAAACAACGTTTCATAATCCAGTGTTGAAGAATCGAACAATGTCGATATTTTGAAGATAATTTTTAACTCCAAGCCCGATCCTCCTATAGAATGGGATATTAACTCATTTAATATCAAAATGGAAGAAAAGTCCTTTTTCTTAAGTGATGTTCAAGTAAGTAAATACTTTAAAATATTTAATGAAACATTTTAACAATTCTTTGTATTATATATCAATGCAAAAACCCTTGACGGGTTGAAAGTTTCTGACGCAGCACTTTATCTTATGCTCTAAGAATTTTAAATATGGAACTTAAAAATACTGATATCAAATTTTGAGTGACGTTATGCTATTTCTTAAAAAATATATTTGTATTTATTTCATCATTTTATTTTTGTTTTATTTATAATCGCATGTGCAAAAGTTATGTTCAACATGAAAAGCTGCATAAAATTTTATTCGCTGTTGCTTTATCATTTACATCTCTCATAAATTCAAAATATGAGTTTTAAAAGATATGATATAAAATTTAAGTGACGCCTTGATGTGACTTTAAAAGGTTTGTTTTAAAATTCAATTTAAATTATTTTTGACTTGGTTAAAATAATTTTTTACATCTACACAATACTTTTAATTTTCCAATTCACTGTTAAATATATCACTTTCATTGAATCTATACTATGCATTGAAATGTATTTATTTCAATAAATTGATTTATCTTTTGTGTCACGCTATTCAAAATTGTGAGTAAGATTTATGTAAATGGTTTATTTGCGTCATTGTGTCCAAACTACATGAAATGTATGAAAAAGGATAGTTTGACGCAAATAAACCATTTACATAAATCTTACTCACAATTTTGAATAGCGTGACACAAAAGATAAATCAATTTATTGAAATAAATACATTTCAATGCATAGTATAGATTCAATGAAAGTGATATATTTAACAGTGAATTGGAAAATTAAAAGTATTGTGTAGATGTAAAAAATTATTTTAACCAAGTCAAAAATAATTTAAATAGAATTTTAAAACAAACCTTTTAAAGTCACATCAAGGCGTCACTTAAATTTTATATCATATCTTTTAAAACTCATATTTTGAATTTATGAGAGATGTAAATGATAAAGCAACAGCGAATAAAATTTTATGCAGCTTTTCATGTTGAACATAACTTTTGCACATGCGATTATAAATAAAACAAAAATAAAATGATGAAATAAATACAAATATATTTTTTAAGAAATAGCATAACGTCACTCAAAATTTGATATCAGTATTTTATAAGTTCCATATTTAAAATTCTTAGAGCATAAGATAAAGTGCTGCGTCAGAAACTTTTAACCCGTCAAGGGTTTTTGCATTGATATCATTACTTTTTTGAGGTTAGTGATAAAATGATTTAAAAAAAAGATACTTATGGAATTTAATGCAGATTTAATTTTTACTATTTTATTACAATTTTCCTTATAGCAGTTTGTATATAAAAACAACTGGGTAAGTATAATCGCAGATCGCACAGAGGGTTTCATTTGATATTCCTTTAAAAACACTTTATCCTTAAATTAATAAATCCAAAATGTTAATTTATAATTATTAAATCCTTACATAGATGGTGTTTCATAGATGGATAGTTACATAGATGGATAGACGTTTTTATCAAACATTTCTCTATAATACTACGCAATTGCGTCAAAAGATGGCGACACCAGAAGTCTGATATGCTTATTATGTAAACTGTAATCAAACTTCATTGATATTTATAAATAAAACATTTCAACTAAATTATTTATTATAAAAGAATTATTACATCACAATAGCTTTTATGCAACGAAAATAATAATTATAATAATAATAATATTATGGATGTCAGTGATTATATATTGATTGACCGTCATAATAATAAAAAATGATATTATAAAAAGAAGAGCTGAAATGAATTGTTTTTTTACGTTTCTGATCGTGTGATTTATATTCAAATAATAATTATTAATGTATATTTTTTGTAAAGTGATTGAAATTAAATATATTTATAAAATTTATGGTAATATTTTTATTGTTGAAAAATTGCCAAGAAATAATCATCGTCAAATTGGCGTCATTATAATTGTAATTTTATTTAACTTAATAGCAATTAAAAAAATTACAAAGGAACTGAGAATAATGGTCAACTAGCAGACTTAAAAAAAAAAAAAAAAACATTCACATGTGAAAAACACGTATCAGGGAGTATCGAACTGCCTATCTTATGACCAGTAAACGATGGCCCTTAGCCACTCAGCCAGTGGGAAGACAAAATTTTTCTCCCCAAAAGTGGTTAAAAAGAAAGCATGTGTATGAATACAGTGTCATCCATTTTCGGTGAAATTTCCATAGAATGGCGAAGAAATATAGTCCGATTTTTCATGCGCATTATAAAACGAACAAGAGTCTTGCTGGAAACAAGTAAATTGTTATTTGGTTCATCTGAAACATATTTATTTGATTTTTAAAAAATCGCCCGTGTCATTTTCGAGAGAAAAAAAAATCGAATTATTTAACGAACGAGAGTTTTCCCAGAAAAAAGAAAAGTGTTATTCACCTCGCCTTAATCACATTTATATTATGTATCAATTTAAAAATAATCGTTAGAACCGTTTTCGAGATTTTCAAATTAGGAACTTCCTCGATATGATACCAACGTTTTCACTTTAAAAATGGCTATTTAGATCTCAAAATATACTGCACGTAGAAATGTAAAAATTTCAGTATACGATTAGACTGCAGATATAAGACTGTTCTAGAAAATTCAGAACAATAAGACATATATCTGCTGAGTTATTAAAAGGCGGCTTTTTGCGTTTTCTTTGATGTCGAGTTAGCTGTATATATGAGTTCCGCCATCTACGAATTCTATGATACGATACGATACGATTTTAACGATACGATACAATACGATTTTAGGCTTAAGGCTGCGTCACTCGGAATACTACCGTCTTCCATATGTTATTTTAATGATACTGACATAGCTGCCAACTCTTCCGATTTTTTCAGAATTCTTCCGAAAAATCGGCATGTTTTCCGATTTTACGCGCGTAATGCATTGTCTTCCGCTTTTCGTCATTTTCTTCAGATTTTCGGCCTTTTCTTACGCTTTTTACGCGAGTTTGGTCAAAGGATCGCGGAGAAACCCCGAAATTTCGCCGAATGTTCGCGGGAAAGACGCAAATGTCGTCGGAAGATCGCGTAAAAAACGAGAATTCCCCCCAAAAGAGCGCGTAAAAACAAGAATTCCGTGAAAGGATCGCGAAAAAACGCGAATTTCGTCAAAAGATCGGGTAAAAAAAGTGCCGTCAAAAGATCGCGTAAAAACACTATTTCCGTAAAAAAAAACGCGTAAGAACGTGAATTCCGTTAAAGAATCGCGGAAAAAACGCGTGTTTCGTCAGAAGATCGCGGAAAAACGCGTGTTTCGTCAGAAGATCGCGGAAAAAAACCCAAATTTCACCGAAGGATCGCCGGAAAAAACCCAAATTTCGCCGAACGATCGCGGGAAAGACGCAAATTTCGTGAAAAGATTGCGTAAACAACGCGTAGGGGTGATTCTGGTCCAAATTTTCCGAAAATATAAGGCATTCATTTCTGAAAATTGAAAAAAAATCTCACCAATTCGAAAATTCGGATATAAAAAATATCGCGAATTTCGACAAATGTTCGCCGAAAAAAATAAATTTTGCCTATCGTTTGCAGATAAATCGCCAATTTCGTCAAAGAAGCGCGTAAAAAACGCAAATTTCGTCAAAAGATCGCGAAAAAACGGCAAATTTCGTCAAAAGATCGTGAAAAAACGGCACATTTCGTCAAAAGATCGCGGAAAAAGGCACATTTCGTCAAAAGATCGCGAAGAAACGGCACATTTCGTCAAAAGATCGCGAAGAAACGGCACATTTCGTCAAAAGATCGCGAAAAAACCACAAATTTCGTCAAAAGATCGCGAAAACGCCCACAACTTTTACCAAAAGATCGCGAATCTCGTCAAAGGGCCGCGGAAAAAACGCATAGCTAGTGTCGGTAGTGGATCCCCCCCCCCCCCTCTGAAGTTTTAAGTGTATTTTAATGTGAAAGGTAGGAAATCTATGAATGTTCAAAAGAAAAAAAAAATTGTAATTTTTAATATATTCAAGTTATTTTTTTTTATCCTAATATATATATTGTGTAATTACAAATTAGGGAATTTTTTATTTGAGTTTCTTTTCAAATTTGTTTATTTATAAGGATTCAGTTGTTTTTTAGTCCTTACTGAAAGTGTTATAAAACTTAAAAAATCTTCTGATTTCTTCTGATTTTTCACTAAAATCTTCTGATTTCTTCTGATTTTTTGTCCAAAATCTTTTGAATTTTACCGAAATTTAGTTGGCAAGTATGTACTGATTACCAGAAGCTTTTAACGAGGAAAGTGTTTCTTATATTGCTTAATATACAATGTCATCTATATATTTAACACGCTAAGCATTTTCTTTCAACAGTCCGTGAGAAGAAACTACTGCATCAAATTACGCCAATCTTTTTTTAAATGAAAGATATTTGGCCACAGATTTGTTATTGTACATTCGTTTGTTCAAATATTTTATTAATTAGCCGTAATTTTAAATTATTCTACAGTTGCGCATGCGCAGTATATAAGTACAAGTCTGCCTTTGGAGTGACATGCTGCACTTGTGCAAAGAAAGATGCTCGCTCAGTTGAATTATGACATCACAGGTAGAAGTTGTTTTAAGTTCGTCTGCTATTTGATTGTACTGTAAACAAGCTTTTCTTTCTTTCACAAAGTTAATATTATTTGTCTCTCAGCATTATTAACAATTCAAAAATTTATTGTATTGATATTAAGAGCTAGATACGGTTTATTTCGGGGGGTGCCATATTGTTTGTTCATATTACACACGGAAGATAAACACAATGATTTGAGTGGAGACTAAAAGTTATATCCGTCTTGGAAAACTAGCATGTTAAGTTGTAGCTGCTTCTTTGAAAAAATAAGGTATAAATATTAAAATGCAAAACTATTTCTGCAAAATCAGAAAATTCCAAGACAATTGTGTATGCGTCAACTGTTTTTCGAACCTTTTCAATTTAGAAGAAAAATGAACGAGTTCCTCCTAGCGTAGCAGATTAAAGTAGCAGTTTAAAGCTCAGAATTTTATTATTATTTGAATGCTTTATAATTAAATAAAATTTAGCATTCAATAATATTTTGAAAAAAATAATGATTTTATATTTAAAATATTTAAGCTAAAATAGTTTGCATGTAATTATCAATTAAATAAATTGAGCTGATCTACAATTTTCGTTATATTTTCTGACCATTATCAAGAATATATATGTGTGTGTGTCAGAAAGAAAAGTTTGTCATTCATTTGCATAAAAAATAAAACAAAGAAATAAAAATATTCGTATAAGAGCTATAAAAGAATTTACCTTGATATCCAGGTTTAATATTTAAGAAATGTATAAAAATGTAAAATAAAATTCAAGTAGTAAAATATAAATGTTATAAATCGTTAGCTGCATCAAGTTTCAAAGTTAGGTTTTTAGAGAATGAGACAGATAAAAATAAAATTCATGGCAGCTTTTAATCGTAGTGTAGTTAAAAAAAAAAATGAAAATAAATATTTTTTTCAAAAAAAAAAGGCCATAGTAAGTAAAAATAAATTCTCTAATTGGTATTTTTAGGTAAATTTCTGATAAAAAGCAAGCATAATTGGTTGTAAATTATAAACTTAAAATTCTTTCACTTCATTGAATAGGTTAGATTGACAGTACCATCTATCGCCTTAAAGAAATAGGAATCATTTATGCAATATAGAAATTCATCATTCAATAATTTAAAAATAACTCATTAAAAATTCAAGAATTTTTCTAATGAAACATTCAAGTTATTTACCATCCAATCTTGACGGGCACTATCTAGAGTTTGCTGATAAAATAACAATTAACTGACAGAAGTATTTCACTAGAAAATGTTTGTTATATTAAAACAAATTAATTTATTTTTTGCAGTATGTTTATTAAATCTGTAAAATTCTCAAAGTGATATGTCAAAATATGAGAGTGACGATAGGTTTTCATTTTTATTTTTTTGCAAAATGTAAAATTATTATTTAATTTATTTTACAAGTATGAAATTTCTGTAATGAACCTGCAAAATTTATAAAGTTTTTGGGTGTTTACCAATTTGATGTTAAATATTCATGTAAAAGCTCTTGGATGTCATTTTAATTGAACTTAAAATATATTATAAATCATTCCAGATTACAACAGAAAAAGCAATCAGAATTGCGGTTGCGACTGTATGCCAGAACTCGCAGCTCTGGATGAAAGAAAGGATGAAAAGAATAACAGGTAGCAATTGCTATACTCTTTTCACCTACAGTCGAAATAAAAAGGCACAGTGGGAGAAGAGAATGAACAAGTTCCTGGAGCCAAATTTCATGGGCAATTCAGCCACTGCATATGGCCAATATTTTGAGACGGCTGCCAGGAACGAATACGCCAAGAGTTCAAAACACTTCAATGCGGATTACTAGTTCATCCTGCTATGCCCTTTTTTGGATACAGCCCTGATGGACTTGTCTATGATGCAGGCAAACTGAAATGAGTAGAAATTAAATGTCCAGTTCTTGGAAGCCACAGATCAGCTGTAGATGTTGTTTCAAACTTGGACTATTTAACAGTTGATGATGCTTCCCAGTATTCATTAGAGGAAAAGCACACATATTATGGACAAATTCAGCTTGGCCCATACATTACAGGAGCTGAGGAATGTGACCTTATAATTCATTCCTCATTTGACAATAGTTTTGTTAATGTTGTTGTGAAAAAAGATCAATACTTTCTTCTAAACATGTTAAATACTCTTTGCCAAACTTATTTTTATAAAATGCTACCATAATACATAACCTATATCTCACTTTAAATATTAACTTGTACTTAGCCAAATTATTTTTTAATACATCTCTAATAGATCAGGCGGCAGCTGTACAAACTATCATCTCATTAAGTTCATGGTTGAAATGCTAGGATTAGTTAGAACTTAATTAGCACATTAAAATGGAACTGATTTGCCAAGTTGTATCTTGGTTGAGACTACCTGCATTTTAGAAGTTGATTGATAGGTTTTCCTGCAGCCAGTGGAATCATAAAGGTATGATAAGTTGTAGAAAAACACAGTGGGAAAACTACCAATCGATCACTAAAATTAGATCTGCAGGCAGTTTCTACCAAGAAAGGACTTGGCAGACCAGTTTTATTTTAATATGCTAATCACGTTCTAGCTAATCCTGGAACTTCAACCGCGAACTCAATGGGGTGATAGTTTTTGTAGCTGTCGCTCACATTTTAATAAATATATATTACTTTTGGAAAGGAAAATTTAAAGCAAATTGGGCAACAATGAGCTCCTTTGGTAAGGGTGATACCCTCACAATGTGTTTAATACAGAACTATGTACAGTATTGAGTGAAAAAAAAGTACCTATTAATTCTGCCACAAACCATTGTATAAAAATGAGACCACTACCAGTCGATAATTGTCTGAATTAAAGTTGATTAATACTAATCCCATCAATTGATACTAGTCTCATTTTTATATAATGATTTGCAGCAGTTACTTTTTTTTCCCCCAGACTGTACATGGTTCTGGGGGACTCGTTAGCCTGTTTATTTTCTTTATCCCTTTATGTACTGAATTATGAAAATTTTATCTTTTAAACCGTTTTTCGTGAATTGTTTAACATACATTAGAAGATTTACATAATCATTTAATAAATTTTAGAAGTATTAATTAAATTTGAATTTATAGGGATTTTGTGCAATATTTATAACCCCACTCAAATCTTTTATTTTAAATATTTTTCTTAGTATTTTGTAGAATTATGAAATGTACAAATATAATGTTCTTACAATAGAAATATTTCCAAATTGAAAAATCCCCCACCCCGATGTCAAGTAAGCTGAAAAGATGCACAGGCAAAAGAAATTATCCTTTTAAAAATATTTTTGTTTTGTGTAACCAATAATGCTTTTGGAACAAGATAAAGTAATGTATCTATAACTCATTCTAAACTGTATTACAACTAATCTATGTATTAAATGAATTTTATAACAAGTTATTTTAATGGTACTTATGAGTACCATCAGTAGATAAAGGGTTAAATATACAAAAATAAGGCAGAAATATAGTAGCCAAGAGATTTAAACAGTTAAATGTAAAAAAAAAAAAAAAAAAAAAAATCTACTTTTTTTCTTATTTAATGTCACATAACTTCTTTTCAGCAATAGTTATGACAAAAACTCAAACCTGTTGACAGCAATGTTTTTTTCCCCCCTCTCTCTCTCTCCAAAAGATGCAGAAGCATTCAACATCTTTTACAGTCCATTCTTTTTCATTGTTATATAATCAACAGTTTACAGTGTGCAGACTTTCTTTAATGTAAATTGATTGAATGCATGCATCCACTATCTGCATGTTATTGTCTTCTTGATACATTATCCCACATATTACTAAATGATTTGCTGCTAAAATTTGTTTAGCTTCAGTTAAAACATCTACTTTGCATATTACTCTCGACAAATTTTAAAATTTGATTTTATATTGTATTCATTTTTGAGAGCACAAACTGCTGGAAATAAAACTATTGTTAATATCATTCATTGTTAAAGCTGTCAATTTAATGCTACAATTTTAATAAATGTATACTAAATTACTGTTTTGTATCATTTTAGTTTTTTTATATTATTTATCATTTTAATGTATCATTTATTAAATGTTGATTAAATTACTATTTTGAACATCACTGGCGACTGACAACGATAAATAAAATTGGAAATTGACAACCATTTTTGGTGGTTAATCTACCTGGCCCAGATGAAACTTAAGTACTTAATTTTCGAATGCAATATTTTTTCTTCTTGTTACCACACTTTATAACACAACACTGGAATTTAAAACATGTAAAACTTTTTTTTTTTATAAAACAAAGATTCAGAACCACTTGCATAAGAAATTGTTGTCAAGGATGCGAGTTTCGAAACTTACTTTTTGCAGAAAATCAAAATGTAATGAAATCTCAAATAACCTCTGACTATATCCATTGCTTTTTATTGTAAACCGAGATTTTAGAATGACAGAGCAGAAAATACAAGATAAAACTACTTTTTTTTCTTCAGATTGTTGTGTTTATGTGCAGGTTTACAAATGGAATATATTCAAAGAGAAAACAATTTTTTTAATTTTGGATAAGGCGAGTTTTGAAACTCATGTCTTGATATACAAAAATTTGAATATTATAAGTGCATTAATATTACATTACAGCTCTATTTAAACATTTTGAAAAATTTTCAATTTATTTCCAATAAGACGTCACATTCATATATATATTTTTTTCTTAGTTTTTTTTTTCTTTTTTCCATGTGAAAACCTTTCAATTGAAAATTAATTATTTAGGAGAGTATATTCTTCCGGTTTTCATTTTTTGGGAACGAAAAAAGAAAGATAAATTTTATAAGAAAATTGTCAATTGATTCTAGGGATGCACTGAATATTCGGCCATGTTACCGAATATTCGGTTTGGCCAATTTTCTTCTTTTGGACTAGTTCATTCAAGCTTCGTAATAAATTAGAAGTGGACAAAGCTTCTAAATTAGTGTTTTTGTTCAAACAATTAAATCCCTGATTTATTTCTATTTGCTTAAAAAATATTGAATTGTGATTTTTATCCCTTAATAAATAGCTTGCATTAAATGAATATTTAATTTGTTTTTTAAATTTTACCATTTTTTATTCATTTACAACATATTTAAGTTTATTTCTTATTTAGTGTGCACAATTCAATTACAAAATAATAGAAGGGCTTTAGATTAAAGCTTAGATGTTTAAATTTTTAGTACCAATCAGTAACTAGAATATAGTATTTTCTTAACTATATAATTATTTCTTATGTTATTTTTATAAATATTATTTATTATAAAAAACTGCTCCATGTATTATAAAAACACAATAATTAAAAATAGAATTCTAGAAAAATCAAATAAATCCGATTTAAATAAAAAAAATCAGATTTTTTTTTTTTTTAAATCATGATTTTTTTACCAACCATGATTGCAATCCACTTATTCAGTCATAAATACAGTGTATCTCATCTTACTGGAGGTCAAACTTGGATTTTCGCTTGTTACTTAAATAATAATGAAGGTATCATAACTACATTTTCTTGCTTTGATTTCTGTGAAATATGAGTGCTGGAAATTGCGACCATTCATATCTAAGGAACTATGAGCTAGACATTCCTTTATTCAGAATGCAGTTGGTAGTATTTATACAGTGTCACTGACCAAAATTCAGTCATTTTCGATATCATCATATTTAATACAAGCAAAAATTAACATGAAACAAATCTCGATAAAATATCTGCATTGTTGATAAAGTTGAGAGCGAAAATTCATTTTCAGCTTGTAGTTACACAACCAGTGTTTTTGATTGAATGCATTGTAATTTTGATGGAATAAATGGGCTGAGATGTTTACAATCTTTGAAAATGATCGCCCACTCCAGACACTGATCTAGGATGCATTTAAAAACTTTTAATTTTTTATCCATTTAATTTTTTTTTTTCAGAAAAAGAGAAAAAATATTTCATGAAAGAAAAAATAAACTTAATACTTAGTTCAAAAATCAATATTCCAAATTTATTTTTTAACTCTTAAGTTAAGAAATAAAGAAAAAAAAATTGTATCTATTATCTATGAAATCAGTTACTTTTTGTCCCTTTCTTGGAGTGAAAGAGGGAGGGGAAAAAATTCTAGTTTCCCAACAAAACATAAGTTTTTTCAAAATATAATTTCCAATTTCATTTAATTACTTTTTTTTATCTGTAACAGACTAGTTTCATCAGATAAATAATTATAAATTAGTACCAAAGACTTAAATATTTATATTTTAAGACTTATTACATAAAACAAACATATCAAAGTTATATAAAATCTTTTGATAATTAAAAAACTATTAATGGCTGACAAAATACTTAAGAAAGAATTTTTTTGGGGGGGACACCCGGTATATGCAAAGATACAAAGGCATTAATTCATCCGTTTTGACACTGACTTCATTCAAACTCACAAACGCATTTGCATTTATAATATTATAAGGATTACACAATTTACATAAATGATTAAAAGGCAACATTTTAGGCTATAAAAAAATTTTATTACAAAATATGCAAAACTACAAATCGGATGTCAAAAATTCTACCAAAAATCAATCATCCTTTTTAATAGCTGTAACATGAGCCTTCTAAAGGACTGAATTTGTTTACTATATTAGATTCAGACAAATTCATTGAACGGTTCAGATTTTGCTTCAAACTTTAATTTAATAGGCATCACCAAAGTGGAGTATTTTAGCAAACAATAATGCTGGCATTTTCTCAGAGCTTGATAATTTCTCTTCTGCAAAATGGTGGTCCAAAAGATTGGATAAAAAATGTGTTGGGCTCAATGCTTGCTTGTAACGAGCATTTGAAGCTTTTACACATACTTCATTGAATGTTATTTTTTTCTTCAGATCTTTCTATAAATGAACTGCGTTACTAATTAAACGCTTTTTTTTTTTTTTTTTTTTGCATGTGATTGAGAGTCACTGAAATTTTATTCTGAAATTCACACTGTACTTTATTTACTTTTTGACACAGATTAATTAAACGCTATCTTTCTAAAACTGTTTGATTGCCTATATTAAAAAAAAACTAAATTATGTTTGTTTACATCTTGAATTTATTTTAAAATAATTTAAAACAAAACATTTAAATCAGTGTTTTTTTTTTTTTAAAAAAGAAAAGAATGAATTTTAATCATGATTTAAACCAACGAGTCCTGCAGACTTGACAAAATTTATTTTTCATACTACTTTGGATTGTTTTGCAAAATAACTTTACATTAATAAATGTCAAATACTTTTATAAAAGAATGTAACTTTGTTAGCCACAAATTTATTAAATCAATCTAAATAAGTAATAAATATAAAAAAACAATAAGTACAGCTTTAATAAACTTTTTAAAAATGTGAAACTCAGTGTTTTAGTAATGTTAAAAACCAAAAAACTCGTGCTAGAGTACACAATTTTTTGCAACTGTGAAGAAACTAGAAAAGAAAATAAATAAAAAAATAAAGAGTAATATATTTATTTTAAAAAGAAATTGCTTCTTATAGAATACTTATCAAACAATATTTTTTCAAATAAATTCAATAGTTTACACCAAGTTTATTATAAAGCATTAATAAAACAGTAATTTTTCCAGAATATATTCCATATTTGTAAAGGAAATTGTTTAGAACAATAGCATTTTTTTACCCTTCACAAATGGCAACTTAATCTTTCACATGTGTAAATCAGGAAAACACTTTGAAATTGAAATGAAATGTTTTCAGTTTAAGAGATTATTCCTTTTTATTTTTTAGTTATCTGTATTTTTAATTTAAATGAATAAAAGGCATGTAATACAGTATATTTCTGATCATTGCTTTGTTTACATTTTTTAAACAGTAATTTGAATGTAATATAGTAATCAAAATTATTATAGTAAAATATTTAATTAAATAGAGTAATAAACTAAAAAAATAAAAATTGAGATAGTTTTAAAAATAATTAAATTAATAAAAGTAAAGGTTTAGTAAATAATTAAATATGTATAATAAAGATGATATACATTTTTCTTGATTTATTCAAAGAAACTTGCCTCAAGAAGGTACCCTACTAATTCACATCACAATAATAAAATAAGGAAGTTTTATTTCAGGTTTAGTCATACTTAACTCAAAAAAGCTAGATTATTACATAAATATACTTATTTAAAAGATTACAATTACCAGTGATATCAACAATATCTTGAATTTTTTCAGAAATAAATTTATACTACCATCGTGAAAAATCATGAGTTTGGTCATATTAAAGAGAATTACATATTAAAATGTATACGGAATGATATATAAATTAAAGAAGTTTATAATTTTGTCTCTACATTTGAACTGAAAGTTTCATTGTTTACATCTGCGATGATATGCAGATTTTAGGCATTTAAGGATTTTAGGGTTGCACATTTGAGAGAGAGTACAGTATACGTATTTTAAATGAAATTTATATATATTGAATGAAACCTTTGTATTTTAAATGAAAATTATGATTAAATGTTGGAGAAAAAAATTCAGAAATTTAATGTCATACCAAGGCTAATGTCAGACGAACATCTTTTTGCACGCCCTTTTCTCTACACAATGCCGCTGGCATTGAGTAGGGATGATGTGTAGGGAAAAAAGCATGCAAAAAAACATTCGTCTGACATTAGCCTCAAGATTATAATTGCAGGATTTAATGGAGACCTTCCTTTTTAAAATTTATTATCCTGAAGTACAGGGGAACTTAAATTTGTAATTCCCGCTGCAATTATCACAATTTTATCGATTAAGTTAAATAAATTACAGGGAATCCTTCCTTGAAGCAAGCGAAATGTCTTTATTCGTTGAATGACTCTTTCAACGTGTACTCTAGCACAAGCAATTTTTTTTGTTAATCTGGAGTCAGAGGGAGGTTCTTTGGGTTTTTTTTTTTTGGTCAAAAATGGTGGCCGTATCAATTTCACGCAATTTTGTTGGCATTTATCATCAATTAAAAATCCTTTGTCAACCATTACTGCATCAGAGCATGGCTCAAGCATTTCAATAACATGACTATTTTCACAGATGCTTTTGTCAGTAGTTCTGCCACCATAGTCTTTGCTAACAAAAGTAATAACTCCACCAGGTGAAGTACCTATTAAATACTTCACAGTATGATCACCTTTATACTGTGAATATATATATATCCTTTCATGAATGCATTTGACTTTTTGCACAGATATTTCTGTGCAATCTAAAACAACACGTGTTTCTGAAAGACCTTTGAAGCATCTTGGCATATTTGCCAAAATGACTTCTTTTTCGGGAAATTCTATCATTCTCCCTAACAATGTAGAAAGTTTCGGTACTAAGTCAGCAAAAATGTTGCACGCAGTCTTGACCATGCAACCAAAAAAGATCGATATACATGAAAATGATATGTTTAATTTTATTTTCATAAAAACTAAGATAATTCTTTCATTCACAGGCAAAATGTGCTTATTCGTGAATTTCACTAACATAGATATTGCCTCCGCCAACTTATTCAATAAAGCCAAACTGGGCAAGCCAGTTAAAGAATTTAATTGTTTATCAGTCAGCCTTGTTGATTGAATCAGATAAGGCAACTGAAAATCCCCGCTCACAACTTGTGTTGCCTTATCTGCTGTACCAACAAGGCTTTCTGGATCATTAAGTTGCAGCAGAGCTTCAACAACCAATTTTTCTGATTCTATATCTGGGACAACTGGATCACAGTCTTCAATTTGACTGTTGATAGAATTTTCTTTTTCATCAAGACTTCCTGGTTCGGCGCTCTCAGGCTCCATAGCTGAATTTTCTTTTTTTCTGAAATGAACAAGAAAATTCCATAAATTAAGTTATAAAAAAAAAAAAAGAAGTTATATTGTTTAATGAGATATCAATGTTTTTTCTATCTTTCTCAAGTCAGTTGAGATTTTAGGTAAAAAGTTCCAATCAGTTAAAATATATTATGTATATAAATATATATATATACATATAAATTAAATTTAGTAAATTTATCTGAGATAAAGTAAAATGGCCGGAAAAAAATGGATTTTAATTTGATTTTCAAGAATTATACATGCTAAGTTAACAAACCCAGTCTTTTATCAAGGCCGCACACACTTTCAATGCATTTTATTACAAAGAACCCTCCATCTTTTTTTCTCAATACCCTTTAATATAAATACTTTGTAAATAAATCTTCCATTAATATTATTTAAAGAATCCTAGTAATTACTTACCAATCTTCTCGCATTGTGTCCAGTATCATGTACTTATATCGGTGGTGGCAGCATATCAACTAAAGAGTGGTTATTTGCAATTTTTGTATGGTGCACTAAAATTTGAGTGATAATTTAATTACCATATCGGCCACAAACTGTAACAATATACATAATACATGTACACAGAAACAAGAATATTCATATAATATAAAAGGAAAATGAAGCTAATTACTTCTATATATTTAAATGTTTTTTTAATTATTAATGTTAATGCAGTGGCAATTATCACACACCCCTAAGTTCAGCTTTGAATGATTATTTGCATTGCATCACATCACAAATATATAAAAGAATATTTTTTACCGATTTATTTCTCCATAGCGATGTTCTCTTTCTGCTGCTTTAGAATTCTTCCCTATGCTGTTCACAGTCTTTTCCACTGACAGTACTGGTAAAAAGCAGCTTGGAACTGTATATGGTTTAAGTCTGGGACATTGGGAACTAGCTAAAAGAAAATATTTAAGTTTTAAAAACATGTGAAGTACACCAAGTATATTAATATAGCAAAATATATTAATATATAAAAATAAAGTCAGAGGATCATATCACAAAATCAAAAGTGCTCCGAAACATTTGTACGAATTATTTTGTTATACAGGAAGAACTTCAATTGTCCAGGTCCAGACTAATGTGGTCTGAACTTGTAATCTGAATATGCATTAGTCCGGATAAATGTAATTGTGTTATATATTATCAATGATTTATATGGATATTAAAAATACAGATTTCAGACATTCATTTAGTGATTTACATACATACTTATAATTTCCTTTTTGTTTAACAGATTAAACTAGGCATATTTAGCATGGCACAGTGTGATTTTGTAAGTATGCCGTGCTATTTTTTAGGTGCACTGTGGTTATTTTTTAAGTGTGCTGTGGTATTTTTTGGTCTGCCGCACTAATTTTCAAGTAGGCCATGTCAGAGGCGTCGTCATTGAGGGAGTGGGAGAATCCCCCCCTGCAATATTTGTGGACTTGGGAAATTTGAACTTAAAGTTGGGAAATTCTAGATTTTTGAAGGACTTTTTCTTTAAAAAGTAAAATGTACAGTACACTCTCTCTAATTCACACGTCAGGATCTAGAGTTTTGCAGATTATAGGTCATTTTTTTTTCTTATATCCTAATATTTGGAATTTATCATCAAATATATACTCACACTGTAAATAAATAGCATGGAAATGAAAAAAATTGCTTTTTTTATATAAAAAAAAGTTACATTCAATATTAGAAATAAATTTAAATGATATAATAATACAAAATAGAAACCTTTCTACTTAATTTTAAATCTCAAATATCACAGTGACAATGGTTTGCTTTATAGGTTTTAATTTATGCTCTACGAGTTAATCTTGAAGCCTTTTAAGAATCAGGATTTCTTGATCAGTAACAAAAGTTGGTTTTTCTAAAACAAATTATTTATCCAAAAGAATTAACTCCTCTTCAAAAACAATTTTACCTTTTATATAGCCAACATATGTGTTCAAAATATAGCAGTCTAAGGGTCGATTTTTTATAATGGGAGATTTAGTGTCGTCGGCATATTTTTCGTGTTTTATTTATCTTTAAAGATTTAAAAATGCCTCTAAAAATTAAAATTTAGCAGTTTATTTAAATTTTTGAAACAAAAAATCTGAAAGCTAACAATTTTAGCATAGTTTTTAAACGTAGAAGTGATAAATTGTCAATCGGATGACGTGTCGCCGTACGGAAAAGTGATCTTCATACAGCTGTATTAAATATTACCACAGTGTTTACATTTTCAAAATCCTAAAATATTATTTCTATCAACTCTTTTGAACCCACCTTTTATGTTCTTTGCAATTGTTTAACCCCCTTTTTTTTTAATGTCCGATTTCAAGACGTCGCCAAATTTTCGGTCAATAGGATGACACTTGATTTCGATTCCTACATTAATCAAAATATGGCGCCATCAGCACTATCGCATTCAGTTTACCATCAATCCTTATTATTTTTTACTGGTATATGTGAAAATAATTTCAAAGTTTTGTTTATTTTACTTCAAAGTGAGATAAAGTAAATTATATCGTATTTGTTCAACCTACCACTGTCAATAGGATGACGGCTTTAAAATATTTTACGGTCTGATTTGGTAAGTAATTTAACTATTTAGTTGTTTAAGCCTGCTGACTTCTAAGAATATTTCGTTTTAAAATCTTCCTCCATACACTAATCGGAACATAAAGGCTCTTTGTTTACAATTTGTCAATCGGACGACGCTCAACAGGATGACGCCATGTCCGCTGATGCAGTGTCAATTGACAGAAAATACAGTTCAGAGTTCGGAACTATTTATCTGCTTCCTTTTTTTTTTGGCATAGTAGAACACTCTTTTTTCATGTTTCTTTTTCTGGATATTGTGATATTAATCAGTCGTCTGCGTACTAACTGTAAACAA
This sequence comes from Maratus speciosus, assembly GCA_963932465.1. Taxonomy (NCBI): domain Eukaryota; kingdom Metazoa; phylum Arthropoda; class Arachnida; order Araneae; family Salticidae; genus Maratus; species Maratus speciosus. The sequence continues at coordinate 10,285,620 of OZ010798.1, read as the reverse complement.
CTGATCATAGAATTTTAGAATAGAAATTGGCGCCTTTATTGCCTTTACTTGAAGTTTGTTGATACTAGTATGAAATTTTTTGTTGCTGCTTAGAATCGTTATTCCGGGTGTAAAACCATATTAAAATGGAAAATGTTCAAGAAGAAAAAAATATTCAGATTCTCAATTCTATAGAAGTGTCTATACAAGTATGTGTGCCTAGTTCATCTAAAGTATAAAAAAAGAAGAAGAAATCGTAAGAGAGTTTCTGAGGTAAAGAGTAAGTCAACTGAGTATAAAAGTACAGGGAGTAGGCAAATGCAAGAAATAGGAAATATTTAGCATAATTAAATGAAGCACAGAGAGAAGAAAGAAATAGGAAGAAAAGTGAAGTTTCCCAAAGAAAAAAAGATTTAAATTTAATTAAAGTAATTACTGATCTAACACCAAGAGAGCAAAGAAATAAGAGAAAGTACTGGAGGAAAGCATCAGAAAGAGGCAGAAAAAGAAAGGAACAATTGTAAATTTAGTCAGGAGTCAAATGAATTCTGAACCAGTAGCACATGTTACACTTTCACATATGCCTCTTATTTCTCAAAGGGTGCGTGGGCAGAAAGTTCGAACACCAAACCGTGATCAGATGTTAAGGCTAATGTCAGACGAACGACAATTTGCATGCTTTTTGTTTCTACATGAAAAGGAAACACATGCTAGCGAAAGTGGAGAGAGGCTGTAAGAAGGAAAATAGATGTTCGTCTGACATTAGTCTAAGGGTGATAAAAAAGAGAAATAGATCAATTGCTATATTGCAACGCAAGGTGTAAACACTACAAAAATATCTGCAGCACATCTAGTAAGAATTCAGCAGCTTTACCTTATAAAAAATTCAAAATTCTGACTCGAGGACACGCTGTACCGAAAACAGTTCGCAAACAGCCTTTATATGGATTAAGTTGGCATTCTCAATTAAAGTCCAATGCTGAAATCCTGCCTGCACGCTCTTGTGTGAGGCAAATTTTTAATAAATGCATTAGTGGAAGTACATTAACAAAATATAAAGTGCAACCCCTTGCACAAGTTATCCTGAACCAAAACAAAATAAGAAGTTTGCCCGAGATTTAAATGTTGCCCAGTATGAAAGCATATTTGCAAATTCTTCAATGGGATGACACTAGCATCAATGGAGTGACACCGTAATAATTGCTAAACTTATAAATTAAACAATACAATTTAAAAAAAATTGTGTTAAAAACTAATCAATACGTACTGTTTAAGGAGATGGATATATTTAAAGCTTTCTCTTCAGTATGTTTTTTCTTTAATTGAAACTTTTATATGTGGAATCATAAAATATTTCTTTTTTGCATGATTTTGTCACCTTTTTTATGAAAAAATATATTCATGTAGATTGTTTTAAGACTTTTTTATTAATAAACTATTCAGCCCCTTTTATATGTTTAAAAAAAGCTATCATTTTTCATCTAATACTTTTGTAAACAACAGTTTTAAAAACGTCACCCAATTGACATTCTTTCCTGTTTTTCTCTCAAAATGCTCTAAATAGACAAACTTATTTTAAAACTGTAGCTCAAATATTCATACTACATAATTTGTCATCATAGGTGATACTAAAAATAATTTTGAATATGCTCTAAGTTAAATTTTAATTTTTGAAATTTTCGATATCCGTTTTGGCCCATTATAAAAAATCCACCCCTAATAGTTATTTACAAGATACCCAGAACATTTTCTTCTAATAAAAGCAGAAATACATTAAAATTTTTAATAAATTCATCAGATCAGTAAACTTTTATTGTGGTCAAAGTGTATGTTATCTTGCTTAAAAAAAGATTTTAATTGTTTGCTTACATCTGAAATATAGTGAGGATTAAATAGTGGCGGATTAGAGGGAGTGGACTGTATATGAATTTTTTTTTTTTGGAGACTTGTTTTCTAACTGTAAACAAGTTAAATAATCAAAATAAATACAAAGAGAAAGCAGCCAGACTCAGTCTGTCATTGTGTTTCTCTGTTCCGCACAAATATCATACATTCACCAGACTAATTTCTCTACTCCTGTCTGTCAATAGCTAATCCATATCATTCATTTTCTCCAAAACTTTGTTCCTTACTCAATAATTTCAAAATCACTGGCATTATTTTCATATGAAAAGAGATTATGATTTGTTTATAATAGAAAACAAATAATTCACAAACCTTAAACTAATGCTAGTAGACTAAATATAAAAAGAAAATGATCACTTCACGTTAGATCTCTAAAAATAAAACGTTCCAATAAAAAAATATCCTACTGTCGCAAATGAAAATCAGACAACAAATTATTCATATATCTTCTGATTGGCGCTATAACAACAGGTCGTTGCCAAAGCGGTTATACAAGGTTCTTAGTCGTTGCCATCAATGCCAGACATCATCCAAATATCACAAATTTTCTTTTAGAATAGAATTCTAATACTGGAAAAGAAAATCACAATGGCTCATTCCCTTTCATTTTGATATCAAATAGCATTAAAATAAGTTGATTATCATACATACATTGCACATTAATATGAGTTGGGAATTTTTTTAACCCCTTCCCCCCTCCCAAATATCTCTCGCTACACCCCTGGGCTGTGTTGTTTTTTAAATTCATTGACGATTCTCTGTGAATTTTTGCAACATTTTAAGAGCGTTTGCAATGAAAATGAGTTTAACAGCACACTTAATTTTTAGCGTTATTTATGATGGGTTTTTTTTCAGTGCCATTCTTTATGTCTCTGGATACATTTTTATTCTCCTATGTGTCCCCCTCCTCCCGTACTTCCCCCCTGCTGTGTTGCATTTTTTTTTTAAATTTAAACTTTGATTCATAGATCAAATTATACTGGCAAAAAAAAAGTTACTTTCATGATATAATTTCAATCCACCAATAAAATTACAGTACAAAAATGTTATAAACTTATTAGGAATTAGAGAAGTTAAAAAATGAACTCCGATTTTTAACCTAATTTAGTTTTATTACTTAGGTACTTTTCGGTTAGCCGGGCACCAGTGTTGTATGTGCATATAAATGCATGTATATATACATATATATATACATACATATATGTGTGTATATATACAAGATATGTATATTTACATATATGTATGTATATAAATATGTATATATAACACTGGCGCCCGGCTAACCGAAAAGTACCATTACTTAATTTATTTGTTCAATATAAAATTTGTCTCATACAAATGCCCCCACATCCAGTTGTGTTTTGATTTGAGTTCTGCAAGAACATTAAAAATTTTAATATTTTTTTCAACTAAGACATATAAATTGTTAAAAATATTCATAAGTGGTATCTGTCAATATGTTATTAAATGCGAGACATTCAAGTTAAATAATATCATACACTTTTTATTTTTGAACAATCGTTTCTTGAAATAACATTTTAAAGAATGTACTAAGTGTGTAACCTTCACTATGTCACTTTTAATAATGTTACCAGATTTATAATGAGATCCACTTTAAAGTGATGTCCAGCTGTTTTTTTTTCTTCTGTCGTAAAACCAATTTGCTTTTAGCTTCTCAAAAATAAACAAGTAATGTTTACTAGTAACATATAAAACCTTTTAACAATTGTAGTTTTTAAAAAAATATTAGTTTTTACTGTTTGAATCTGTTACACATGTAAAATAGATAAATTAGATGCAAATATTTAGAAAAAAAAAAATCATCAAATAGTAGCAACTGTGTTTCGATCGGCATCTGGTTACAAAATATTCAAGTGAAGTAAATAGCCAGCTTTTGTTTACATGTTTTATATGTATGGCAAACTAAATATATGATTTTTTAACTTACTTGCTAAACTATAATCGCTGGGTTTGAAATGTTTGGAACACTGTCATTCTTGACGAAACCTTTTTTCCGATTCTTAATTTCTTGATCCATTCAGACTTTCTGCTCACCAAAGTTTTACTGCCGTTTGTAGAAACAATAGGTATCTTATTTTTTTCATTTGGGAATAAATGAAAACTTAAATCGGGATTTTTTGATCCTCTAGAATTGCATTGAGGCACACAACAATAAGTATTATCTTTTTTTGGAGGTTTATTCATCTTTACTCAGAATTAAATTTCCGAAATGATACTTGACAAGCAAAAAGCAATAGTAAAGCGATGAAAGAAGCAGTGGTATTGTAATTCCCCTTTAGACCACCAGAGGGCGAGCATTTTGTTACAATCGCGAATAGGATGATGACATACTTGAGCGTGTTCAGAGGTGCACTTTGCGCCGCGCGCGCGCTCAGAAGTTTATGCCATGGAGTAGGTCTTATCGAAGAAAGGAATTTTAACATAATTCAATTATTTCATTATTTTTATGGTTCAAAAAAGGTAAAACCAACGACTATATTTCTTCATCCTTCCAAAACATGGTTTTCGTAACAGGAATACATGCCTATGTTCACTCAGATAAAATCTAAAATAGTCGGGAAAAACATCACGTGACCTTCTTTATCTACTTTAGCCCATTTAGCATTTAAAATTAGTTAACCAACCGCACGCAAACTCCGCGCGAGCTGCTCAAAAAAAATTGTGTGGGCGATTTGATCACGTGATTGTGCGTTTTCTGCTTATGTGTTATTGGTTGTGCTTTGTTTAGTAGGTTGATTGATACAATTTAAGAATTCAACTGGTGATCTAAAAATTTTAACTTTTTAACAATTTTCTTTTTATTTATTTAAAAATGATTTATCAATTGATTTATATCTTCTGTGATAAATAGAATGCTGTTAGTAAACCAAGATTCTGATATCAACATATGAGATTTGTTTGTAATCTACTATACTGGATAGATTTCAATGGAATTTGCACTGTTAGTTAGACAGTTTTTCAGAGTAGGTTTTAATATATATATTTCTTATTTTATGATTGCATATTTTAATACCGTGTGGATAACAGACCAAAATACATCATAAAACATGAGAAATAAATGGCATTCAAAATTCTGTTAGTATAAGCAAAATACTTACTTATACTTTCAGTAAAAAATTTATAAACATTCTAATCATACTTTATTCATTACAAACTAGGCTGCAGACCTATATATTTTATCTCTTTAAAAAATATATGTACAGATATTTTTAGTTAAAATAATTTACAACTATTACATTTTATTTTTATAATGTTCAAAGTAGAATATGATTTCTAGCCTAGTCTGGATAAAAATTCACTCGTAAAGTACTCAAAAAAAAAAAAAAAAAAAAAAAAAAAAAAAAAAGAATTATTCTACGTGCAAAAGGATATTTTCGCACAATATATATTATTTTTTCATTTGGATTTGCTTAATGTTTATATCATTATACATACTACATATATAATCACTTAGAAACAAAACTTTGAATATTTAAAAGGCGTTCAGATCTAAAACTTTCATCTCGAAATACCTCATTTTCTCACATTTAAATGAGTATTTTATTATTATAATAAAAATACACGTGCCTCTGTATAACAAAAATAAAAAATATATCTTCATCAAAAATATCTTATTCATTATGAAAAATATAAAACAACCAATAAACAAAACAAAAAAAAATTGTGACACAATGTGGGACTGGAGGGATTCGAACCCACAATCCCTAGTCTCGAGTTCACTGCCTTATCCATTCGGCCATCCAGCACACGTTCCTTTTGCAACAAAATATCTTTATAATTAGCACCTTAATTAATCAAATCTATGATCTGTTCCTGAACATACTACGTGTTATTCCATACATGATATGGACCCACTCCATGTTCCTGTCTCCTGAGCTCGCGCGCGTAACGCGCGTGCTTCTTGAACACACTCCTTGTAATGGGTCTGCAAATACTCATGCATTTGTAACGCTTGCAAGTAGTTACTCCTGTCTGCAAAATTGCTAAAAAGAGCATCGATTACAAATGATTTCGATGAATGATAAGCCAATAGGAAGCAAGAAAGCTTATATCAAATACTAAAGGCATTTAAATCACAGCCAACGTGTTTTTTATTTATTTACAATCTTGCTTTGCTCAGCGACTCGGCACTTTGATATTTTTACGTTTGCTTAGTTATCGCGCTTTTATTAAACGATTGATGCAACTTAGTATTTTTTTTTTTCTGTGTAAAATTCATTTTACTTCTGATTCTCATTTAGCTGCTTACGTAAACTTACATTGTTTGTTTTTTGTGTCTAGGAAAGTTTTGTTCTAATATAAATTTTATGTAAAATAAATAATTTTTTTTTTCAGTTTATCATTATGGCTTATAAAGCTTTCATTTTTAAAATTATAGTGTTGATAATAAAAATATTAGAAAATATTTAACTAATTTAATTATATGTACAGAATAAAATTCTTCTTACTATTCTAAATGAATGCATTTTTTTTAGGTTGGGGGGGGGGGGGAGGACTGTTCAATAAACCACAATAGTTAAAACATAGTCATTCAACTAATATCCTGCAGCGACAGAATGTTGTTTCTTTCAGTCAATAGTAAAAATATTGCTAACAAAAATAATTTCTTTTAAAAAAGAAATTTTAATTATTTACATTATTTTAAATTTGTGATCGCTTATGCAGATTTTGAATATTTTTATTAAGTACAATAAAAAATCTGGATTTTATTTTCACAGAAAAAAAATACAGATATGATTTATTTAAATATGAATTAAGAATAGGAAGCTGAATTTTATTAGCCATCAGTCAATTTTGTTCATATTGCTGTAGAAGGAGTGCTTTCAGGACAGATGGGGGGGGGGGGGAGATCCTGATCAAGCATAACCAAATTTGTGTTATTTTACAGTATTATACACCTACAGATAAAATGAATGAAACTTGGTAATGGATATAAAAATAAACCTAAATGTATGCTAATCTGAGGACTGTTAATCAATGAATTGAAACAACTTATAAAATAAATAGTACATTTTTTTAGATGAATATATTAATTGAAAGCTGTATTTCAGTTACTATGTTTAAAGTGCATATGTAGAAGGAGAAAAATAGCAACATTTAAATAAATTTGCCATGCTTTGTACTACATTTACATAAAATCTACTGTGATTTAAAAAATATTTATTGGATTAAAAATTACTGGATAATTAATTTAAAAAAATAATTGATTTAGATATTGTGTTGTTGAGTAAAATGTGTCAATGAAGTAATTTTTTTCTAAAACATATTTAGCTTTGCAGCAACAATGAGAGATGGATATGTTGCAGAGGGGGAGGGGGGGGGGACTGGATAGCTTTTCTCAGAGCACCTAAAAAGCTGATAAGATATATAAAAAAACTAATTCTATTGAGAAGAACTGGTTCTAAAAACTAACGTAAAGAAAAGCATAAAAAAAAATTAGCATACAGCTATTTCGCCTTCTTAACAGTGAAGTATATGTAATGTTAATACTGCTGTTTCTCACTCTTTTATTTTTCCTGAGACTTGAAGATTGGTCTGCTTTTATGAAACAGCTGGATGCTAAATTTATTTGGGCTGCATGTGCTTTTCATTATATTGTTTTTTTACAAGTCATGTATTTAATAAAATATACTTTATAAACATATAAAGCAATGAAATTATTCTTTTATAAGTAATGACAGGATCTTTACCCATGTGCCATTTTGATTTGAAACAATATTACGTATAAAATGATAAAATTTGTTATTTTACATACTCATAATACAATTCGTTGTAAATACATTTCATGTAAAAAGTGATAATGAAAAGCACAAGCAGCCAAAATTAATTTAGCATTTAAATATTTCAATGCTTTATTAAAGGAGTCTCTTTTTTAATCTTCAGAGTAAAATAAAGCAGAATTAGAAGCAGCATTAACAATAACATAATACTTTGCTACTGTTTTTCTCAATTTTTAGCTCACGGGCTATCGAATCCTGAGAGCTTATGTGCACGCCGGTTCTGTATGTATGTATGTACGTACGTAACGCGATAATAACTCTTGTTAGAAATATCCAATTTGCTTTAAAAAAATTTCTACGTTCATTCTGATAAGGTGCTTTCCTAATTAGTTTTGGGGGTTCATTGTTTAAGGATAAAGGGGGAAAAGGAGTGCTAGTCCCCCCACCCTTATTTAGATAAATGGGTTTTTCATGTAGAATTGTTCGATTTGCTCCAAATTTGGTATACTGGTTTTTTATGTTAAGGAGCTGCCTTGATTAGACTTAGAGGTTCATTAGTTGTATAAAGGGAGGAAAGGGGAGCTAGCCACCCCCCCTCTTAATTTAGATAAATGGGTTTTTCATGCAGAATTTTTCGATTGGCTCCAAATTTGCTATACCGGTTTATTATGTTAAAGAGCTTCCCTGATTAGATTTAGAGGATCATTAGTTAATTATAAAGGGAGGAAAGGGCGGCTATACTCCCCCACCCCCTTTAACTTAGATAAATGGGTTTTGCATGCAGAGTTATTTGATTTGCTCCGAATTTGGTATACCAGTTTATTATGTTAAGGAACTGCCTTGGTTAGATTTGGAGGTTTATTGGTTAAGTATAAAGGAGGGGCGGGGGCTAGTCCCCCCCCCTTAATCTAGATAAATGAGGTTTTTATGCAGAATTATTCGATTTGCGTCAAATTTGATATACTAGTTTATTCCAATATGGTGCTTCCTTCATTTGATTTGGAGTTTCATTGGTTAAGTATAATAAGGGGGGGGGAAGACCCCTCCCCTTAATTTAGATAAATCTGTTTTCATAAAGAATTGTCCAGTTTACTTTTTTTTTTCTAGGTTCATTCTGATAAGGAGCTTTTCTTATTAGATTTGAAGGTTCATTGGTTCAGCATAAAAAGTGAAATGGGGGAGCTAATACCCCCTTAATTTAGCTAAATGGTTTTTTCATGCAGAATTATCTGATTTGCTTCAAATTTGGTGTACCAGTTTATTATGTTAAAAAGATTCCCTGATTAGATTTGGAGGTTCATTGGTTAAGTATAAAGGGGGAAACGGGGGCTAATCCCCCTTCATTTATTTTTTGAGGGGCATTATTCTTTGTAATAAGAGTATAATATAAAATTAGTAGGAATAGCCTGTGAGCGCAATGCCATCAGTTTAACTGGGAACTTTTCTTTTTATTCATTTATTTTGCTTGGAAGAAAGGACTTCTATCATGAAGCACTGAAGTACTTGTATGTTAATTTTCTTATCTATCAATGCTTTTCTTTACGTTGTTTTTCTATTAATTTTATCATCAGGTTTAACTCTCTGTTTCACAGCTTAAGTAAATTTTAACAGATTAATTTTAATTAAATTTTCATTTTAAATTGAAAAACAATTATGATTTCTTAATATAACTAATTTTCAGGCATGATTTTTTGAAAAAAATCTATTACCACATGACTCTACCGTAAACATTTATTTGTTACAACAATGTAAAGTAACAATTGCAGTAATATAAATAGAGATGCAAAATGAAGAAGAAAGTGACAACTTTATCACAATTGTCAGCTCATTGTCCAAACTTGGTGCCCTTGAAAAATATTTTATACCCTACTATAGGGTATTTGAATAGTTTGGGCAAATTTAATTTTTTTAATGGCAACACTGAATGTGTTTGTAAACAACTGTTTTTGTGTGTAGATTTTAACGCTCCAAACTTTCTATTGTGAAGCAATCTTGATAAGAGCTGCAAATAAGATAAGTGTCAAAATATTACCTTTAGTAACCTGTAACCCATGTGTGATCATAATTTTTCCTTTAACTTTTTTATTTTGGCAGAAAATGTTTACGTTTTCACAAAGCTAATATGAAAACTAGTATTTCGGGGCTACTTTGTGCCAGGCCTTTTTGGGTCCGAATATAGCACCGATTACTTAGAAATGCCTTTTATACAACCAAATCCCTTAAAACATGTTTTAAGTAACATTTCTTTCAAACGTTACATTAATTGTTTTTGTTTCAGTTGCTGAGGATAACATGACAAAAACTGTTTCTTGTTTCTTTAATATTGGCAATTGGTTTATTGTGTTTAAATGTTAAAGAAAAAACATTTGTTTATCGAGTTTGCAGTGTTAGTTTATTAGCAAATGGGTTTGCTAATAAACTAACTATGCAAGGGGGTTTCAATAAAAATGTATTCTTTTACATATGAAATGCATTCATTTTATAGGAAACTAAATGAATGGACCCAAGAAGCCCCCAGCAGGGACTACTTTGTTCCAAAACTTTAAAAATAGTTAAAAAATAAAAAAAATTCTTTAAAACCATACAGTTTGCTTCATTGTTTCATGTTAATTGTTTGCAACTCCATTTTGACATTTAAAAATCATATATAATATTTTTACTTTCTTCTATCTTTACAAGAAGAAAGTATTGGATTTGTGAAAAATTTCGACGGATTTATACGTTTTAGAATGCCCAGAACACGATTGGATGGTTTTTAGAAAATGTCTGTCTGTCACTCTGTCTGTGAGTCTGTATGTGACACAAATTTTGTGGGCGCTCTATCTCCAGAACGAATGCACGGAATTTCACAAAACTTCATATTTAGTTAGACCTTGATATAAACTGGACCTGATTAGTTTTCGGTGAAAATCGCCCAACAGGTGGCGCTGCTATGCGGCATTTTTCACGATTTCTGCAATAGCTATAACTCAAGAACTACTGCACGGTTTTTCATAAAACTTCAGATTCAGTGAGTCCAAGATATAGTTGGGTGCTGATTACTTTTTTGTGAAAATCGCCCAACAGGTGGCGCTGGTATGCTGCATTGTTCATGATGATCGCAATAACTCAAGAAAAAATGCACGAATTTTCATCAAACTTCAGATTCAATTAGTCCCTGATATAAATGAGTGCGGTTTAATTTTTGGTGTAAATCACCCAACAGGCGGTGCTGCTGTGCTGCATTTTTCATGATTTCCACAAGAGCTGTATCTCAAGAACTATTGCACGGATTTTCATCAAACTTCAGATTTAGTGAGTCCTTGACATGAATTTACGTATAAATTAGTGCTGTTTCATTTTTGGTGTCAATCGCTCAACAGGTAGCGCTGCTATGCTGTATTTTTTCAGAATTTCCGCTATAGCTCTATCTCTAGAACTAATGCAAGAATTTTCATCCAACTTCCAATTCAGATATACTTTGATATGAATGGGTGCTAAATCGTTGTTATTTCTTGTACTATTTAAAGGATTTAATGGACGTGATTTATATAGAAGAAAGTTTTGTGATGGCCACAACATACTAGTTTAATGATGGAAATGTGAGTGGAACCAGGAAAAAGTAGCCCAAAATAGCTCCGGTTGACGGTAAGAAAACGGAAAAGACTAATTGTCTAATTTACTTTTTTCCAATTTTAAAATTGTAAGAACTTTCTGAATAACATATATATGTAATTAATATAGATTTTTCTTTTCAATAGAGTAATTGGATTTCAACTTTCATTACAAATGTTATTTTTCACAAAAATGTAATAAAATACACAAAAATAGCTTTTATATTTCACAAAACGGGTCCCAAGAAAAAAAAAAAAAAAAACCTGCCTCGACCTCTGGATTTATTTCTACCAGAATTGGTACATTCAACTTGAATTCTGGAGGTTTGTTTAGGACAAAATGCACCCCCTAGCATTTAAAACTGGAACTAAAAGGTTTTCCTTTGTATAGCAGCAAAGCTGCTTTAGGATGTAGTTGGGGGAGGAAAACAAATACCATATCTCTGGCCAACTGTCATTGCATAACTCTATATGTAAGAATTCAAGAATAACTAAGTTCCATTATTCAGATTGAAAATGTAAATATACTGTGAAAATGAAGAAAAGCCAAGTTGAAAACAAAGTTCTTTTTATTTAAAAAATTAATAGCATAAGAAACATCCTTTAGCAACTGCAGAAAAACATAATAGGTTAAACAGAAACATAACAATTAAAACATGGATGCATGAAATACCTCAGCCTAAATATGGCTGTAAAATAAGATAACTACTCCATAAATTATATAACTGGAGTTATTGCTGGCCAGATAGGTATACACACCAACTACATCTGCTGCATATCTATTTATATACTGACAAAAACATTACAATCACTGTTAATTTAATAACATTAGCGTAGTTTAAGAAAAGGTTAGGGTTATTATTAAATAAACAACAGCTTAATAAATAAGTTTAACAAGCAAACACTAACTCTAGCATTTGGTTAAACAATCAACCTACCATTCCTGAAAACTTTACATGGCATTAAGTTTGCAAGCTTGGAGTGTGAAGTTACTTGCTTCACAAATAAACCATCTAGTAGATATCTTACATTAATTACAGAATAAAAAATCCTTTAGATGTAAAAGATAATACATATGAATAATTAAATATCAGCAAATAAATAAATAGAATGCTAAATTCATCTTTAAAACGTTCAACTTAAAATTACAGTATGTGCAAAATACTTAAAAGATGGCAAAAAAATATTTAAAAAGATCTTAAATTATTTCAATATTTCTTAGTACTTTCAGCTATAAACATAGCCTTCGTCAGAGAATACAAAAAAGCTGTTATTAACGTCTTATTTTTCAAATTTCACGTAGTTGGTGTCGAAAGGATTGAAAGTTAAAGTCAATTTTTAGATCCGGAAAACATTGGAAAAATAAAAATATGGATAGAGAGGGAAGTAGAATATTATGTGTTTTATGATTCTTTAAGCAAACTGAGACAAATTCTGGGTATGTTGTAGGGTAAAACGTCATTGAAAACAGTATTTTCTTTAGTAATAATTTCCATTGATTCACGGATAATTAAATCATGATAATTCTTTAAGGGGCATGTAATTTTGTATCTTCGAGATTAACTTGTATATTCCGCTTCTGGTTAAGTCTTGACAGGGCAAATATAGTTGGCCGGTTGTACCTCAAATCTCTCAAATGTTCTTTAATACGATCTTTAAGTTTACGAGAAGTCATTCCTATGTACTCTAGATAAATACTTTCTGTTCTCAGTGGAATCACATATACATTTGAGAGTTTTGAAGTACAACTGGCCAACAATAGCCCTGTCAAGATTTCACCAGAAGCAGAATATACAAGTTAATTTCGAAGATACAAAATTATATGCCCCTTAAAGAATTATCATGATTTAATTATGCGTGAATCAAAAAAAGTTATTAAAGAAAACACTGTTTGTAATGACGTTTTATCCTACAACATACACAAAATCTGGCCCAGTTTGCTAAAGGAATCGTAAAACAAGTCATATTCCACTTCCCTCTATATGCATGTTTTATTTTCCCAATGTTTTCCGGATCTAAAAAAAAAAAAAATTGTCTTTCACTTACACTCCTTTCGACACCATCGACGTGAATTTTAAAAATAAGCCGTAAATAACAGTATTTTTGTATTCTCTGACGAAGGCTACGTTTATAGCTAAAAGTACTAAGAAGTATTAAAGTAATTTAACATCTTTTTAAATATTTTTTTGTCATCTCTGAAGTATTTTGCACATAGTGTAATTTTAAGCTTAAATATTTAAACTTTACATAATATGTGAGTAATGGTTTGTTTACATTTTATACTACCCAATAAAGTTTAACTTTTAAACGTTTTTCTCAAACATGAATAAACTTTAAAAATAGCAAATGAACTTTTAATAGTAATTCATTAAACAATGTGGGGCTGAGTGAAAGAGAGAGAGAAAAATTATTAGGATTTAATTAAACTTTAAAGTAGGACTTAACTGTTTTATTGAAAACTAGCAGGCTGAGCCCGATGCGCTGGTCTATTTCTAAAATAAACCTTCAATCAAACGAAATGGAGAATTCGACCCTGCATTTGAAATTAATAAGGAACTTCAACTGGAAAGTCCTTCCGCATTTTCTGAATACACATCAGACGCCATTGCGCTATTATATTATCTGATGCGTTAGGCGAAATTCGGGCAATTCAGAAGACACTCTTTAGTACATCATGTAGAGTTTGGGAGGAAAATACGGCCATTGCGATCATCAGAAATTAAAATGTTCTGTAATCACCACACTACTGAAAAAGAGAGAATTACAATGATTGCAGAGATTGACCATTTAACTTAAAGAATGTTCGGTTTATTCACTTTCTTTTTTTACTCCGGGCTTCTCAACTTGGTGCTATGTGTGGGTCTGATAAAATAAATACAATCTTTCTCTATGTTACATTATATATGCTAATATACGTCTTCTTTTGTCAGGTTATCTGCAGTTTCTTATCTTTAAATTCCAGTAGAGTAAATACAATCAAAACAGTATTTAACTTTTAGATTTTAAAAAATGTGAATCATGTAAAAGTGGATATTTAAAGCTGATTTGAGTGAATAAAATTAAAACAATGTCATTTTAACTGCCGTTTCTTTTTATATACCAGTTTTAATCATGGAACTATTAACCTAGGAAACTACCCTCGATAACTGATTCAAATAGAAAACTAAACCTCTAGTTTTCATTCAATAAAATCTTCCCAATCATCCATAATTGGATCCACAACCAAGTTCGATGTGAAACTTTAGAAATATTCGTAACGGTATGGCTACAAATGTACCAGAGTTAGTTACAAAACAGAGTTAATTATGCGCCAAACTACATTCCATTAAATAATGTCTAATTGCTGTTGATTGAATTTTAGATCTTTGCTATCAAAACTCTTTGCGAATGATAAATAAAATTAGTTATGCAAAATTTTTAGTAATGATCTTTTTGCCAAACCGAAGATTTTTTTCGCATTTCTCTCGCGTAATAAGACGGAGAAATAAACATGCTTGTTATTTTCAAGACGTCATTATTCATCAATTTGTTGTCTAAATAAAACTAAAAACGTTAATTTGTGACTGCTATCAGCTGCTCGGGCTGTGCATTAGCCAAAATTGCTTTATAATGATTGAAATTTTATTTGAATCTGAGGTACTTTTTTTTAAACCTAGGCTAAATGAACAGATATTGTTCCATTGGCCACCTTTGGCATTTGAAAGTTTTTTTTTTTTTTGGTACATTTAAAGTGATGCTTTTTTAGTGATAGTAAAATAACTGCAGATGAAAAATACATAATAGTAAATATTCTTTTGTACGTTTGATCCATAATAAAAAAACATAAATTTACTAATCGTTAAGTACAAATTTTGCGTAATCTTCTGAAATCGGATTTACCGTCGACGATTCCTTTCAGATATAAACGAATCTTCCAACATTATATAGTAAATGCGCCAATTGTAGGGGGGTTGATTATGGAAGATTCATCCAATATCTTTTAATAACATTTCTAAAAGAAGGGAGGATATGAAAAAAATGACGAATTAAATGGAATATCGAAATGTGATTTCAGAAAGCAATTTTTATTGCAAAATTTTTTCTTTCGTGATAGTGATAATTTCTTACATTTTCTTAATAATAATCTTTAATACTTAACAATGCAAGCATTGAACGTTTCTATAAGGGAAATTGGAGATATGTTTTTTATTTTAAAAAAAGCGTGGAAAAGTTTTAAGGGTACTATTTGATTATCCTGTCGACCAATTTCAACAAATTATATAAATTGCCAAACTACTCGCCAAATTATACAAATTGACAAAATTTTTATTTTAAACAACGAAAGAATAAATAAATTTGTAAACTTTAATAAAATTACAAATAGAAGTCAAATTAAAAATAACTTGATGATGCAACAAACACGTATACCATGTTTATTGTCAAGTGAATATAAAATTTATAATCAGCCATTATTGGCATTTAATCTTATAGTTTGGTGGTAGTTTTTTTGTCGACGGGATAATCAAGTAGTACCGTTTTAAGTTTGTTTTAAAAGTAGCCGGCTAATTAAAAATGCTACCATTAAACATTTTTATATCATACAGCACGATAGTGCTGTATAGTAGAGCTCAGCCGCATCTTTTACGTTTTGAAACATGATGAAAAGACAACAATTTAATTACAATCCAAACCAGAAAACATTCAGTGATGAATAATGGCTTTTTGGAAAGCTCTTAATTTAGCGATGTGCCTTTCGAAGGTCGGGTCAAAAAATATCCAATATTAAGGGAATGGCACCCATTTAAACTTTACATAGTATTCCATAATTTAACAATATAGAAATATCTCCTTCAATCTTTCTTTCCTGTTGCCACATCCTAAAAAGCGGCACAATAATTAAAAAAAAAGTGATAACACGCGTATTTTGTTTTAAATAAAAATCAGATTTTCTCGCTATATTTTTGCATTTTTCAAATCGACGTCATTCTAATCAGAAAATGAAAAATTTTTCCTATATATATGTAAAAACTGTAACTAAACACATGTTAAAATGACATAGTATCTTCATTTGAATGTTTTTAATGTTTAAAAATCTATTTTAATACAGGAGTTTTAATTTCAAGAAAACAATTTAGGAAAAGATAATAATAAAAAAAATCGTTTGCTAGGTATGACGTCAATTTCTGTTTAACTGACATAACTTTGTAATGATGTTTTATTCTGAAAAAAGACTCCTGATATTCTGAAATTAATCCTTGTCATTATCATCCACAAAGTGAAAGATTTATTTTTAAGTCATACGAAAGAAATTTTCGGTAATTGCTAGTTCATTGGGTTGTATTTATTGTATTTTCCTGTGTATTATCAAGGAAATCATATACTCCTATTGCACGCGCCAAAGAAAACATGCATTTTAATTTTAAAAGCTGAAACAATCTTCTTCAAATTCAATTTCGCGAGTTTAAGAAAAGTTAATATTGTTGAACCGAAAGTAATAGTCTAAGACAGGGATGGCGAAACTATGGCATGCGTGCCATGAGTGGCATGCTGCAGATTATTTTTGGCACGGCATAGATTTAAGTTTTACATCAAAATATAGTAGAATTTCACAAAATGCGTTAATTAATATAGATGTTGTCTGTGATACTTGAATCCGATTAGTTCGGTTGGTTGTGATTGTCAGACAGATCGAAGAAATTCAAATATAACTTAATTTATCCGAATCTAGCTCAATATAGGCTCAGAAATTTTTGAGAATTAGAAGATTATTGCTAAACAAAAATTAAAAGTGTAATAAGCAAAAATGCTGATTGTAAAATTACAACAACTTGGAATTCAATTCCAGACACTAAAAGCAGTTGTTTCTGGCGCTTGCTATTCTGGCAATTTTTCTGCAAGACATTCTTTTCGTAAAAAGAATATATATATATATGAAAAATTCAACTAAAAACGTCTTGTCAAGTGAGTGCAATTAAACTTGCATTCTATCAAAAATAACTAAGTACGAAGCGGATATAAATTATTTGGCATTTACCGGGTCTCCCAAAAATAATTGATAGATTTTAAAATTCAATAACTTCCAAACGGTGACAGATATTAAAAAAATTCTTGCAGGAGGGTATGTATGATGTCAGGAGTTTTTGTACTCTGATTCTTGATTTTAGTTCGAATTTCATGCAATGGAGGGCGCTGAGAGCAATAGGCGCTCAGTCCTGACCCGATTTTTGGTACTTCGGGATCCATTCAATACATTTTAATCTCCTTTTTTCGCATGGAAGAAGAAAGAGGCCTGTATTTAGCGGTTATTGCTTGCAGCGCCATCTATCGATACTATTTGTAACTAAAATTGAGAATCGCAGCATAAAAACTCCTGACATCTTACATAAGACTACTGCAAGATTTTTTTTTTATGTATATCACCATTTGCAAGTTATGGAATTTTAAAATCCATCAGTCATTTTGGGGAGACCCGGTAAGAGGAGACAACATAAATAATATTTTTTAAATAAATTTCTACAGTATAACATCAAATATTAAATTAAATTTTTTTAATGCTAAAACAAAATAAGTAGTTTTGATTCATTATTATTTGATCCATTAAATTTTTTTATTGTTGCCACGTCATGATCACGTATAAAGTATATTTTTGGGGAAATTTGGCGCGTGGACGTGAAAAGGTTCGCTATCCCTGGTCTAAGAGCTAGCAACGTTTTCGTCACTTGATTTTAGCAAGGCTCATTTTTCTATATGCTCTTCCGATTTATTGTGTAGTATGTATGCGGACGGTCTGGCTGGCGGGAGACGTTGCGTTTACCTGTGGGAGAAGGGGTTATGCAGGTGAAAAAACTTCAAAATTACGTCATGAAACACTTCTGACCTTCCTTGTACCTTTCAAGGCCAAGGTTGAGAAAGGTTGCATGAAGGAATGTCTTTACTTTGTTGGCTAGAAAAGTAGAAATATGGCTTTTAGGATTAAATAATCCTGCACGTGTTCGATATGTTCATTCGTTACGGGATAACACACACTAAAATAATTTTACTGAAAGAGTGAAATAAAAGCTGTCTGCATATGTTGATGAAAGTGCATTTAATGTAATTACTGTAAATTTTATGAAATAATTCATGTTTTAAGAGGTAAAACAAATTGTTGCATATTTTCGCAGGAAAAAAACCCGCCATTTATACAGAAACTGTTATAAAATCGAAAAATAAATATGAAACGCTTGATTGTTCCCTAAAAAGAAGTAGAATGTTTACAATATAGAGTAGTAGACTTGTTTTTAAAACGCATTTAGCCAAAAATATAATGGGAGACAAAATGAGGTGAGATTTACCCCACGCGTGTGTTAATGTTACAAAAATAGGTGCATGCGCTTACAGTTCAGTTGATTATGCCCTAAACGACACCCGGTTGTCTGTAGGCTCAATTATATAATTTATCCGTACCAAATACGCCAATTGTCAAAAGACTCGTTTAGGCAATTTATCTCCTTAATTAATGCATACTTTACAAAGGACACCTACTTTCCAATGTTCCTGATTTTTTTATCAATGATTACAGTTAGATATAAATATGTTAGTCATTATCGCGATATTTTAGTTTGACCTCCGAAATACTATTATAAATATCCAATATTAGTAATATTTCTGGTATTATTTACGGGTGTATTGTATAATATTTTCAATCGCTTTTGATCATTTTTCTGAATTCAGTCGTTTTCAGACTTTTTTTAATTTTAAATTCCCATTAAGTCCCAAAAACAGAAATTTTTCCTTTTTATAGTTTTTTCGAAGTTTTAATTCATTTCTTACGACTGTTTCTTACCCTAGCTTTTTGTGTGTTTGTGGGGTTGGCCTAAGATATTGCCTAGTCCCTTAAACCAGAGGAGCGTAGGTACATAGCAGAAAAATTCAAGAGATCACACTATGTATAAAATTTAGTCTAAGGACTAGTATGGTGGTCAGTCCTGAATAAAGTATAGGTCAATATCCCAATATGGGGTTTAGTAATAAGTATGGGGTCATCAGAGCTCTTGAAATACACTGGTGAACCAATGTTTCTGTTAGTTTTTGATTGGGACAATTGGTTGGGCCGGTTAATTGGGATCATTGGTTGGTTAGTTAGGACTGTTGTTTGGTTAGTTGAAGTTGGTTGATTAAGTTCCTGAAAGGATCTGAAAAAGATGTGAAATTATATAAAAAACTGTTGGAACCAGAGAGTAAAGTAAAGCTCGATCTAAAAAAGTTACAATAAAAAATTGTCAAATAGTTTCAGTTTAAGAAAGATAGTGTATAGAAAAATAATGGATGCAGATTATCTGTAAAGCTCATGAAATTACCCAAATTTTTTGTTGATAGCTGAAAATGTGGACTGAGCTTTACTGGTGCCTTATATTCAGAATCATATTATCCACTCAAAATGAGTACTGGGTATAGTAAACAGAATGTGTAGTTATGTGCAAAAAAATTTCTGTCAGGCCCAGAATTGTAGACATGGTTGCATCAAGTCAAGCTAAGCTCCACAAAGCTAAAAGAATGTAAACCATGAAGTAATATTTTAAGTATAACATTAATATAGTCACGTTGTTGAGGAATTGTTGTTATTAACATTTCTGGCATAACACGTGTAGCGTAATAATTTTTATTTCATGTAATTACTGTGAAAAAGGAGCCTTATGTCAATGGACTTAAGCCAGAGAAGTAGTTAGCATATGTTTGAATCGTACATGCTTAGGGTTTTGGGCTTACTTTTGACTTTGATCTTCCAGGCTTATCAGTGACCCCTGGAATGGAATTTGGTCCATACTTCGTACTGAACGATCTCTCATGTTCTCGCTCATTTCCAAATCAACCTCTAACCTATTCTTATGAGTCGTAAAAAGTTAGAACTCTGATTTTCTGGTCAGAATGAAAGAAAAAAAAAAGCCATAATTTTTTTTTCAAAAAAAAAAAAAAATTATGGCCTTTTTTTTTCTTTTAATTTTTTTTTTTCAAAAAAAAAATTATGATAATTTTTTTTTGCCATTCTGACCAGAAATCAGAGTTCTAACTTTTTACGACTGCTTTTTCATCTTCACCAAACACTTCATTTATAACGGCTGTTTTATAATAAAGGAAGTCATCAGTCTATCAGAAGAGAATAACTCGGTTAAAGCGGAAACTCGATTAAGCAGGACTCTGATAATCGGGACTGTACTGTACATTTCATTTTAAGAATGATCTTTAGAATACTTTTGTTTGTGTTCAGAGGGGGGTCATGTCTGGCCGTCAGTACGCGCTCTAACTCTTGTAAATATACTCGGATTGCCCTGAAAATTTTGGATGTTATTGACGCTTACCACAGCACGATCCCTATTTCAAATGAAGTTTGTAGCATGTTTGGTTCATCTACAGTGACAGTCAAAAGTATTCCGTTGCATTACGGCCAATGGGAAAAAATCGTTTCAAGTGATTTCTAATGATGTAACACGCAACCGAACGTAACAAAATTTATATGCATGTATGAAGTGCACTAAAATATGCATTCTATAGAATATGCGGTGCAAAGAATAGTTATTATTCGTTTGCAAGGCCGCACAAAAGAATTCCGTTACATAGTGATATAGGGGAGGGGGATTGTTTGCGGCGCATTTTAAATATGTTAAACTATTTCATATATAATGAAATTGATATACGTCACTGACGTTTACTATAACCTATTTCATGTATAATACGAAGTGCACAGAATTTACAGGGGCACGCAAAATATTTCAGATACTATATTGTATCAGAAGTACTGTACATAAGCGATGATGGCTGGAAATGCATTTTCAATTATGATATGCGCTTTTATGTTTCACTCTATTTATGCATACTATATGGTGTGTATAAATGCTATAATTTATATACAGGGCTACACAAAAGAATTTGCAAGGGTTACTGGGTATGAGCGCAAATTACTTAAAGGTAGTTTTTAAATGAGTTATGCAATTTTACGCTGAACTGCATTTACTTTATTAAGAAATGTTTGTAAAATATAGAGAAAATGATATACAGGGTCACGCAAAGAATTGCATAGATGCCGTCTATGGATGATAATTTTTGAAATGTGATTTCAGTAGTTTTAATAGTGTTTTAGTTTGAATTAAATATT
Source organism: Maratus speciosus (assembly GCA_963932465.1). Taxonomy (NCBI): domain Eukaryota; kingdom Metazoa; phylum Arthropoda; class Arachnida; order Araneae; family Salticidae; genus Maratus; species Maratus speciosus. The sequence continues at coordinate 10,264,291 of OZ010798.1, read as the reverse complement.
AGCTACATAGTGACGTGTCATAAAGGTACCAGGTAAACTACAGGGCTGTACAAAAGTATTCAAGTATGTTTCCATCTATTAGTATAAGTTGCTGAAAGAGAAATTTCAACCCGTTATGCATTTTCTTGTTAGACCAAATTTCCCATTATATAGTATATATATCAACACACAGATCCAATACAGGGCTGTTAAAAAGAATTGGAATACATATTTGGCTGTGGACGGTAACTGCTGAAATCAATTTTTTAAATGTTTACTTAGTTATCTTATCTACATTATCTCCCTAAATAACGAAGTTTTGTTACAGCTTTCAAGGAGTGTTGGAAAGTGTTTCATAATCTATGCCGTACGCAAGATTTTTCTTCCTTGTTTTAGTAAAATTTGCATAACACACACACACAATTTGCTCGTATTATAACTCAATTATTTCACATATGAATAAGAAAACAAATTAAAGATGAGTACAGGGAGGAAGTATTTTTTAAATTTTATTTGTTTTGCAGGAATAGTCTATATTATGGCTATGATCCTCCTCATCAACTCCTTCTACAATATTAAATTTACATATATTTTGTTGAAAAAAAGGATCACATATAATTCTCGTTATCACAAAGTGTTCACGGATGTAGACTTTTTGCAATGAATGGCATGACCGGATGACAGAGGGAATACCAGTACGAGTGGAATAATGACAAGCAAGGCACAATATTTTCAGCCGAGGAAACATTGAATGGGTAAATAATAAATACTCACTTCTCACAAATGTGCCACAGAGATATAATTCTTCCAAATTAAGTCCATGATTCGGTAATTGTCGAAATATTCTGTAAACAATGCCTGTGTTTCTCAAATTCAAAACACGCAATCGAGGCATTTTTGAAAACTGAATTTCATAAGGATATCCAAGGTTACAGTCACTGACATCTAAAATTTCAATTTTGGAAATACCCTCAAATTCTTGTCTTGTGGGACGATCAAAAAATGTAGAATGATGGAATACCAAAACCTTTAGACCTGGTAAAAAATGAGTGCATAAACCTATAACCGAGGGAAGATTATTTGCTATATGAAAGCACTCTAAAATAAACATTTCGAGACGAGGGCATCTTCTTTGCAACTGCACACAAAATTCTTCAAAATTCAGCTGTTCAGTCCCATCGAGATTGCTATAATATAATCTGATACTAGTGACACATGATGGTAGCATGTTGATAAAATACCTGGACAGAGTATTATGGGATTTGTGACTCCAGTGAAATTTCACATCAACTTTCTTCCAGAGAAGCGGGCTACTTCTCAACACATTCCATCTTCTGCACACACTGCAAATAAGAAATAAAAAGAAAACATGAAAATATATGTTTGTAATGCCTACTTAATACTGTAAAACTGGAGTTGTTATATCTTCGAAACTATCGCGAAATACAACATGTATATTTACATAACGATTCCATTAAGACAATTAATATAAGAAAGAGTTATTTAAGCGAGAGGCATTTATTTATGGAATTTCGTTTTTCCTTTGTCAATATGAATCTGTCGTGATTTACAAACACAATGTGACATTTTCTGAAGCATGCATCACTTTTGAAGAAAAATAAAAAAGCATTCGATTTTTAAGAATTTGAAAGCCTGTAAATTATGTGCATTTAGGGATGAAATTATTTTGTATCAGAATTCAGAAATACTTTTGTTGATAGAAAAAATAAATTTATTTATAACTTTTTAAAACCTTCGCTTCACGATATGAGCGTGTAAACTGTTTAATTTTCTATGTTTTTCTTAAATGAAATGAGGGAAAATTGAATAACTAGACATATGTGACAATTGAAAGATTAAAATTGTTATCTTTTTTTTAATCTTATTTTTAAATCATACTGGCATACCTTTCAGGTATTCTTATTCAAATGTAATAATAGAGGATATTCCATCTACGTCATGATCACGTGGTCAAGGTAAAAACTTATAGCGTAAAGAAGGAAAAGCTCCGTAGAACGCAATGTAAATCCCCACCAGGACAGTTCATGAAACAACAGTTCATGCAGTTCAACGGTTCAACAACAGTTCATGCGGAAAGCAGTAGTAGCTTCCCTTTTTATCAGTTAGAAGTTCTTTGGGTAAATTACGGTACCACGTGACTTTTTTTAGTCTCGAACCCAGATTTGGAATAAAGTCCATAAAGTGATCAGTAATTCTTTTTGTGTGAAGGTTGTACCTCTTTAATAATACTTACGGAGTAACGTATGGCAACTATTACATGATGATTTCTCACAATGAAGATTTAAAATTTATTTTGATAAAATTGTATTGTTTCAATTAGAGAAGAAATTAAAGAACACTGCTTGAGAGGTTAGAAATCTGCATAAATATTTTATGCATGCACAGATCAAAAATGTTTTTGTAGATGTATTTGGATTTGAGAAGAGATTTAAATCATGAACACACGAAAAAGAATAAGTAATCCAAATTTTAAATTACTTTGTTATAAATACCATTACTATCCTAACAATAGTGCTTGACTGACTTTTTTTCTGTAATTTCTTTGAGTTTTATTAGAGGATTTCTTCAAAATAATTAAAATTATGGGAAATTTAACAACTGTGCAATTATGGGGGGGGGGGGGGGAGGAAAGATCCCTTAGAATTGAGCAACAAATAATAGCAGAAAATGAAATTGGTACCATTCATTGAAAATAAACAAGCGCATTGCCACTGCATGCCCTCATCTATTAAAACCGTTGTCTCCACATTTAAAGAAAATAACTTATCTCTTGGGGGAAGGGAACAGGTGTTTGCGGTTTCTATGTTTACGTAAAATAAAATAAAATGCATGCTTTTTCTCAAAGTAATTTTCTCTCTTTATAGACAGAGGAGTTGGCGATAAATGTCACCAAAATATTTCACTTCAGGATACCATATGACATTTTGCATAGCGCTTATAGGCACACTAAGAAAGAAAAAAAGTCGCTTAATATGTGAATTAAGTTGACATATAAGTTGACAGAACATATTGCGGCCCTTTTTTATGGGTGGTAGTTACCACTATTTTCGAATAATAATTTCAGCAAATTTCATTTTGAAACTTTTTCTAAACTCGTCATGTGACATATCATCAGAAAGTCCGTTGACCACTCTTTCATATCATGAACATCCCTAAAGTTCTATGTTGCTTTTTTACCTTTCTCTGCTCTAATTTGTATATTTTAAGCAATTTTTCTAACTCAGCCTCTAATTAAACTACAGTTTGCTTCAAACCCTTTTTGAAGCCTTTACTAAAGGTGTATCTAGTGACGCTCTTTCGACTGATGGGGGGTCTATTTTGACCCTAGACAATTAGGTTCGAGATTTAATATTACAAGATTACATATAAATTATAGGCCCTGATGAAAGAAGGGGCCTGGTAGCGGGCAAAGTGAGCTAGTATTTTATATTTATTTTGTTAGAATTGATATTTCATAAATTCAAATTACAAAATTGTTACATTCTTATTAATGTAAATAAAGAATTTTAATTTTATAAATAACATGAAAATGTACAAAAAGTGACATTAAAATGAAGAAAAGAATCCATGCATAACCTATACTTGTTCCTTAAAATATGGAACTTGATATAAATTTAAAATATAAGCGTAAGTTTTCTATACATAGAGGTTTTCAATTGCATGGTTCTGAATGTTATTCCCAAACAGGTTCCTTTTTGTGTCCTTTGTCACAAAATAAGAAAATTGTCAATACTGCCATTATATCAGATGTTTTGACAATGGTGGATGCGACCTTGGATGCAGACAAATCACCCAATCAAAAACAAATGAATGGCAACCCATCTATAGAAGGATCTTGATAATATCATTTATTCTTCAGCAATCAGGTAACCTTTACAAAACAGAGCATAACAATGTGTTTTTAGAATTACTTTTTCATTTGTTTTAATAAAAGAATACACTGAATAATTTCATGAATGATTTGATCCATTAATTGTCTGTATTCAAAAGAAAAGAAATTAAGATGAATGATCTAAGCTTATACCTTCATACTCCTAATCGAATAAAAATGGATGCTTTGGCCTAAATTTTTCAAAACCAACATGTATAAAGTTGACCTCAATTTTCTAGATTTGAACGTCATATACAAGAAATATAAATAACATGTACTAATGATGTCTATTCTATATAAATATATATGACCATTAAAAAAACATTACAAATTACCATCAAACATAATAAATAAATTAAATGAGCAAAATAAGAAAAATGGATATTTGTAGAACTTAGACAGAGTCTCCAGGTCCCAAATGCCTAAAGTTCCACAAATAATGTGTGTGGTTTCATCTTCATATTAGTCATAAAAAGCTAAAGAATTTTAATTTGGGACTACCAACACACAAAAAATAGAGAAATAAATTGTGTAAAACAAATAAGTTAAAAATAAAACATGATTAAAAAGGATTAAGAAATGAAATACAAATTACCATATTGAAAGCACTGCTGTCTTAGAAAGAGGCGAGATTCATGTTGTCAAAAAACTCTTTTTAAATGTTGATGGACCAAGGAGTACAATATGGTCAAGCATATTCCTCAATATATGTGACCAGCGACCTCTATAGATAATTTAAAAATTAATTTCACCATGTATTTCCAATGAATTAGTGAAGGGCTGCAAACTTATGTGATAATTAATCATTACAAATATGTTAATAAATACCATTATATTAGAAAAAAATAAGTAAATAATATATTAAATAAAATTAATATGTAAATTGGTGATATTGATTCATTAACTAATGTTTCACATAAATAAATGTGCCTAGCAATAACATATCACTATTGAAATTCCTTTGACTACAGTGCATCAGCACTTAAATAGATATATAATTAAATATAAATAAATAAATTATTAAAATTATGATGCTAAGGAATTATTAATAATAAGAGGAATAATAAATATTAAATTTTGTAATTAATTAGTTGCATTTAATGTGGCCACTCTTAAAAATTAAATAAACCGGATTAAGGAGAGAGGGTAGAACAAACGATAAAATTTATAATTGAAACATGTACTTTATTCTCATTTAATATAATATACTATGTATTAGAAATTAATATGATATTGTACTCATTGGGATAATAATTTGAATACAAGTTAAACGTTAACTTTATAAATTAATGATTAATGAATATACATACCGTGCAATTTGTCCCAGTTGGTTCTGTTCTAAGTAACTGAAAATTTTCAAAATCATTTCATTAGGCAGGGAATTAATATCTAAGGCATCATCACTTGGTTCCTCAATCTATATATAAAAGTAGAAGCTCGTGAATGAAACACAGACACATTCTCAGTAAATGCAAGATTTTAGAAATAAAAATATTATTGAAACTTTTAAAAATATTGAAATTAGAAAAACATCATAGAATTCGAAATATTTTCTTTTTTATAAAATTTTCAACCGTTATTGCTGCTTACAAAAATAAGAATTCTAATAACAAGTGTTTTAAAAAAACGTTAGGTTAAGAATTTTTGGGTGGTAGATAGGTTTAATTCCTCATATAACTTTGATGAATTTAGCTGAATGAACAATACTGTTCTCAACTGAATTAAATGCCATTAAAATTTTTGCAGACAGTTTTCCTTTGTACGAGTTGCTCAAAAATATTTTATTCAATCTCAACAAAGTATTTGCCTCTTTCAGACTCTACTTTCTATTTTAAAAACCAAATAATTTATTAATTTTAAAGTTATCTAAGGCATTTTTTTTTGACAGAAGAATTTTGAGCTTTACTAAAATACTATGCAATGAAAATGTATATAGCAAACTGTTGTGTACCTTTGCCTCACTATGCATCATTTTATATAAAATTAATTGAAAGCCCTAAAATCACTCAAGGCTGTTCTCTAATCCAGAAGAGCAACTTTATGACATAAGTTTTAATTTATTTTTGCTCGGAAATGCATGAAACTAGCAGGTGTTGTTGTTCAGAAACTATGCATTCGAGCTGTTTTTCCGTTTTTTTGCAAACGCAATAAATCTTTCAGAAAATAGTGTCCAAGAGGGCGTTTTGAACTGAATTTCTGCGCGAAAAAAGAATAACCGGGCAAGAATGGTGAAAAACGTCTTTGTCACGTGATCAAAATCACTTCTAACTCAATAGGTAATTTATTGATTAAAAAATGGAAACACAGTTTGATTCCAAATCACTTCCATGGTCAGGTTTTCCAATTTTATATCTTTCCGTTAAAAATGAATTTGTAAATATGTCAAAACGTTTTGAGCTTGTTGAGCAGAGCAGTTAAGAACAGCCTTAAGTTGACTGCTACGATGATTTTAAAGAGATAGCTTCATTGTACTAATGTAAAATTAAAGAGTTCTTCTAAGTTTCACAAAGGACTGGGTGTTGCAGGTGGGGAAAAGGCATTTTTTAGAATAAAGTTTTTTTTTAACATTTTTTTAATATTTATGAATCAGGGCACTGGTTTCAAGATATAACAATGAGTTATTTTTTTTTACTATGTAAGCAATTTTTTAATACAAAAGACAGCAAGGAAGACATTTTTTGAGTAAGGCACGAAGAGTACTAATTTTTAACCCAAAAATCAGGCAGGGTGAAGGTGAAACACCCTCAAGAAGCTACGGGGAGCAAGTTCTGTTAAACGTTAAGTAGAAAACTTTACAACACCTGTGAGATTTATAATGCAAGTATGTAATATCAAATTGTCCAATTTTTTCATAAACTTATTTATAACTGCATCTTATTCTGAATAACATTTCTCTCCATACAAGACAAAATGAATTGCTTCAAATTATGAAAACTGAAATAGTCTAATTTTTATAAAAATATAATTTTTTTTTTCCAATCTGAAATGGAGCTACGTTATATAAATAGATGAAATATTATGCAATGATATCATCATATCGTGCAAGAAATTATTTTGTATCCTTTTCAAGTAATATCTATCTAAAAGAAAATTCTGTCAATTTTTAAGCTTGAAATTAATTAAGGGGAGACATGATTGAATTTTTTTGAAAAAATTTGATTTTTGTTTCATTGGCTTAAAAAGTTCTTTGAACCTCACTGAATCTATTGGTATGCCCATTTTTTCCGATATGCCTTATTGAGTCGGACGCCTCATTAATATTACTTTACCATTTTACACTTATTTTATTTTTAAATTCTACTCGCACCACTATATTTTTAAAACAAATTTGTAGTATGCACATTTTGTCAAAGTACAAGTAAAAGTCTTCCTTATTAAAAAAAAAAAAAAAAATGGTGCTAACCGAATAAAATTTGTCTAAAAAATGCTGGCCCGGAAGTCACTTGGGAAGTGACATAGAACCGATAAGGGTTAAAACATTATCTCATTTATTATATCAAACTAAATTTAATTTAAGTGTTTATATATACTTCAATTCATGTGTTTGATGAAATTGTGCAAGAACTTCACACAAGCTAGAAGTGTCTCAGTTTTTATTTCTCTCCTGAAAAATCGTACTTTTCAGGTAAAAATCCCATTATCTCATAAAGTACTCCACCAATTTCATAACTTTTTTTTTGGTAGTAGAGCATAAATATAAGATCATATAATTAATTAGTTTCAGAAGAAAAAATCTGAAAATTTCTATAAAATTGGCATTGCTCTAAAATAAAAAGTTTTAGTCGCAGAAAAAAACTGTCTGCCATAAATTTTGAGCATTGAGGATATGGATTTGAAATTGGTGTATATGGATTTGAAATTTCACAAAAATCGGTCTGGCATGAAAATCAAATTTCAAAGTCATTTTCATTTAAAATATTGTATGCAAGGCGAATGTTTCTATCTGGAAAATTTTCCAAATATTAATATAGATTCAATTGATGCTGGATATAATTAAGAGTCTGTGTTTGCCCCATGTCGGTGGCTCACGGAACATATTACATCTTGCGCTGCGTATGCAGCCTTGCCAACCTGTAATAGTGAGAAGTTCCAGGCTGGGTATCGTTCCATGTGGTTTAGTCGGTAGAACGTCAGTGCACTATACTGATGGCTTGGGTTCGAGTCTTGGCATGGAATCTTTTTCACTAGGTTGGCTTTTACTTTGAAATTTGATTTTCATTTGAAATATCCAATAGCAAAATAAAAATTTATCATTCTTTTTTTATTTTATATTTATAAATAATTTGAACCTTTCAGTTTTATTATGATGTTAATATTACAGTGGTCGATGCAGGTTTTTATTCTTGGGGCCCATTTTGTGAAAAGTAAAAGTTATTTTTGTGAATTTTATTGTATTTTTTGTAAAAAATAATATTTTGTAACGAACGTTGAAATCTAGTTACTCAAATTCTTACCAAGCATTTTTAAACAAAAACTTCTTTTAAATCCTCTTGGTAAAGTTTTTGTTCTTTGTGACATGGTGTTACCTAGAATCTAAACATTTTAAAACAGTTTTTATGAAAAAGAATTTTATGAAGGGGCCTGTTTTATTAAGTTCATTTTTGTGAAGGGCCCTATTTTATTAAATACATTTTCATGGAAGGGTCCTAAATAGGCCCCAAATTTTGTCTGGATCGATCCCTGTTTTATAATAATTAGAAATGCACTGCTTCAAAATTAATTAAGAAAAAACTGAGTTAAGGTGCACCCCTGAATAACATCAAGTAAATACCGGGTGTCCTAAAAAGGACTGACTGATTTTAAAATTCAACATGCAAACGGCGACAGGTATTTAAAAAATTCTTGCAGGAGGGTTATGCATAAGGTCAAAAGTTTTCTTACAGTGATTTTCGATTTTAGCTCGAATTACAAACAATAGATGGTGCTGTAAGCAATAGGTGTTAAATACAGGCTCGATTTGTTTGCCTTTTTCTTCTTCCATGTGGAAAAAGGAGGTTAAAATGTACTGAGTGGGTCCCGAAGTACCAAAAATCGAGCCTGAATTGAGCGTCTATTCATCGCAGAGCCATCTATTGTTTGTAATTCGAAATAAAATCGAAAATCACTGTAAAAAACTTTTGACATCATGCATAATCCTCCTGGAAGCAGTTTTTAAATATCGGCCACCGTTTGCAAGTTATTGAATTTTAAAACCAGTCAGTCCTTTTTAGGACACCCGGCAAATAGAGAATGACATTTTTTATTTTGTCTACCTGTTGAAGTTGAAAAGCAGACATTTGTGATGTCACTTCCACAACATCAGAATCAATTAATGTCTCCAGCGAGATGGCAGCTTCTTCATGAGAAAGTGTCTGTAGATGAGACGGAGGTGATTTTGTCTTTGGTGTGGACATTTTCTTAGCTTGAGAAAAGAAAATCGTTAATCACTAATAAAAATGCAGAATTATAAAACTGAATTATTTAATCCTATTTAGGAGAAACATGACACACCCACTTTACTTTTCCTTTTTTACAATTAAAAGAAAAAATTATGACTGCAATTTATATAGTTAGCAAACCTGAATAGTATGCGGCCAAAGTAAATTCCCAAGTATTTGTCAAAAATTAACATTCATCTGAAAAAAATGCCCTACATACATTAATAAAATCAAACACTACAAAATTCACATAAGTAAAAGTGTTTCTAGTACAGTGAAACAATGTTTAATGAAGTTTAATTTTTATTTTAATTACCATAAAATAAATAATTTATAACCTGCTTCAGAATTTAAATATAAATTGCTTGAAAAAAGAAAATCCTTTTTAACACTTTCCAACAAAGTTGAAAAGTGTTTATGACTTTGGTTTGTCTGGCCGTCTGTACGCGCTCTAACTCTCGTAAATATACTCGGATCGCCCTGAAAATTTTGGATGTTATTGACCTCTGCCATAGCACGATCCCTATTTAAAATAAAGTTTTTAGCATCTTTAGTTCATTTACAGGGACAGTCAAAAGTTCTCCGTTACATTACGGCCTATGGGAAAAAATCGTTTAAAATGGTTTTTAATGATGTATGCTTTCAAATATAATAAAATTTAAATGCATTTATCAAGTGCACTAAAATGTGCATTCTGTAGAAAATACAGTGCAAAGAATAGTTATTATTCATTTACAGGGCCACACAAAATAATTCCATTACAGAACGATGTACGGGTGGAGAGAACTGTTTGCGACGTATTTTAATTATGTTAAATTATTTCATGTATAATGAAATTGATATACGTCTCTGAGGTTTACTATAACTTATTTCATGTATAATACGAAGTACATAGCATTTACAGGGACACACAAAATATTTCAGATATTATATTGTATCCGAAGTACTGTACAGTAGCGATGATGGCTGGAAATGCATTTTTAATTATGTTATGTGCTTTTATGTTTCACTATATTAATATATAGTATATGGTGTGTATAAATGTTATAATTCATATACAGAGTTACACAAAATAATTCCTAATGGTTACTGGGTATGATTGCAAATTGCTTAATGGTGGCTTTTAAATGAGTTATGCATTTTTACGCGAAATTGCATTTGGTTTACTAAGAAATGTTTGTAGAACATAGATAAAAGGATATACAGGTTCATGCAAGGAATTGGATACATGGCCGTCTATAAATGATAATTTCTGGAAATGTGATTTCATAGTTTTAAGGGTGTTTTACTTTGAATTAAACTTCAGCTAAATAGTGGCGTGTAATAAATGTACTAGGTTGACTACAGGTACAGGGCTGTACAAATATATACAAGTATGTTTTGATCTATTAGTATAAATTGCTGAAAGAGAAATTTCAACCTGTTATGCGTTTTCTTGCTAAACTAAATGTCCCCATTATATAGTATATATATCAACCTACAGATCAGGGGTGTTCAAAAGAATTGGAATACATATTTGGCTATAGATGGTAACTGCAGAAATCAGTTTTCTACATGTTTCATGCGTTTTCTAAAATGTTTACTTAGTTCTCTTATATACCTTATTTCTCTAAATAACGAAGTTTTGTTAAAGCATTCAGGAAGTGTTGAAAAGTGTTTCATAATCTATGCTTAACGTATGATTTTTCTTACTTGTTTTAATGTTGTTACTCATTTATAAAACTGCAGAATTATAAAACAGAATAATTTATATCCAGTGTATGAGACACATGACATATCTTCTCTCTCATCCTTTCCAATATTAAATTTAAAAAATTTCGAATGCAAATTTTTGTAAAATATAACAGATGAACCCGCGACTAGCATGATTTTTAACACTTTCCAACAAAGTTGAATAGTGTTTATGACTTCAGTTTGTCTGGCCGCGCTCTAACTCCTGTAAATATATTCGGATTGCCCTGAAATTTTTAGATGTTTTTGACCTCTACCATAGCATGTTCCAAATTTCAAATGAAGTTTGTAGCATGCTTAGTTCATTTACAGGGACAGTCAAAAGTTTTCCGTTACATTACGGCCTAGGGGGACAAATCGTTTAAAATGACTTTTTATGGCATTGCATGCTTTCAAACATAAAAAAATTGATATGCATTTATCAAGTGCACTAAAATATGCATTCTGTAGAATATGCAGTGCAAAGAATGGTTATTATTAATTTACAGGGACATAGAAAAGAATTCCGTTAAATAATGATAGAGGGGTGGAGGGAATTGTTTGCGGCATATTTTAATTATGTTAAAATATTTCATGTATAATGAAATTGACATATGTCGCTGAGGTTTACTATAACTTATTTCATGTATAACACGAAGTGCAGAGCATTAACAGGGACACACAAAAGATTTCAGACAAGTATATTCTATCCAAAGTACTGTACATTAGCGATGATTGCTGGAAATGCATTTTTTATTACATGCACTTTTATATTCACATTTCACTATATTCATACATACTATACGCTGTGTATAAAAGCTATAATTCATATACAAGGCTACACAAAAGAAATCATAATGATTACTGGGTATGAGTGCAAATTGCTTGAAGGTGGTTTTTAAATAAGTTATGGCCTTTTTATGCTGAACTGCATTTAGTTTATTAAGAAATGTTTGTAGAATATAGATAAAAGGATATACAGGGTCACGCAAAGATGTGGATACATGACCGTCTATAAATGATAATTTCTGGAAATGTGATTTCAGTAGTTTTAAGAGTGTTTTAGTTTGAATTCAATTTTAGCTAAATAGTGGTGAGTAATAAAGGTACTAGGTTAACTACAGGGCAGTACAAAAGTATTCAAGTATGTTTCCATCTATTAGTATAAATTGCTGAAAGAAAAATTTCAACCTGTTATGCATTTTCTTGCTACATTTCCCCATTATATAGTATCAACCTACTTATCAAATACAGGGCTGTTCAAAAGAATTGGAATACATAATAGGCTATGGATAGTAAATGCTGAAATCAATTTTTCAAATGTTTTATACGTTTTTTAAAATGTTTACTTAGTTATTTTATATACCTTATTTCCTTAAATAACGAATTTTTGTTAAAGCCTTCAGGAAGTGTTGGAAAGTGTTTCATAATCTATACTTAACGAATGACTTTTCTTTTTTTTTTTTTTTAGAATGCTACTGGTCACATTCAGTCAATTTGTCTCTAGTGCCTTCTGACAGAAAATTGAAAATATCAAACAAATTTCATTTGATAGTCTTCAAATATTACTGAACAATTAACTTATAAACTTGTAATAATGCACTGTAATTATAAAGTTTTCTCTTAATAAAGTACTGCAAAATGGAAATGATACTAGTAATCATGTTACTGGCATTTCAATAAATTTCAATTTCGTTTTAAATTTATAAAAAGAAACGAAAAAAATTTTGCAACTTTAATTATTGTGAAGATGAAACATTTAAGGTCAACAACATGAATTTCTCCATTGTATTTTTAAAAATAAGATTCATTAGGAGAAAAAAAAAACTAATAAACAGACTGACACTTTACTACTATGCCAGGTTAATCAGAGAGAATTGGCAGTTTTAAGCATTTTTTACCAAAACAACATAAGGCAATCGGAAGTTGTCTTTCTGTTGTTCATTTGACATGTAGGTATCAGTGACTAATTCAAGGGAAGTGTTGAAGGACGGATATTTCCCTATTGAAGATTTAGGATTTTATAAGACTTATTAATATAGAAGGGAAAATTTCCCCTGAAACTTTTTAATGCAGCCCCTCTGAATTTCAAGAAGTGCTTCCTGGGGAAAAAATGCCTGAATTCAACATTGAATGTTATTCTGTATTTTATCATTTAAAGATTCATTCTTTTTTTAAAAGAAAAAAATCTTCATTTTAATTGTTAATTTAGACTTAGAAAGACTGTTGCATCCAAACCCTTATTTGTATGAATTCTCATGATGGCAGTCCTCTAACTATATGTACAGTACTGGCCAAATTATTATGATAACAGGAAAATTTACACATAAATCAGTCTTAGAAGTTAGTTTGGTGTATTACATTTAATATTGGGTGAATGTAATATGTCAGTACTTACAATGAACATATTTATATATGTCCACTCATGGCTTTTAGTGCTTCGTATGTCCATCTTTAGCAGCATATGACTGCCCCAGGTAGCACAAGATATTGGCCAATATCAAAATGAGATATTGGCCGATATTAAAGTTTAATATTGGACAACATTAAATGACCACCCCCCTAAAAAGATATTCACGAATATTATTTTTTGATATTTGGCAATGTTGGCCAATATTTCCTAACATCTCTGAATATCAGTTTATGGCATTAAGCGATATCTGTTTCTGTCATTGCTGAATATCATTATTTGACATTGAGTGATATATGTTTCGATATTCCAGAATAACATTTTTAAATATTAAATACTTTTTAGACATTAATTTCTTTTGTAAACCCCAACAACTGCGATTTCCACATGTGGAGAACGTATTAGGGATGGGTAGAAAAATGTGGAACAGGTTCCTAGGAACAGTTCCAAGAGAAAAAACGAAGGAACTGTTACTCTTCGCCAAAAACAACCGTTCTTTTCGAACTAAAATTTCACATGTCGCCAAAGCAAATGCTGACACATTTTTCTGTCACTTGCGATTGGTTGATGATGTCAAAAGGTTTCCAAGCAATGAGAAAAGTCATTAAAGTATCAAATGCTAGATGCCAGAAAAGAGGAAAATCGCCTGATTAACGATGCCAAATCCGAGGAGCAGTTGCAAAGGAACATATCTTTGGGAGAAAAAAAAAAAACTTCTCGTTTCTGTTTCTCACCATTACGCAGCCACGGAAAAACGCAAGGAACAGATAGTGGAATGTGGAATGGAGCAGGAACAGGAGCAGATCGAGAAACGTACTTCAGGAACATGTTTTTTTTAGCTGTTTCTTCTTTGTTCCTATCATTTTAGAGGTATTTTGCTTGGATTAGTGTGTCGGGGGGACAGGGGACGGGTCGCTTAAGAAGCTCTGGAAAGAAAGGAACTTTGGTGCCAGGTTGAAAATTCAGTTTTCACTTTGACATGAGGGCATGATGGATAGAATCTGTCGGTCGCTTATAAATTAGACAAATAAAGGAAAGGGGAGAAGGTCTCTTATCCCTTTTTCTTACTGAAGATACGTCAGATTAAAGGTCTTTTGCATTTTCATGATTTCTTTTAAGAACAATAGGCGTTACATAAAGGAGACATGTAATTTAGTACTATAATTTAATACGCATTATTAATGTAAAAAAATAATTACTATTTTTAAAACATAAGATATTTATTTTGTATTTAATACATAAAAATTTCAATTTACATATTTAATACACAAAAATGTCAATTTCTTTTTTATTGTGAGTATCGAATTATGATGATAATATTAATTAGATATAAATATCAATTTTTCTTTCCGTTCTTAATATTTGTTCAACAAATGTATGGATGAGAATAGGCACATAAAAATGAATACTAGTATTATTAATAGTAATAATAAACGTTTTCGTTTACATCTGAATGCAGGTTTCCACAAGTCCCCCACCCCTCCAAATTTGTTACTATAACTAAAGATTATTTTTAACTACTTTATAAACACGGTTTTTGTGCAGCTGAATAATAAAGATATGTTAAAATAGCAAAAGTAATGAGGTTAAATTAATGTTAATACAATAATAACAATAAAACAGCACTAGCAAGGTTATTTGTAAGGTAAAAGTTGAATGCTTTTTCTAGAAAATATTTGCCTCTAACCAACGAATCAATAAAAACTTTTAATTTATGAAGAAACCCACAAAGAACATTTTAAAGTTTAAAAAATGTAATTTTAATTAAATAAGCAACTCAATAAAAGTTATTCTTTAAATTCAGTTTTTAAATTTGTATTACAAAATATTACAGCCAAAAATTTCATTTTAAATCTTGAAATTAAAAGAATTAAGGAATATTGCTGTAGATTCTTAAAAAGGGTATTTTAAAAAATTGTAATCGAACGGCTTTTCTATTTTCGATAAATGAACTATATCTTGAGCTACAAACTATTGTTGTATCATGATGGCAGTTTTTCCTCTTCTCCACACTGTTGCGTCCGGAAATTCGGTTCAAGATATCAAATTCGCAGAATTTTCTGAAACACCTGCCTTTATTGAAAATGGGGAAAACCCATTCGATTAGCTAATTTTTGAGCAAAAGTACCTAGTAATTTTATGCGTTTGCGAATAAAAACGAAATGAAGAATGTGTCAGAAAGAACACAGTTAAGATTTGAGAACAGACTTAAGATAATCAAGAAAGTATACACGAGGTCAGATATTTTTTAAATTCTTATAGCTTAAAAAAAAAGGCTAGACCAGTTAAACAAATTGTTCGGGAAAAATTCATTATACATTATGCGTTTTTTCCGATTTTCATAGACATCAGGTAGAAAAATATAGTTTATTATTAGTATTGTATTTATAGAATTTTAATTATGATAACCAATGAAACCAAAAGGAAATTTTCCTTTTTTTGAAAAATAAAGATATTTTATCCTGAGTTGTTTTATGGATTCAAGTCAATTGGATAAACAATCCTTTAAAAGATTTCGCAAAAATAAAATAAAATAATTAAAAAGAATGTAAGAAAGAAACTGCAACCAGTTTGAAGTAACAAATCTTTGTTCATGTATATTC